>VNJM01001891.1:43149-90973 GCA_008042475.1 Drosophila kanapiae
TCAGAAGGATGCGTCTGTCATTAGGAAGGTGGGTGATGATCCACATTCGGAAGGCGTCAAAACGGCCTGTCTGGATAGCGATGTTGAACAGGAACAGGGCGCTGAGCGCGATCCACATGACAGGGAGAATGGAAAATACCATACCGTTGCTGACGCTTGCAAAAGCTAGCGAGGAGGGAATTCCCCACACAGCAATGGCCATGATGAGGCCAACAATCAGCCCCCCCAGCGTGGCCTGCCATGCCGGACGGCGTAGAACGCCCATCAGAATAAGGGTGATGATAATAGGTGAGGCGGCAAGAAGAAAAGAGAGAACAAGATTGTTCCCAACAGGCGCAAGAGGCTGGGTGAACATGAGCGGCTCTTCAAGTCATTGTTGCTTCCTGCAAGAGGAAGGTCGCACAGTATAATGGCTGGTATGCACTAAAGGTAACGTCACGTTTATGTGTGATGAGGCTTACAGCTTAGGGGGTGCGCCAACTGTGCAGGCTGCCGAAAATTTGCCGGAAAGATATGCGGCAACAGTGTATGGCCCGCACGGGGCGGAGGCAGACAATGGTGTATGGCAATGCGCAGGGGTAACAAGCAAAGACGGCAGGCTCGCCTACAGAGCGATGGACGGCGTGCGTGTGCGCTGGTCGCCCTGATGAGCGTAGGAGCCTCTGTATTACCTGCTTCCGGACATGCTGCGTCTTACAGTTTGTATCAGTCGGTTTCGCAAGCGTGGGCGTCCAGAGGCTTTGTGGCGCGTCCATCCTCCCCAACATATCGCGCACCCGGTCCGGCCAGTGATCCGTGGGGGCCGTATATTCAGGAGTCGGCCCGGCGTTTTTCCATTCCAGAGACATGGATCAGGGCCGTCATGCATCAGGAATCGGGTGGTAAACAGTATCTTAACGGCGGACTGACAACATCGGGTGCGGGGGCTATGGGGTTGATGCAGCTCATGCCCGCCACCTACGCAGATTTGCAAAGCCAGTATGGTCTGGGCTCAGACCCGTATGATCCGAGAGACAATATTCGGGCCGGGGCGGCTTATATCCGCCAGATGTATGACCGATACGGGGCACCGGGTTTTCTGGCAGCCTATAATGCCGGGCCGGACAGAGTGGATGCTTATCTGAATTCTGGCCGTCCGTTGCCAGATGAAACAGTGAACTATGTTGCGGCCATTACGCCTAATCTTGGCGGAGGTGTGGCAGTAAGAGGCCGGTGGGCTCCGGTACCGGCAACTGAAACAGGTGCGACGAGCACCGAGCCTGATGCCTTTTATGCCCGCGCTGACCTGACACGCACTGCCGACGGATGCCTGCGTGATCCTAATGCTGCGTATGATCCAACAGGCCCATGCCTGATGGACAGGGATATCCCTCATCCTGATCCTGTGCCCGATACGAGTACTCCCGAGGTTTCACCCGTGCAGGTTGCTTCAGAGACTGTGACAGATCCGGCTGTTTTTCCCACGCAGGCCGAAAGGGCGCAGGTTCAGATGGCATCGCTTACACCGTCCTCGCACAATATAGGTGCAGGTGGGCACCCTGCTACTCTGGCATTTGAAAAGCATGAAGCCGCAGCGCGCCTTCAGCCTGCTGTTGCGATAGCACCTTACGGGGCTGCGCAAAAAACCAGTTTTGACGCAGCGGGTCGGCCCGTGCATACGCTGACTTTGCCTCACGCAAGGCAGAAAACGGATTTTTCTGTTGCCAGCATGCCAAGAACGGGAACCGGGGCAATGGTGCAGGTGGGGGCATTTTCCTCCTATGCGGAGGCCCGGCGGGTTGCAGATCATGGCACGCGGGTGCTTGCTGCACGGGCCTTAAGAGCGACACCCAAGGTAGCTTCTGTCTCGGTTTCAGGAAAATCCTTTTATCGAGCACAATTGGTTGCCGAAAATACGCAGGGAGCCTCTGGAGTGTGCCAGATCCTGCAAGCTCAGTCTGTTCCATGTATTCCGGTTAGAAAAAGTTAAATAATCCCGGCTGCTAAACACCATTTTTGAAATGAAAGTTGCACACAGAGTTGGAAAATTCCGCTGTTTTTATTGTACGTGTAGGCGTAGCCCCTGTTCTGCAATCACAAATTTCACCCCCAGATCGTTCTCTGCATCCAGTTCCCGTCTGATGGTGTCCTGTATCTTCTTGCCTGTGGTCAAGGTGTATTTGATATGGCTGATCAACACCGTAAGCCCCTGAAGGCTGGTGGCCTTACCCGTTTCCTGAGCCAGATCATGCAGGCTTTTTAACACCCATCTGGGTGTCATATGTCCAAAAAGAGTCTTGTCTGGCCGGCTGTTATCATAAGAGGATTCTATAATGATGGCTTTTAACTGATGGTTCTGAACATCCGGCGCCACAGCATGCCAGAGTGTTTTGAGCCGATGTGTGTTTTCTACGGAGTCCGGCCCTGTATCACCCAAATATAGGAGCGCGTTTGATCCTGATTTTATCAGGAATGCTGTGGAGATTACCGGACCATGGCTAAGTGGCCATGCTGTGACTTCCATGGCGGTATTTTGCAGGGGGAGGGGCTGGGCGGGTATCAATGGGTGATAGGTATAGGTTTTCAGAAACGGGGCGCTACCTTGATCTGCAAAATTAGGCCATATGCGCCAGTTGAATACTGAGTGGCTTAGATCATCCACAGTGGATTGAAGCGCATAAAGGGGCTTGGGCGTATCATCAGGCGCACTGATGGCAAGACCTGCAATATGATCAAGATGAGCGTGGCTGATCAGATAGCCCTGAATAACATGATGCAGCATATAGCCTGTTGGCGTAAGGGGTGTTGTGTTTTCTACAGAAAAATCAGTCAATTTTCCAAGGTGGTCAGAAACATTCAGTCCGTTCACAAGGGTTCCTGCATCACACATGATGGCATGATGGTCCCCATACGGCATAATCATGTAGGCAGAAAGATTACCGTCCTGCACTCCACCACGTGCGCCTAAAACCAGAATATCAAACCCGTTCTGTGAGGGGGCTGCTCGAGAGGTGTTGCCTTCTGCCCGGCCCGGCTGTGCCCAAAAAGCATGTCCTGCAATGGCAGCAAGGAGCGCGCAGAAAATGCTTTTTGTAAAAGACATGGATAGGTTTGTTTCAGTTGGGATTGTTGGCGCGGTAGGAGGCCTGCAGGGCATCCAGAATGGTAGCATCGGGCTCACCTAAAGGCATCTGATACACGGTTTTACCGTAAACGCGTGAAAGAAGACCCCATGCGGCTTTTCCATTGTCAGAAAAGACAATCTCCAGTTGATTGTCACCGCAATCATGAGGTTTGCATACATGCCCCACAATATAGGAATGACCAGCGAGCGTGATGGATTTGGTGGGAACGGAAACCGCATCCGTGCCTGTTACCCATGCGGGAAGATGTGTCATTTCCTGATAGGCTTTGGCGAATTTTGGACTATGTGCCAGTTCTGTTGTGTAAGTGCCATTTTGCGCGAGGGCTGGTGTAGCGAGGCAAAGCGTGAGGAGGCTAATTATAATGGGTCGCACCGGGTTCTCTTTCATTTCTGGTCCAGGCTCTCTTTCTACGTACAGAAACATATTCTGCATTATAGGAAGAGTGAGCGAGTAAGGAAGATCTGGCTCGTTATTGGGAAACCGCTGAGGCACCTTCTGTTCGTGCATATTTCTCGCAGTCCCTGATCAGGGGTTCACAGGCGGCGAGGGGGCCGTACAGTGTCTGGGATGGTCCGGTGTAGGAAACCCGGCTGACTTTTCCGTCGCGCAGGGTTGCCACAAAATGGCATGTGCCACGGCCTGCTATGGAGACCCCAATCAGGAATGGGGTGCTGACAGAAACACCGCCATCCACATTCTGATCCTGTTTCCATACAAGCACTTCCTGACCGTCCCGTGTTTCGTCAGCATCAGGAACGCCTGCGCAGGAAAGAAGTTCTGGGCGGGTCAGGCCGATAAGCTCTGTCCGGGCTTTGTGGGCAAGGCTGTGGCAGTTGGTCAGGAGCAGGCATGCCACGGTGCATACCACTGCTTTCTGTCTCATCAGGGTGCGATAACTTCCATTCACATCAGGCAACCGGGCTCAGGAAAACAGGTCTCCAGCCCACATTGTGGGAGAGTATGCCCAATGGAGCGGATGCGGCAAATATTCCGTCCAGATTTTCATTTTGGAGATAGCGATAGGCAGAAGGCTGACAATATAGATCAGTCTGCTGCGGAAGGAGACATTATTGAAGAATGTCTGCCTGAAACGCCGTTTTTGAATTTTGCGAAAAAATTCTGGCGCACCCGAAAGGACTCGAACCTCTAACCCCCAGATTCGTAGTCTGGTGCTCTATCCAGTTGAGCTACGGGTGCGCCGTGAGGCGGTTTCTAGTCGAGATATGGGGGGGCTGGCAACCCCCCTTTTGAAATTTTTATGATTTTTTTTATCAGTCGTTCCCGAGGAAGTTTTTCCAGCTGCGGCTTTCCGGCCTTTTCAGCGTGATATGGGCTCGGCATTCTGGCGTGCCGTACACGCCTTCAAACGTGTCCCCCACCGGATGCGCTTCAAAAACCATGGGGAGCGGCTTGTGGTTTGCGTCTTCCATCACAAGCTGGGCATGATAATGCTGCTTTGCCTTGTCTGGTTTGCCACGCAGAACCAGTGACCCCATCTCTGGCGTGAAAATCATGCGTTTGGGCTGGATCTGGAGTAGGGATGTGCCGTTGACCGGGCAATTATGGCCCTGGTCCTTCACCAGAATGCCGACCCAGTCTCCATAGGGATCATCTGCCGCTGGTGCTGCTGCGCCGCACAGGGCCGCGACCACCGTAAGGCCGGTGGTCAGGGCGGCAAAGGATTTCCGGCTACGGGCCAAGGGAGAACGGTGTTTGGACGCATCTGTTATCATGAACACACTCCTGTTGTGGCTATGATGTGAGGCGGAAGCGCCCGTGGCGCAAGACGCGCCACCGCCAGGGCAGGAAGGCTGATTGGCAGGCGAAATGCTTATTTATAGGGTGACGGCACGCCTGCGCCGCTTTATATCCGCTGTTTAGCACGCAACTGCCTTGCGCTAGGGCGGTTGTTTTTTACCTGAAAAGCCGTTCAGGCGCTGACCAGAAAGACCAGTAGCTCATGCCTGTTGAGAACACCATGCCCGCTGCCACCGCCAAACTGGATGAAACTCTGCATCAGGACCGTATTCTGATTCTGGATTTTGGCAGTCAGGTGACACAGCTTATTGCCCGCCGCGTGCGTGAGAGTGGCGTGTATTGCGAAATCTGGCCTTTTACCGCAGATGCTGAGCGTATTCGGGCCTTTGCGCCGCGCGGCATTATTCTTTCTGGTGGTCCGGCCAGCGTTATCAGCCCAGATGCCCCCCGTATTCCAGAAGTGGTGTTTGAAATGGCCATTCCGGTTCTGGGCATCTGTTACGGCCAGCAGGCTATGTGCCTGCAACTGGGCGGCCAGGTTGAAAGCTCTGACCACCGTGAATTCGGGCGGGCTTTTGTTGATATTGTGGAAGATTGTGCTCTGTTCCGTGGCGCATGGGCGCGTGGCGGCCGTGAACAGGTATGGATGAGCCATGGGGACCGTGTAACGGAACTGCCCCCCGGTTTCCGTATTGTGGCGGTAAGTGAAGGCGCACCGTTCGCCGTGATCGCTGATGAAGGCCGCCGCCTGTATGGTGTGCAGTTCCACCCGGAAGTTGTGCATACGCCGCACGGTGCCGCATTGCTGCGGAACTTCACTCATAATGTAGCAGGCTGCACTGGCACCTGGACCATGGCCGGTTTCCGCGACATGGAAATAGCCCGCATCCGTGAACAGGTGGGCAGTGGCCGCGTTATCTGCGGTCTTTCCGGCGGCGTGGATTCGTCCGTGGCAGCCGTGCTGATCCATGAAGCCATAGGCGACCAGCTTACCTGCATTTTTGTTGATCATGGCATGCTGCGCGCGGGTGAAGCCGAGGAAGTGGTAGAAACCTTCCGTGGCCGTTTCAACATTCAGCTTGTGCACCGGGATGCGTCTGATCTGTTCCTGAACGCGCTGGATGGCGTGACAGACCCTGAAATCAAACGCAAGACCATTGGTCGCCTGTTTGTGGAAGTGTTTGAAGAAGAAGCTGTCAAACTGGGTGGCGCGCAGTTCCTGGCGCAGGGCACGCTTTATCCGGACGTGATTGAAAGCGTCAGCTTTACGGGTGGTCCGTCCGTCACCATCAAATCCCATCATAATGTGGGCGGCCTGCCGGAACGCATGAACATGCAACTGGTGGAACCCCTGCGTGAACTGTTCAAGGATGAAGTGCGCGAACTGGGCCGCGAACTTGATATTCCTGAAACCATCGTCGGGCGGCACCCCTTCCCTGGGCCGGGGCTTGCTATCCGGATTCCGGGCAACATCACGCGTGAAAAGCTGGATCTGCTCCGGCGTGTGGATTCCGTCTTTCTGGAAGAAATCCGTGCGGCAGGGCTGTATGATGCCATCTGGCAGGCATTTGCCGTGTTGCTGCCTGTAAGAACAGTGGGCGTGATGGGGGATGGCCGCACATATGACCAGGCTTGCGCCCTTCGTGCCGTAACCAGCACGGATGGCATGACGGCTGATGTTTATCCATTTGATATGAGCTTCCTGAATCGGGTATCCAGCCGTATTGTCAACGAAGTGCGCGGTATTAACCGCGTTACGTATGACATTACGTCCAAACCGCCTGGCACGATTGAGTGGGAATAAGAGCATCCACGCAGATCCAGACTGTCTATGGCAGTCTGGTCTGATGCCCATATTTCAGGCGGCTTGCTGGATGAAAAATCTGGCAAGCCGTTTTTGGTTTTCGGTCAGGCTTAGGCCATTGTAGCTAAAAGGCCGAGCAGGAAGGTGTGATTGTCACGCCCACGGCTTGCTGATTAAAACGGTGCTGATAACTGGACCGGATTTCCGCGATGTTTTGAGACAGGTTTGGAGTGGAAACGGGCGCGGAGATTAGAACAAAGCGGGAAGGTTCCTGGCCAATTTTTCCTGTCACTCTGTCCTGCCACTGCCCTTCAACTGGAAGAATGGAGAGACCGGACGGGAAGCGCGGGGTGATGGTAGTTTTTACAAACTCCTGCCATTCGTGCTGCGTAATATCCGCCCCCTGAGGACGTTTTAGCCCAAACATCAGGGTAAGTGTCAGCGTGGGCTCAGCTTTCAGGGCAGAGCAGACAGTAGAGCGTGCTTGGCTCTCCTGCTCAACGTTTTCGTGCGTGGCAGAAAAAACGTCTGGTGCGGTGTTGGAGGGATGAAAAGAATGTCCGCCAAGTTGCGTGGAGAGTGTGTGATGGGGATTATGCGGTGCAGGGTCATGCTGAGCGTTTTCCTCGGCACAGGCGCTCAACATGACTAACATGACGCTCCCTGCCAGAAGATGAGGAAGTAAATCTGATCTGAATCTGGCAGGCACAGTCTATCCTTTATTTATCAAGCCACGGTGCTACGGGCAGATCTTTGCCGCGCAGAAATTCCGGGTTGAACAGTTTGGACTGATAACGCGCACCACCATCGCACAGGATGGTCACAATTGTGTGGCCCGGCCCCATTTTGCGTGCGGTACGAATGGCGGATGCCACGTTGATGCCGGATGATCCCCCAACAGAAAGTCCTTCATCAATGAGCAGGCTGTAGATAATTTCCAGCGCTTCAGGGTCAGGAATACGCTCGGCGTCATCAATAGGAGCCCCTTCCAGATTACCCGTAACACGAGATTGACCAATGCCTTCCGTAATGGAGGAACCGGTTACGGACAGATCATTGCTTTTAACCCAGCCATACAGGCCCGAACCTTCAGGGTCAGCCAGCACAATACGGGGTGTTTTTACACCTGCCTTTTTAGCGGCTTCATGTAGCCCAATGGCCGTGCCAGCCAATGTGCCACCGGTTCCGCAGGCGCAGGTGAACGCATCCACTTTGCCGTCCAGTTGATGCCAGATTTCCGGGGCGGTGGTCAGGCGATGGCCTTCACGGTTGGCAAGGTTGTCAAACTGGTTGGCCCACACATATCCGCCTTCTTCTGCCAGACGGCGGGAGACGTGCACATAATTGCCCGGATCTTTATACGGTTTGGCCGGAACCAGCCGCAGGTCTGCGCCGATCATGCGCAGAAAATCAATTTTTTCACGGCTCTGGGTTTCCGGCATCACAATAATGCAGCGATACCCGCGCGCGTTGGCAACCAGTGTCAGCCCAATGCCTGTATTCCCCGCTGTGCCTTCTACCAAGGTGCCGCCGGGTTTCAGAATGCCCCGGCGTTCAGCATCTTCAATAATGGCAAGGGCAGCACGGTCTTTCACGGACCCACCAGGGTTCATGAATTCGGCCTTGCCGTAAATGTCGCATCCCGTAGCATCCGATGCCTTGCGCAGCCGGACCAGTGGTGTGCCACCAACGGCTGCGGGCATATCTGCGGAGGGTGATTCCCAGCCGGGAAGGGAGGCGGGAATTGCGCTTTCAGTCATCCAGTTGCACCTTCTCTTTATTAACGGACCCCGCTTCCTTTTCTCTGGTGTCAGGCGGTTCTGCTTCTCCTTTCATAAAGGAGCAGGCCTGAGCAGACGGAGGCAGAGTCCACCATGTCATGAAACAGGATACCACGATGATTGAAGATGTCTCACCCCAGTATGTGTGGGCAGAACTCGAAAAGAATGATCAGGCCGTACTGGTGGATGTGAGAACCATGGCGGAATGGCAACTGGTGGGGGTGCCTGATCTGGCATCACTTGGCCAAAGACTGGTGTTGGTCAGTTGGCAGGATCTGGATGGAACGCCAAATGCGCGCTTTGCGGAAGATTTGGAACAGGTGGGCGTCAGAAAAGACGCGCCTGTCTATTTCATTTGCCGGTCAGGCGTGCGGAGCCTCTCTGCGGCGCAGGTTGCGCGGCAGGCGGGTTACCGGACGGTCTATAATGTGGCGGATGGGTTTGAGGGACCATTAGATATCCATGGTCACCGCGGTTCTACTGCGGGTTGGAAAGCCTCAGCCCTGCCATGGCGGCAAAACTGAGGTTTTCAGTCCAGGCGCAGGGGCTGGCCCTGCGCTTCCGGTTACATGCCGGCGTCTGGTTCGGCTTCTGCGTCAAAGAGCACTTCCAGCACGGCGCACCATGGGTAGCGCGTGTCATAGCTCTGGCCGGAAGGGGAGGAGATGCGGCCCTGCGTATCTGTCGGCACGTGAGTCAGCGCAACGGCATCGTCAATATTGCCACCAATAATGCTCAGTTGTCTGCCAAAAGGCTGGCCGTTCTGGCCGGTTGCAACCACATATCCGCAATGGGCGGGAAAGCCATAAGACGTTGGAAGGCTTGAAAACCGAACCATGGTTTTAGCGCGTCCACGGGCAACGCAGATCAGATCTCCCAGCTTTGGGGTGTAGCTGGCAGGATCATGCGCACGCAGGACAGGAGACTGTCCTGAAGCAGCCGCGTTGATGTAGGTGGAATGATTCTGGGAGTAGGGAAAGCGGCTGTTGGCGCCGGAAACCCGCATAATATAGGAGATAAAGGCGGCCGACCACGCATAATTGCCATCCTGCACAAAGTTTGTGAGTTGGCCGTTATTGTCGTGCTTGCCGGTCCATGAGGCTTCTGGTGTGTCCGGTTCCATGCCGATCCACCAATATTCACCAACCCGTTCCCACAGGCCGGGAGCGCGTTCAGGTTTGACGGCGGCGGTCTGCGGTTCTGGGCGATCTTCCGGATCATCATCGTTTACCGGGCTGCCGAACAGACGCCATTCCCGCATGGCGATAGCCACGAGATCCTGCCGGTTGAAGGGTTCAAAATTACGGGTCGCGAAATCTGGAACATGGCTGGCATAGCCATATGCACCGCCTGCCGCCCCATTTTGTCCGCTGGCCGTTGGGGTGGCACCTGGCACCGAGGACTGGGTGGCGCAGGCTGCAAGGCATAAAGGGGCCAGCAGGGCAACAGAGAGCTTACGTGACATCTCGTCTCCATTCAGACACGTCGCCCCGGAGGGCCCGAAGCGTGCAGGAGCTCTCTTTATCAGCAGAGCCCGAATTTAATATCCATAAGCTGCTCTGCTGTCAGCGAAAAGAGGGGGCGTGTTTTTCCACTCTTTTCTCAGGCGCGGGCAAATTGATCAGGTGGCTTCAACAGTCAGGTCGGCAGTCTGACCGTTTACGCTGGTAATGGCTTCCTTGGGGGAAAGCCCGACCACAATGCCCCGACCACCACCGTTGATGTACATGACATCCTGCTTCAGGGCGGCGTTTTCAAACACAACGGGAACCTGTGTGCGTGCGCCAAATGGGCTGATACCGCCAACCTGAAAGCCGGTGAGGGCTTCGGCCTTTTCCGCGTTGAGCATGCGGGCATTCTTGCCCCCAAACAGGGCAGCAACCTTTTTGAGGTTCATTTTCTGATGAACGGGAATAACCGCACAGACAATCTGCTTTTTATCGATTTCGACCATCAGGGTCTTGAAGACCTTTTCCTGATCAATTCCGATCCCTGCGGCGGCCTGTATGCCAATTTTACCAGGTTCGGAGACATACTCATAGTCATGCACAGTATAGGCAATACCGTGCGCCGTCAGAAAACGGGTTGAAGGTGTATCAATAGCTGTCTCTGACATAGCGCAGTCCTTTCAGAATGCTTCGACGGTACGGAACCGTAAAAAATCACGTTTTTCTTATCAGGCGGCGTATCTGGCCCGTCAAGAAAAGAGGTGCGCATAGGCATATGCATGGCGTTTTACGGGGTGGTGGGGGCGCTGCTCTTGACGAAGTGTGGAGAGGAATAACAGCCCATAGGATACAAAAAACAGATGTAGAGAGCGTATGTTCTCAAAATGTTCTTATTTATTGGGCGGCTGGGTAGAGATGATCTGTCACCACGGCTGCGTGTGTCGCTTCCCAAATGAGAACAGACCTGAAAAGACGAGGACAGTTAAACCGTGTCAGATAGTGAGAGGCTCGAAAAAATAGTTGGTTGTTTCAATCTGATTTTGGGGAGGAGTCTGGTTTGCAGGCGGAGCGTTGTTCCGCCTGCAACAGAAGGAGAACGCGTTATTGCTCGGGAAAAAGGCTGCGCAGGCCACTTTCTGTTGCCGGGCATAGGCCACGTTCCGTTATCAGGCCAGTTACAAGCCGTGCGGGTGTGACATCAAAAGCTGGGTTGGCGGCAGAACTCCCATCTGGTGTAATCTGCACTTTTGTCAGAATACCATTCTCCGTTCGGCCCGCAACATGGGTGATCTCGGACGCTGCGCGTTCTTCAATAGGAATTTCACGGATGCCATCTGCCACAGTCCAGTCAATGGTGGTGGAAGGCAGCGCGACCCAAAACGGTATTCCATTATCCTGCGCTGCCAGCGCTTTCAGGTAAGTTCCAATCTTGTTGGCCACATCTCCTGTGCGGGTTACGCGGTCCGTGCCCACAATAACCAGGTCCACCTCACCATGTTGCATCAGGTGGCCGCCAGCATTGTCTGCAATAATGGTGTGGGGCACGCCATGGCTACCCAGTTCCCATGCTGTCAGGGCAGCCCCCTGATTCCGTGGGCGTGTTTCATCAACCCACACATGCACGTTCAGCCCGGCATCATGCGCCATGTAAATAGGGGCCAGCGCCGTACCCCAGTCCACCGTTGCAATCCAGCCTGCGTTGCAATGTGTCAGAAGGTTAATGCGTGTGCCAGGCGGACGATTTTTTGCAATCTCCTGAATCAGGGAAAGACCATGGCGGCCAATGGCTTCATTCTGTGCGGCGTCTTCATCACAGATGCGGCCTGCTTCAGCATAGGCGGCCTGTACGCGCTGGTCAGGTGATAACGGGCGCAGATGAGACAGCATACGCTCAATAGCCCAGCGCAGGTTTATGGCGGTAGGGCGTGTGGCCGCTAAAAGATTTGCCTGTTCCTCTATGGCGCTATCAGAACTGTTCTGCCTGAGCGCCAGAGCCAGCCCATAGGCAGCAACTGCACCTATAAGCGGTGCACCGCGCACCTGCATTGTGCGGATAGCATGTGCAACGTCTGCAGGCGTGGTGAGTTGCAGAATATCCAGAGAAAAAGGGAGGCGTGTCTGATCAAAAATGTGGATGGACCAGCCGTCTTTCTCATCCACCCATACACTACGGTATGAAGTACCATCAATTTTCATGTGTATCACCTGAGAGTTCGGAGCAAAACAAGACGGGATATAAGCGTCCTTTCCAATCTAGGCTACCATCTCTCAAGCGCAAGGAGACGGGGGGAGATGAAGGGAAAGTAATGTCTGTTGTGACTATTCTTGAAAGCCGAAAGTATTTTTTGCATTTTTTGGCGTTTTTGTTATGAAGGGCTGAAGTTCCAAGTGCAGAAGCATGTTTTTCAAGATGGTCCTGAAAGTGTCAGGATGAACAATCTTACGGAATATGCTTATATGTTCTTGTATTTTTGAAATTTATAGAATTACAGGAGTTCTAAATGAGTGAAGTGAAGAAGCGCCGCGCAGCCCCCCGCACCAAGGTTGCCGCAACCCGTGCCACCCCTGTCACAACACGCCGCACGCGTGCAGCGGCTGTGAAAAAAGATGTGGTGGAGGAAGAAATTGCTCCGAAATCAGAAGCTCCGAAGACCCGTCGTAAGGCATTGAAGGTTCCTGCTACTCCTGCCAAGCCGGCACGGGCCGCTAAAGAAACAAAAGCTGTGACCGCCAAGAAAGCTGCCGTTGTGAGCGAAGAAAAGCCCAAGGCAACAAAGCGCGTTTCTCGCAAGGTGGCTGAGCCTGTAGAAGTGGCTCCCCGCAAGACCCGCCGTAAGGCTGCTGAGGTGGAAACAGTTGTAGCAACGCCTGCACCGCGTGGCCGTCGCCCCAAAGCTGCTGTGGTGGCGGAAGCTGCTCCGGTCAAAGCCACGCGCAAGGCTGCAAAGGTGGTTGCGGAAGCTCCTGTTAAGGCACGTGCAAAAAAAGCCGCTCCGGCTGAGAAAAAAGTGCGTTTGTCTGCTGTTGAAAAGCTGCGGATTGTGCAGGAAACACGCCGCCAGAAACGGTATGACCGTCTGGCTGCAGAGGCTGCTGAAACTGAAAAAGCAACCTCCAGCAAAGGCACCCGTGGCCGTAAGGCAACCACGACGGCTCGTAAGCCGCGTGCGCGCAAGGCATAAGCCTTTTTTCTGCCTTTAGACAGGTTCAGAAAAAAATGAGGCCGAGGAACGAGTATGTTCCCCGGCCTTTTTTGCGATCTCATGTCTGAAATCTGTAGGGTTAGTGGCAGCTTTCTACAGATGGTGTTAGAAATTGCAAAGCCTGAAGCGTTGTTTGGTGGCACTGTGCCGCTGATTTGTATCAGTTTTGAAAAATACAAAGAGAACAAAAGAAAAACATCGCCGCCCTATCAGGAGGGAGCGGCTGGATAATGGTCCTCAGCCAATGTGGCAGACACTCTGAATTCTCCCACACTTTGCCCGTTCCAGTTTTTCAGGTTCTGGCGCATGAAATGAGCCAGCTCCGGGTTATTTTCTGTCCCAAAACGGGCGATGAGCGCGGCAGCCGCTGCTTCAGCCGCGCGAACGCCGCCATCACGGCATTTGATGGCAATGCCAAGACCTTTTTCAGGAAGCATGGCAATCATCACGCCTTCAGCCCCCATTTTGGTGAAGACACGTGGTGCAAGGACTTGCATGACACGTGTGTCAAACTGGTTGGTTCCGGCAACCATGAAAGGATTGGCTGCAATGGCGGATCGTAACCGTGTGGCAGCCTGTGCTCTTTCTGGTGTCAGGCTCTGGCCCGTTGCAAAGCGGGCGTAAGCCTTTGCCAGAGCATGAAGAGGAATAGCCCATGTGGGAATGGCACAGCCATCGGTGCCCCGGTTATCATCCGTGTGGGGAATGCCTGTTACCTCTTCCAATGTCCGGGCCACAGCTTGCATGACGGGGTGCTCTGGCCGCGTGTAATGTTCTGGGTCGTGCCCTGTTGCGCAGGACAGGCAGACGAACCCGGCATGTTTGCCCGAACAGCAATTATGCAAGGCGGAGGCCTGTTCTCCACTGGTGGCCAGAGCGCGTGCCGCACGGGCATCCAGCGGCCAATGCGTGCCACATTCCAGAGAGGTTGCATCCCGCCCCGTGCGGGCCAGCATATCCGCTGCAACGGCCACGTGGGCAGGTTCGCCTTGGTGGGAGGCACAGGCCAAGGCCAGAGCTTCTTGCCCCAAGTTATATTTGTCAGCAGCGCCTTCTGTCAGCAGTGGCAGGGCCTGCAATGCCTTGACGGTGGAACGGGGGTAAATGGGGGTTTCTACATCCCCGGCGGCAAAGACGGTTTTCCCGGTGGCGTCCACAACCACGGCAGCACCATAATGACGGGATTCCACGCGATTACCGCGGGTTGCTTCAGCCAAAAGTACATCGTGGGGCATTGCTGCGTTTACCTGTCCTGTTCTTGTGGGGCACCGGTTAGCAGATAGCATTCTGCTGAAAATTCGGCGCTATGATCCGGGTCTGGTTCCAGCATGTCTGCCACCATGCTTCGGCGTAAGCGCAGAACACAGGGAGAGGCAGTTGCTGTTGCGGGGTCTTCTGCCAGTTTATCCCGCCACGCACAAACGCCATTGCGCTCTATCAGTAAAAGCGGCTCCGTTTTGGCCAGATGCACACCACTGGAGAGAAGATGCTGAGCGTTTTCTTTGTTGCTGACCAGATAAAGCCAGCTATCGGGCGTGATTTGGGGCGTGAAATGTTGGGGCGGGCTATAGGAGAGCCGCAATTCTTCCGCAGTAAAATGCGTGCGGGGTGATGTGGGGAGGGGCGGAAAAGGGTAAGAAAACAGGTCCGTTTGATGCATGCTGCCCGATTGGGCTGCCTCTATCGCAGTGGCTGGTGGTTTTTTCAAATTCTTTTCGGGGCACAGTCTTTCTGGCGAAAGAGGCCTGCGTTTCTTTTCAGGCAGGGCAACAGGCAACCGGAACTGGTTCTGGAGGGGAAGGGTGCTTGGCTTTGCACCGCGCCGGGTGTGTTTTGGCAAGTAACGTCGTTACAAATGGTGATGTGCAGGCGTTTTGCGTTGTGAGGCGCACTGAGCGCAAAGCCCTTCAATTTCTATGGATGTGCTTTGAATGACAAAACCTTGCTCCCGGCAGGTTGCCCGCACGGCCTCCAGAATGCTGGGGTTAGTGATTTCAATCACACTTTTACAGGATCGGCAGATAAGAAACTGGGCCGTGTGCAGGCAGATACTGTCGTGATCGTGGTCATGATCGCACCCGGCTGCGTGGTCATCATGCAGAAGGTGGGTGCAGGGTACAAACGCAGACAGCCGCTCAATACGGTGAATAAGTCCGTGTTCCAGCAGAAAATCCAACGCACGGTAGACTGTAGGCGGTGCGGGGCGGCGGTCGGGGCTTTTCATCTGTTCCAGCAGATCATAGGCCCCTACTGGCGCATTGACACTCAGGATCAGCCCCAGAATTTCGCGGCGCTGTTGTGTTAGTCGCGCGCCCTGATGTGTGCAAAGGGCTTCTGCCCTGTCCAGCAGAGCCTGCGTGGCGGGAGAAAGCGTTTCAGGAAAGATGAGTGCAGGCTGAGTGGCAGATTTCATGATTACATCCGTTCTATCCGTATCTTAGCCATGCAGCACAGGGAAGGCAAAGCGTAGCAGGAGGAAGGTTTCTGCGGAGAAAGAGGTATGTTATAGTATCACACAACCTGATATGCAGTGTTGTCGGGCAGGTAGCTGGGGCGCAAGGGTGTTTTGGCGATCGGGGATGTGGCCAGTCTGACGCCACAAAACAAGAGGATCGGGCGGTAAAAAAGGCTTTGGTACGAGCAAGAACAAAGCCTTGCCAGAGTGGTCTGGCCGATTTTTCGGGCCTCTGTGAGGGTGCATGCGCCTTTATGCGGTATAACTGAGGGTGTGAGTCTGTTTTATGCGTTTTGCCGTGTCAGTTTTCTCCTGCCTTATTGCCGCATGTGCGGGTAGTGTTGCTGTTCAGGCTGCTGAAGCCCCAACAATTGTTGCTGCGGAAAATACGTGGGGAGATCTGGCGGCTCAGGTGGCTGAGCCAGACATGCATGTCCATTCCATATTGGCCTCCCCCGCCCTTGATCCGCATCTTTATGAGCCCGGTCCGGCGGAAGGGCGGCTTGTGCATGATGCAGCGCTGATTGTGGCCAATGGGGCCGGGTATGATGCGTGGATTGATCGACTGGCGCAGGCACGTGGAGGGAAATCAGCCCCCGTGGTGAGGGCGGATGGCTGGAGCGGATGGCATGCCGGGGATAACGCTCATCTGTGGTATAATCTGGCGGCTGTTGCCTCTTTTGTGGGGCGGTTTGTTGTGGTGTGTCAGGAGGTTGATCCAGCCCATGCCCCCGCTTACGAAGCGCGCGGAAAGACCGTTCTTGCGGCAGTCAATCAGGTGCGGGAGCAGATTGCTGCGGTAAGGCCCAAAACGGAAGGGCAGCCGGTAGCGGCAACAGAGCCCGTGTTTACCCCCTTGGCGGACAGTCTGGGCTTGCGCATGACTCAGCAGGCTTTTCAACAGGCTATTATGAATGATGTTGAGCCCCCGGCCTCTGCCGTGGCGGCATTTGAACAGGATATCAGCCAGCATGCTATCAGGTTGGTGGCTTATAATGCGCAAGCCGACAGACCGTCCGTCCAGCGTTTGATTGCACAGGCCCGGCAGCAAAACATACCGGTGCTGCCTGTGCTGGAAATTATGCCGCCCGATCAACACTGGCAGACATGGATTCAGCAAACAGTCACGCAGGTTGCGCAGGCGCTCGGGCAAGACCAGTGAGTATTCCTGCTCTTGATCTCTCCCATGTCACGTTGACGCGTGGTGGCCAGACTGTTCTGAAGGATATCAGTTTCAGTGTGCCGCCTGGCAGTTTTGTGGGGGTTCTGGGAGCCAACGGCGCTGGAAAAACCACGCTGTTCCGAGGGCTTCTGGGGCTGGAACCCGCGCAGGGTGGCGTCATCTGTGTGAATGGAGTTTCTGTAAGGCGTGGCAATAGATCCATAGGGTACATGCCCCAGATGCGTAAGTTGATAGGTGGGCAGTTAAGCGGGTGGAGCATGGTTGCAGCCGCACGGCGCGGGGAATGCTGGGGCCTGCCCTGGTGCGGGGCAAAGGGCCGAAAATCCGTGCAGGCGGCGTTGGAAGCAGTAGATGCGCTTGATCTGGCCCGCAAGCCTGTTGCCACTCTTTCCGGTGGGCAAAGGCAGCGATTGCTGTTGGCGCAGGCTCTGCTGGATGATCCTACTCTGTTATTGCTGGATGAACCCTTGGCTAGTCTGGACCCGGCCCGAATGCGGGAGACAGCACTCAGAATCCATACTCTTGCGCGCTCTCGGGGCATGACGGTTCTGATGTCGGCTCATGATATCAATCCGTTGCTCGGGTTGATGGACCATGTTTTGTATCTGGCCCGCGGTAAGGCTCTGTTGGGTAAGGTAGAAGACGTACTGACCACCGAGGCATTGACCGCCCTGTATGGAGCACCCGTGGATGTGGTGCGCGCGGGAGGACGTGTGTTTGTGGTGGCGGAAGGTGGTGGCGCCATTCTGCAACCCCATGAGTGCGTGGGGGGCCACACGCATGCTTGAGTATGATTTCATGCGCACGGCCTTTCTGGCCGCCTTTCTGGTGGCGGTTGTATGTGGGCCGGTGGGCTGGTTTCTGGTTCTGCGCGGCCAGACATTTGCCAGTCATGCGCTTTCTCATGTGGGATTTGCAGGCGCTACAGGTGCGCTGCTGATAGGGCTTTCCCCTCTGACAGGCCTTACGGCGGGCGCGTTGGGTGCGGGTGTGCTGATGGGGCTGGCGGGAGACCGAGTGGCGGGGCGGGATGTCATGATTGGTCTTGTCCTGTCCGTCGCCATGGGGGCTGGTGCTCTTTTTCTGCATTTCCTGACCCATTCAGCCAGCGCGGCAACGGCCCTGCTGTTCGGGGATATTCTGGGTATCAGTTCTTCCATGCTGGGCTGGCTGGCCATATTGAGTGGGGGGTGCCTTCTGGCGTTGGGGGGTATGGCGCGCCCTCTGTTATTTGCTTCCTTGCAGCCAGAACTGGCGGAAGCCAAAGGTGTGCGGACGGCATTGCTGGACGTGCTGTTTCTGGCTCTTGTTGCCATTGCTACGGCGGAATGCGCCCAGATAACTGGCGTTTTACTGGTTTTCACGCTGATGGTTGCGCCTGCCGCGGCCATTCTCCGCCTGGGTCTGCCACCTTTTGTTGGGCTGCTGGCGGCTGCGGGTTTGGCTGTGGTGGAAGCGTGGGGGGGGCTTATGCTCTCATGGCAGACGGATTACCCAACATCCTTCTGGATTGCAGTGCTGGGAGGAGTAGGGTTCCTGTTGGCCGGGCTTGTTGCATCCTGGCTCAATGGGCACGCGCAACAGGTCGCCTCAGATCAAGCCGGGGCGCTGGATATGAATGATCTCTGACAGCGCAGTTTTTAGGCTATCGGGTATCGGATGAAGAGGCAGCCGCCCGGTGGTTTGTCGTAAAATTTTGGAGGGTGAGAAGGCCTGTCTGAAAGCGCGATGGCGTGATGCTGGTCTGAAAATCCGCAGGCTTCCTGCCCAAAAAAACGGCGGAAACTGCACCGAGCGTGTTTGAAGGCGTAATCTTTACCCAGTTCCGGCAGCACCATAGCAGGGGTGCCCATGGGGGCGCGCACGTAGCCAGAAGCAGTGTGGGAGTAAAAAATCTCTTACTGGGGCAGAGACCAGTCCAGCCATCCCCAGAACAGTAAAAAGAGAGCCAGCCCCACATGGATAAGGATCAACCCTTTGAGGGTGATGACTGGAACGTCTGACAAATCTTTTTTGGGCGGCGGTGCCATGGGCGATAATCCTGCCTGTTTGCCGGAAAGAGTGAAGCGACCGACAAAGCTGTAAACTCATAAAAACGGATGCCGTTGCTTCTTGTCAGGAGGCTATATGCGGCAGAGAATGATAGGCGCGGTTAAAATATACCAGCCCGCCCACATGCTGGTTGATGCGGAGCGCTTCAACAATCCCGAACATGACGCTATGGGTGCCCACTTCCACAATCTGGCTGATGCGGCAGTCAAACGTGGCCACAGCTTCTTCCAGCACCGGAGCCCCGGTTGCCAGTGTTGTCCAGTGGCCTATGGCAAACCGGTCTTCCATGGTGGTCGGGCCGGAAAAATGGCTGGATAACGCCTGCTGTGCGGAGGAAAGGACATTCACGCATAAAGGGCCGCCTTCCGTAAAAGCAGGCCTGACCCGGCTTTCGCGTTTCAGGCAGACCAGCAATGTGGGAGGGGTATCTGTAACGGAGCATACGGCAGAGGCCGTAAAACCAACCGGGTGTGCCTGCGTTCCTGTAGTCACAATATTCACAGCCGCTCCAAGTTTGGCCATGGCATCGCGGAAGGCGCTGGTCTCCAGAGCCAACATCTGCTCTCCTTCAAACATGTTCAGACAGAGTGTTTTGTGCATGAATAAAGAAGGAAAGCAATGACTGAGGACGTTCTTTCAGGCACGCCCAGTGTCAAAACCCGGCGTGCAGGCCATCTGGGCCGTATCATTCTGGATCGTCCCAACCGCTTGAATGCGGTGGATCTGGACATGGCAGAGGGCATAGCCCGTGTGCTGGATGCGTGGCAGGAAGATGCATCCGTACAGCATGTGCTGCTGGAAGGGTCTGCTCCGCGAGCATTCTGTGCCGGCGGGGATCTGAAAAAAATCTGTGAACTGCTCCAGATAGAAGGCGCAGATGAAGCCTTCCGGCAGTTGAACCGCGTGTATGAGATCATGCAGCAGATTGCGGCTTACCCCAAACCCACCATCTCGTTCATGGACGGAGTAGCCATGGGCGGCGGCATTGGGTTGGGCGGCCATGCGCATTATCGGGTTGTGACGGAGCGTTCTGTTGTTGCCATGCCGGAAACGGGGATCGGCCTGACGCCTGATGCTGGAGGCTCCTGGATTCTCAGCCGTGCCCCCGGTTTGTCCGGATTGAGGTTGGCCGTTACAGGAAACCGTATGAATGGGGTAGGCGCAGTCATGATCGGCTTTGCCGATAGACTTGTGCCTTCTGAGAGCCTGCCCGACTTGCTGGGGCTGCTCGAAACGCGCTCGGCCGAGGATGTGTTCGCCCTTATCAACCCGTTGCCTCAGTTGGCCAATGTGCAAGAGATGGACGCCTGTTACGATGCCCCGGATCTGGCGCATGTGGTGCGTAATCTTGCTGAAAACGGAAGCGAACAGGCCAGACAGGATCTGCTTGCGTTATCCTGTGCCTGCCCGTTTTCCGTGCAACTGACATGGGAGGCATGGCATCGAGCACGAGATTTGTCCTCTCTAACCGCAGTTTTTCAGCAGGAAGGGACACTGGTCAATCATCTTGTCCGGCGCGCTGATTTTGCCGAGGGTATAAGAGCCCGCCTGATTGACCGGGATAACCAGCCGCGCTGGACACCGGGGACTTTGGCAGAAGTCAATCTGGATGAGGTTCGGGCCTGCTTTCAGGATTAACGGAAGGCGTAGTGCGGGCGGCGCAGGGTGAAAGAAGACGCTGCCACAGAGCATATGTTGGCTGAGCCTGCGGTGAGGGGCTCCGCCATTCTGTTTTGCCGTGGGTCTGATAATGGGCCTGACCAGATGGCCAATCCCCCAGTTGTACGGCAATGGCTACATCCGGATTCTGTTGCAGATACCAGTGCTCTGAAAAAGCGGGTTGGTGTCCTTCCCGCTCTTCCTGATAACCGCGTTGGAGAAAATGCTGCTGGCCGGAACTGAACTCTCCTCTCCCCACAGCCAAGGCGACATCCGGGTTGGCGTGCAGATAGCTGGCTTCATTAAACGGTTCGTGCGCCATGTACTGTTGCACAAGGAACAGCAGAAGAGCGTGAGGGACCGGGACGTTCTCCTGTTCCACAGCAAAAATATTGTAACCCAGCGCGTGGGAAAGAAGAGAGCAGGGAATCATTGTTGTCGCAAAAATGTTAATAAAGTCTTAATTTAATCTGTACAAAAGCTTTATGCCCGTCAACCTTCCCCACTGACCATGCGGGGTGTTGGGGAAGAGGCCCTACTGCCTTACTATTTGAAAAACGGGCGAGGCAGGGAATGCGGCATGGTGGATTATACTGATCTGGAAAATGTGCATCGACACGTGGTGGCAACCATCGTCTCGCCCAGTTTTAGTGTGCCGGTTCCGCGTGTGCAGAACGTGCATCTTGTCCCAAAGCCGGTTCTGGAAGCCATGCGTGCAGGCTGGCTGACAGGCACACACGCTGAACGGCCGATCACGGTGACAAAGCTGTTTGATGTGTATGTGACAGAAGAAGGTCTGGTTTTTACGCACGACAAGAAGCTGATTGCCCAGACCATTGCGCAGCATAGTTCAGAGGAATGTCAGCGTGCTTTTGAGCGTCTTCATGCCGTGACGGATGTGGTTGAAGTAACTGAGCCTGGTTTGTTGCTGCGGAAACGGGGAGACCATAATTACGGACACTGGATGGTGGAGCTGCTTCCCAGATTATGGCTGGCGGAGCAGTTCATGACGCCGCAGCGTCTGGTTGTTCCAGATGCAGGAAACGCTATGACCCACGTGATCCGGGATTCCATAGTGTTATCTTCCACCCAGCCGCATCAGTTTCTGGCACTGGACAATCAGGCCGTGTGTTTTTTCAAGGATCTGAGCATTGTGGAGGGGCTGACTGACCACGGCGTTTATATGTCTCCGCTTGTCTTTGCCCAAACGGATGCTATGCGGGCCTGTGTTCCAGAAGTGGCACCGCAACGTCTTTATGTTGTACGGTCCGGCAGCCCTCGGGCCGTGGTACAGGAGCCAGAAATCCGCGCGCTGTTACAGCATTACGGGTTTCGGGTGGTAAACCCGGCTGAACTGACATTTCTGGAGCAGGTGCAGCTTTTTAAAAGTGCGGAATGTGTGGTGGGGGTGATGGGGGCAGGGATGACCAACACCCTTTTCTGCCCGCGTGGGGCCAAGGTTATAACTCTTGCTCCTGCCACCATGCCTGATACTTTTTTTGCGTTTATCGCCGGGTTGCGGGGCCTATACTATCATGAAATCCGTGGACAGATGATGGAGGCCGATACCACCCAGTGGGATGGACCATTCTCCATCATGCCAGCCCAGCTTGCAGCCCTGCTGGAGGCGTAGCAGACTGTTATCCAAACACCGGGTTGCGGTGGGGAACAGCGGCAGTAACGCCCGCATTGGCTCCGGGAATATCACGGGAAAGCTGTAACGGGCCGTACCGATGGAAAAAGCCCGGAACGGATGAGATGATATAAGCTGCCTGTTCCAGACAGGAGACGACCCGTTCCCGTGCAAGGCAGGCTGCTTCCGGGTGTGGGATGGTGCTGATGATACGCGCAGTTTTCAGAAGTTCAGCAGCAGTCTGCTCCGGTGCGTGGTGTAATGTTTTGAAAGATTTGAGTGCATCCAGCAGGGCGGTATGGGCAGAGGGGGCCAGAACGGTATGGCCAGCGTTCCAGCGAAGGCGTACAATCAATCGTCCAAGAGAGAGTGAGGCAAACGCGGCGTCTGTATAGCCTTTGCGGTCAACAGTTTCATCAAGAAACGAAAGGCGCATCATCAGGCGCGCAATTTTCTGTAATTGCAGGCTTTCCCACACCACCCATAAAATAGGCCGTTTTTGTGGGGCAGCGGCAAGGTGTTGCACACTGCGGGTAAGGGAAGAGACAAGCCGGGCAGCATCCAGCCTATGATCTGCCGGAAGAATAACGCGGAAGACCAGAACCAGCAGGACGCAGGCTGCAACCATGGTCATCCAGTTATTGGTCAGCGTCATGTCATCATACACAATAGGGTTGGTGACAGAGAGCATCATGGTGAAGAAAACGGCATAGCCAAACGCGCCAATACTGTAGCGCGGGTGGAATTGCAGCCACACGCCCGGCAGAAGAAAGAGGCACACCGTCATCCATAACAACGGATACCCGTCTATTCTGGGCAGGCCGATAACATGGCACAGAAAACTCGCTGGAATGGCAAGGGCCGTGCCCATAGCCATAAGGGGACTGGTTTTTGCGGCTGAAGGTGTCGTGGAGAGCAGGCTTGATGCGGCAACCACGTATAGCATCAGCATGGGCCCCGCGCTCCAGTGCAGAACATACCATAACATGCCGGCCAGCAGGGCAATAAACATGCCACGAGTGCCGTTGCGCAATGCCATGGGCCATTCCAGATAGGTGGCCATCTTCACAGAGGTTCTGCCCGGGCGGCGGGTTGTGATGTCATGCAGTGCCATATCGAGTTGCACCAGGACATCACGTGTGTTGTCCAGCGATGCCAAAACAGTTGGCGTGGGGTTCTGATGTTCCAGAAAGTCCAGTTTTCTCAATGTTGCGTGGATACAGTCTGAAACGGGTTTGGGGTTATCCTGCCATCCGGGCTGCTCTGTCAGATCCAGAATATTTTTGAGGGTCTGTGCCACTTCCTGATGAACCTGACAGGAGGCACCGTTGGCAAGCGAAAGGTTGAGCCAATACGGGTGATAAGTCACAATCAGGCCGGTCAGGCGGCTTAGTCCAATACGCAGGCGGCTGACACGCGCCTGCATGTCCCGATCATCTGCTGCGGCATATTCAATGGCGGGGCCAAGGCCCGTCATGCGTGCCAGCAGGCGGCCTCTGCTGTCATATAATGGTTGGGGCAGGCCACGGAAGGCGGGCGTGGAAGAGGTATTTTCCAGTCCAGGCATCTGGTCTTCCATGGCCTCTGCGGCTTGAGCTGGAGAAGAGCGGTTACTTTCAGCAGAATGGAAAGAAAGTGCGTGGCGTACGGTTTCCCGAAAGGCGTCTCCCAAAGTGCTCAGAACCTGAGAGGGCTTGCGGGGTGTTGTCACCATGAACACAAAGGCGGTGACCACAACGCCTGTTGTGACAGCGGAGAGACGGCCCATTGCCGCCAGAAAAATAGAGTCCGGGTGCGCAAAGGCTGGTGAGGACACAATAACAATGGTGTAGCCGGTCAGAACCGCAGCATAGGCCCGGAACAGCCGCAGAAATGTGGCCACCATACAGGCCAGGCCCACAAAAAAGGCGAGTGCTGCATAATATAGCACAGGAGACTGCACGAATGCCGCCATGACACCTACGCTGATGCTTGCCCCAATAATCGTGCCAATGACACGCCACATGCTTTTGGAAACCATGGCCCCAACAGTGGGGTTTGCCACAATCAGAACAGTTGTGGCGGCGCTCATGGGAGACTGAAGCTGAAAGGTGAACGCCAAAAACAGGGCAATCCCGATCGCCAGAAAAACACGGGCTGTGTACGCGGCGGTGGCAAGCGTTGCGCGCCACCGTTCATCATGCGTAAAAATGCTGGGGAACCAAGAGCGTATCAAAGTGGAGAGGGTGTCTGTCATGGTGAGACGGTTTTCATGAAAGGTCGGGCCGAGCGGAGTGGGTGTTCAGAAGCTGGTCGAGTTGCCCGATAAGGCTGCGGATATCCTCGGAGGGAAGTCCTTGCGTAATGGTCTTTTCCTCCTGTGCTGAAATATCATGAAACAGCGCACATTTTTTCTGGCCCTGTGGGGTCAGAATAAGCCGTTTTGCGCGGCGGTCTCCTGCGTCGGTCTGGCGGGAGATCAGCCCTTCTTTCTCCAGAAGATCCAGAACCCGAACAAGAGCGGAGCAGTCTGTATCCATGGCGTTTGCCAGATCACGCTGGGTTGCACCATCAGGCATCATCATAAGGTACGCCATGGGGCGCATCAGAGCTACTGTCATGCCATGGGGGCGCAGGGCGCGCTCCAGTTTGGTGCGCCATATTGCCGCCAGCCGCATGACACGAAATGTCAGCGCCATGTCCTGAAAGCGCGTTTCATCAAGAGCGGAAAGGCCACGCAGGGCTTCCATTGTGCGGCTCCATAGTTAGTATAGATATATTTGACATGAAAAATATATTGATATGAATATATCAGAACCGCCAGAACGGTCAACGACCTTACATTTTTCCACAATTCGGCCACACTCCGCGCCGGTGAAAAAAGCTATGCAGAAGGTGGTCGAACCCGTTTTTACATTGCCTTCCTCACGAAAAAGGCCCTTATGCGTCATACATAAGGGCCGTGTACATCAGAGATGCTTCTGCGGGTGCAAGTGCTGCCTCACTCCTTTTGGGGAGCAGCCGAAGCAGGATCAGAAATATCCAACCCTGCATCGCGTGGGGAGGAGGCTGGTCCGGGCCTGTCCAGATTTTCATACTGTTCGGGAGTGGATGGGACATCAATGCCGCCAGAGGGTGTTGGATGCCGTAACCCCTCATACTGGAAGCCGGTAAAGGTCATGGTCTGGTTTGGCGTGGGCAGCAGTTTGTCCTGCCAGCCGCCACCAAGAGCCCGCACCAGTCCGACAGAAGCTTGAAGGGAACGCGCTTGAATCTGCGCCTGTTCAATACGGGCATCAAGTGTATTCACTTGGGCAATCAAGGCATCCAGATACCCGTCAGCACCCCCTTTATAAAGAGTCATGGTTAGGGTCTGAGACTGCATTGCGGCATCAACCGCCTGTTTCAGCCGTACATTTTCTGCTCGTAGTCGCGCCGTCAGGGAGAGGCCGTTTTCCACATCTCTGAAGGCTGAGAGCACCGTCATGCGGTAGTGGTCGCGCGTTTCACGGTAAGCGGACCAGGAGCGCTGCAACTGGGCACGCCGTAAGCCCCCTTCAAACAGTGGCATGGTCGCTGAAGCGCCATAAGACCACATGCTGTTTGCCAGATTGGCCAGATCAAAGCCGTTGCCATCAAAGCCCCCGTTGGCGTTGAAGGAAACGTGGGGATAAAATGCCGCACGCGCAATGCCGATTGTACGGTTGGCCTGCGCCATTTCGCGTTCAGAAACGGCAATATCCGGTCGCCGTTGCAGCAGTTCCGAAGGAAGGCCTAGCGGCACAGTCGGTTCAGCATCGTCCTGCTGCGCAACAGCAGGAATATGGAAAGAGGAAGGGGAGGCATTGACCAGTACGGCCAAGGCATGTTCCAGCACTTCACGTTGTGCCTGTACGTCAAGCTGGCGCGCCTGTGTCATGTAAAGCTGGTTTTTGGCGCGGGCGACATCAATGCCTGTGGCGTCCTGATTATCAAGCCGTGTTTGGGTCACATGCAGCGCCTGCTGATAATAGCTGATGGACTGGCTATAAATGGCGTTCTGTGCATCCAGCCCACGGAGGGAAAAGTAATCCGTTGCCACTTCAGCCTGAAGGCTCAGGCGCGCTGCTGCGTATTGGGCGGCCTGTTCCTGTGCATAATATTTCTGCGCCCGCACACGGTTACGAATAGCGGACCAGATATCAGGTTCCCAACTTGCTAGACCTCCGTAATATTCATCAGTTGCAGTGATAGGGCCTTTGTATCGGAAGAGCCTGTCCGCTGAACTCTTATTATCGCTTGATCCGAATGCCAGCGCAAAATGGGGTAACAGATCAGACCGTGCCTCCATAACAATGGCGCGGGCCTGAATAAACCGTTCAGCAGCGGCCTGAAGGTCCGCATTGCTCTCTGTGGCCTGTGTTTCCAGCGTTGTCAGGGTAGGGTCTGCAAACAGGGTCCACCAGTCAGACCGCAGGACTGTATCCTGCGGCTGGGCTTCCCGAAACAATCCTTGCCCATGCCATGAGGCCGGCACAATAAAATGCGGAGCCTGATAGGTGGGGGCCAGATCACAGGCGCTCAGGACCGTCAGCGCGGCAAGGGTCGTGCCTTTTAGAAGGATGTGCTTGCTCATTCGTCATCATCCCCATCGGTCTGGCTGTCCGCCGTTGCCAGGTAGCCTTTTTCCGGCACGCTGAGCCGAACACTTTCTCCTTCCAGAAGATCAGCAGGAGGGTTGTTGATGATACGATCCTGCGGGCTCAGGCCAGCATCCACTTCCGTATAGGTATCAGACATACGGCCCACGGTAATTGCCTTGTAATGCGCCTTGTTTTGCGCATCGACCGTGACCACCTGCATACCTTTTTCTTCAAAAACCAGCGCCCCTGTGGGAATGGTGTAAATGCCCCCTTCCGCCGGTGCGGAAAGAGCGACAGAAGCAAAGGTACCGGGCCAGAGTTTCTGGTCTGCGTTATCAATGGTAAATTCCGTTACTGCCGTGCGGGTATTGGGATCATACCCTTTGGCAATGGTGAGGAAACTGGCCGTAACAACCTGATTAGGGTACTGCGGCACGGTGACACGTGCTTTCAAACCCGGTTTCAGAACGTAGGAAAACACCTCTGGCACCGAGACAAAAAGCCGCATTTCGTGTGTGTCCGCCACGGTAAAGAGCTCGCTGGCTGTGCCGTTGGCGTTCAGGTTGCCCCCGCCCGCCGCAACATAGTCCCCAACGCTGATGTTTCTGGCGGTCACAACACCATCAAAGGGCGCTATGATGGTTTTGAATTTTTCCAACGCATCATAATGGTCCACATTGTGCTGCGCGGCTTCTAGCGCAGCGCGGGCCGATTGTTCATTGGCGTTCTGCACGGACACGGATTGCCCTGAAACAGCCTGTGATTTCCCCATGGACCGCCAGCGGTCAGCCGTAACGGTTGCCAGCCCATATTTGGCCTGCGCTACCTGGAGGTCCGCTTTGGCCTGAGCATATTGTGCATCCAGTCCGGGTGCGTTGATTTCAGCCAGAACATCCCCTTTTTTGACCGGGGCACCGTAGTCCTTATACCACATTTTCACATAGCCTGAGACCTGCGCGTAAATAGGGGCTTCGTACCATGCGCTGATATTACCCGGCAGTGTCATGGACAAAGTGGGTGGGGCAGGTTTGGGCTGCACAACAGCAACATCCGGCACGCTGGCGTGTGTGGCATCCGCTTGCAGCGCAACTTCATTGTGCAGATGCTGGATTTCCAGATAGCCAACATACGCAACCAGAGTGCAGAGCAGGGCGCCGACAAAAAGACGTTTTTTGGTAAGGGTGGACATTATGCAGCCTCCTTCCCGTTCTCGTGGCCCATATCTGTCGGGCGGCGGGGTTTGGTGTGAGAGGTATTGTGAAAAATTGCGTAAACACAAGGAACAAACAGCAGAGTGGAGACTGTTGCAAAAATAAGTCCACCAATCACCGCTTTGCCCAAAGGTGCATTTTGTGAATTGCTGGTAGCCATGGGCACCATGCCAATCACCATGGCGGATGCGGTCATGATCACAGGACGGATGCGGCCAAAACCAGCTTCTACGGCGGCAGAAAGTGCGTTGCCATGCAGGGCCAGACGTTCCTTGGCAAAAGAGACCACCAGAATGGAGTTGGCGGTGGCCGTGCCCATGCACATGATGGCCCCTGTCAGCGCCGGAACGGAAAGACGGGTCTGGGTCAGGAACAGGCTCCAGGCAATGCCAGCAAGGGCACCAGGAAGTGCGGAGATAATGATGAAAGGATCAAGCCAGGACTGAAAATTGATCACAATCAGCATGTAGATCAGCACAATGGAGACCACTAATCCGGCTATCAGTTCCACATAGGCGCCATGCATGGTAACGGCCTGGCCACGGATATCCACAGCAGCGGTTGAGGGAAGATCAGCCTTGCTGTCAGCAACAGTTTTCTTCACACGGGCCAGAACGGAGCCAAGGTCAGTGCCTTCTGTTGAAACATACACATCAATTTCCGGCATGGAATTATAGTGTGAAACCTGCCCCGGTGTGCCGGTTGGCGTTACGGTGCTGATGCTGCCAAGAAGCTGCATGTCTGTGCCCTTGGGGTCATTATCTCCTTTATCAACCGGAATGGTCAGCAGATCATTGTAGTGCGTGAGCTGGTCTTGCGAGACATAGACATTCAGTGGGAAGGTAATGCCGCTTTTGGGGTCCAGCCAGTATTGCGGATCAACCGTCTGGCTGCCTGAAAGAGTCATCAGTTCATTATTGGCAATGTCAGCTTCCGTCATGCCAGTCGCCTGTCCGAAGGTGCGGTTGCCCTGCACAAACAACGTGGGCGTTTTCATGGTTTGCTGAACAACCACATCCACCGCGCCGGGAATGGCACGCAGTTTGTTTACCAACAGACGTGCGTATTGGTAATTGTCACGAATATCCGGGCCAGAGACCTGAATATCAATGGGAGCAGGAGACCCAAAATTCAGAATCTTTTCAGTCAGGTCAGCAGGCTGAAAGGTGAAGACAGAGCCTGGAAATCTGGAAGAAAGATCCGTACGCAGCAGTTTGCGATAATTCCAGACAGGCGACGTTTCATTCTTGAGGGAGATGGTGAGGTCACAATCCTGCGTGCCAATGGATGGAGTAGGAATAAATGCCTGATTATGCGGGCCTTCCGGCAAGCCACAGTTATTGATAATACCCGAGACTTTTCCTGGCAGAATCTGCTCAATCCTGTCATCCACCAGAGCCACGATGCGCCCGGTTGTTTCAATGCGCATACCCAGCGGTGTGCGCATGTGCATCTGCATCGTGCCGGATTTGACTTCGGGAAAGAAATCCTGTCCCGCCATAAGGAACAGGCCCAGAGAGAGCACGGATGCGCCCAGAAAACAGGCTGCAAACAAGCCGCGCCGCACAATAATCCGTTCCAGAAGTCTCCCGTAACTTATGCGGAAATTATGAAATCCATGTTCGAATTTGTTCTGGAAACGCCCCAGAACACCTTTCGGTAACGCCAGATGTTCATCACTATGCAAGCCCGGATGCACCTGTCCGGCCAGAAGATATTTGGCCATGGTTGGCACCAGAGTGCGGGAGAGAATGAAGGAGGCAAGCATGGCGAAAACAATGGCTTCCGCCATGGGCATGAACAGCCACCCTGCCACGCCACTCAGGCGGAAAAGGGGTGTCCACACAATGCAGATACACAGGGTTGAGACCAGCGTGGGAATAACAATCTGGTTGGCTGCATCAATAATGGCAGGTTCCAGTTCTTTCCCTTCTTCAAGGTGCGTATCAATGTTTTCGATCATCACCGTGGCATCATCCACCAGAATCCCCACGGCCAGAGCCAGGCCGCCCAGAGTCATGACGTTGATGGTCTGACCAGCCATCAGAAGGCAGATAATGGCGGTCAGAATAGCCAGCGGTATGGATGTTGCGATAATGAGCGTGGACCGCCACGAACCCAAAAACAGAAGCACGACAAGGCCGGTCAGAACTGCTGCGGTCGCCATTTCCCTTACCACATCCTGAATGGCGTCTTTCACGAAAATCGAGGCATCACTCAATATGGAAATATGCACGTCTGGCGGAACAAGTTTCTGAATGCGCGGGAGGAGTTCCTTGGTGCGTGCCACGACATCCAGCGTGGAAGCATCACCACTTTTCATGACCACTACTTCCACCCCCTGCCGGCCTTTGACCAGAACAAGGTTTGTCTGTGGGTGCCCGCCACGGTAAACCTGTGCAACATCATGCACGTAAATAACCGCATTTCCCACGCGTTTTACGGGAATGTCTCCCAGTTCCTTCATGGAGCGCGGGGTGGCGTTGGTCTGCACCATCCAGTCCGTCGTGGCAATTTTCTGATCCCCGGCGGGCAGAACAATATTCTGCTTACGCAAGGCGTTCTGCACATCCATGGCGGATAGATGATGGGCCTGTAGCTGCTTCTGGTTAAGCGCCACCATGATAAAACTGTCCATGCCACCATAAGGATGTGGCAGAACGGCCCCTGGCACGGTTACCAGAATGGGGCGGATGCGTGTCATGGCAATTTTATACAGATCAGACGGTGTCTGTTTTTCAGAGGTGATCTGAAGCGCCAGCACAGGCACGGAAGATGCTTCCAGCCGCATGACCATGGGGGCAGGTATGTTATCAGGAAGCTGTTTGATAACAGTCTGAGAAATGGCGGTTACTTCCGCCTCAGCTTCACCAATATCCGTGCCTGGCTGGAAGTAGATGTTGACAATGCTCCTGCCGTAATAGGAGCTGCTTTCCATATGTTCTATGCCCTCCACTGTGGAGGTTACGGCCAGTTCATAATTGTAGGTGATACGGCCAGCAAACTCTTCAGGCAGCATCCCGCCGTAAGTCCATACCACGGACACAACGGGAATCCGGATATTGGGAAACACATCAGTCGGCGCCTGAAAAAGGGACAGTACGCCAAAAGCGAGAATAAGCAGCGAGAGGACGACAAATGTATAAGGTCGCTTCAGCGCCGTCACGACGATGGCGTTCATGCGTTTCCTTCCTTGCTGGAATCAGTGGAATTCCGCGCAAGATAGAATTGGACTTATGCAATAATCTTTTAAAAAAAATATTATCCTGTTAAAAAGAGTTTTATGAAAAGAACGCTATAAGAAATAGTTTTTATGAAGCGGAATTTACAGAATTACCTTGAACGTGATTTCCACTTTGCAGTTTTGGTTTTTCTTTCTTATTTTCTGAATGTGCGGGTCTAAAACATTCCGCAATTCTATTGCTGCCGTCAGAACGTTAAGGGGATAACTGCTCTGGTTGGGGTAATCGTTTTTTCTTCCCTATGGTGAGAAGGGGGTGTGTGAGAGGAGCCGTTTCTACTTGGAAAGGACACTAACCCCCAACCGTGTGATGAGCGCGCCTCTACCTAAGGACGGAAATAACCCCTTATCCCCGGTAAACCTTATGCAATCTCGCACGTTCACTGTGGAGAAACTGCGGGTTGGTCGTTATGTCTCTTGTGATTGCAGGTAGGCGTTAGCTTTTCTTGTGGCGTGGATGTGAAATGGGCGGTCCCGCTATTATCCTTCTGAACCAATGAGCAGGACAAAACCATGAGTGCTGCATCTGCCAAACGGGTTCCTGTCTCTCTGATTACAGGCTTCTTGGGGGCAGGAAAAACAACCCTGATGCGTCATATTCTTCAGAATGTACGGGGACATCGGGTAGCGATTGTGGTGCAGGCTGATGGGGCAATCGGCAGTGAGACGGATTTCCTGCACAAATGCGGCATGGAGGGATGTTGTGGGGAAGAGATTGTAGAACTTCCCAACGGCTGCCTGTGTTGTACTGTGCGAGAGGATTTCCTTCCCATTCTGGAAGCCCTTTTGGATCTTGAGCACCCTCCTGAACATGTTGTGATTGAAACATCGGGTCTGGCTTTGCCGAGACCACTTCTGAAGGCTTTTGGTTCGCCTACCGTGCGTAATCGCGTCACGGTTGATGGAGTCATAACTGTATTGGATGCGTTTGCCGTGGCGTCTGGTCGTTTTGGAGACAGACCCGCCAAGGAGAGCAGGGCGACAGTCGCCGCAAAAGCCTTCCATCATGATGATCCTGTGGTGGCTATTTTTGAAGACCAATTAAGTGCGGCAGATCTGATTGTGCTGAACAAAACGGATCTGTTGGATGCGGCCGGGATAGATACGGTGGAAAAAGCCATCAGGCAGGTTGCGCCTCCGGCTGCCAGAATATTGCGCGCGAGCGAGGGGAAAGTAGATCCTGCCATCCTGCTGGGTGTGGGCGCAGATGCGAAGGCTGATCCCGGCGCATACTCTGCTTTTTCAGAGGGAGATGGCCACGTATTTGCACATGACGATTTTGAAAGGTTTGTGATCAAGGTGCCAGAGCAATCCAGTGTGGAGGGGTTTTTGACACTTTTGCAGGCCGTGGCCCGTAAATATGATGTGCTGCGCACAAAAGGCTATGCGGCGGTGCAGGGGCAATCCAAACGGTTGGCCGTGCAAGGGGTCGGCACGCGCTTTCGGCACGAGTTTGACCGTTCTTTAGCCGCAGGGGCCGATCGGATGGGACGTATTGTCATGATCGGTCAGAAAGGATTGAAGGAAGCTGTGCTGCGGGCAGCGTTGGTGGATGCGGGTTAATCCGTACGCTGAAATGTGAGCGGAGTATATCGGGCCGAGAGAAAAGCCTTCCCCCAACGTTGTGGCTGTTACATGAGACTTGCTGAGAACGTCCCTCCATACAATATGATAGAGCGGTCTAAGGATGGAAGAAGCATGGGAGGGCATGGTGTGCGGCATAGTCTCTTAATATGCGGTAGGTGCCAGCATACGGTTCCGAATAGCGAGCGCGGCTTTCCCGAAAGGGTAAGACCCTCCTCCCTTTTGAAAAGGGGAGGACACAGTTACGTGTGGTTCCGCCTTTCTGCCTCATATCCGCTTTGCCAAAAAAGCAGGCGCTGAACGGGTATGATCCTGTTGTATGGGGCCGTAAGATAACTCTACGCCAGAGTATGGGCAGCGGTTGAATGAGATGGGCCGAAAGCCCAAGGAGAGAAGAATGGCGCAGTCTTTCCCTGTTTTATTGGTTCGGCATGCTCCGGTCCTGTTGCCGGAAGGGGTATGTTACGGACGGCAGGATGTTGCCCTCCGGCCCGGGTGGGAAGGGCTTGCCTCAGGGTTGGCTGTGCTGGCACAGGGGGCAGTATGCCGCATAATATACAGTTCGCCCGCCATGCGCTGCCGGGAGATGGCGCAGAAACTGGCCACCGCCACAGGTATGGAACTGAAAATTGATGAGCGTTTGGCCGAACTGAATTTCGGCTACTGGGAGGGTATGAACTGGCAGGAAATCAGCCGCGCTCAACTGGATGAATGGGCGGCAGATCCCGCCCGCTTTGCCCCGCCGGGCGGGGAAAGTGGCATGGCGCTTAGTCAGCGTGCCCGCGCTTTCTGGCAGGATATCAAGCAAGCTGGTGTGCCCGCCTGTGTTCTGTCTCATGGTGGTCCGCTGCGCGTGCTTAGCGCATTGGCGGAAGGAAAACAGCCGGAACTGCTGGCTCCGTCCATGCCGCAGGGGTCTGCGCGCCTGTTTATGGTGGCGCACCAGCAGGAACTTTTGGCGGAAGCCAGTTGTGCAGCAGAATAAAAGGGTATGAGGGGGCAGTGGCAGGAGACGGATCAAGACGGTGCCATTGTGGATAGTATGGCATGATGGGGAGTTATGATATCCGGAAGCCTCTTCCCGTTCTGTGCTCCTGACAGAAATCTCACAGATTTTTAAGGCTTCTGCCAGAGAGATTCTATGAAAAATACAGATAAGACAAAAGAGACCATAAAAACTCATGCCAGATCAACCGATTGAACAAGAGCAAGCTGCACAGGCGCGCCATCGTGAGAAAATGCAGAAACGCAAGAAAATGCAGGATCAGGAAGTGGCCTCAAAATCCATAGAAAAGGGATTATTGATGGTCAACACCGGGCCGGGCAAAGGGAAATCAACCGCTGCATTTGGAATGGTGCTGAGAACATTAGGCTATGGCCAGCATGTAGTGGTGGTGCAGTTCATTAAAGGGGCATGGGATACAGGTGAACGTCGCGCCTTGGAGCGGTTTGATGATCTGGTGGAATGGCATGCCTTGGGCGAAGGATTTACGTGGGAAACACAGGATCGGAACCGGGATATTGCCGCGTGTGAGCGCGCATGGGCCGTAGCCAGACAGGCGTTTGCACGGCCCGATGTGGCGCTTGTGGTGCTGGATGAACTGAATGTGGCGCTCCGGTATGATTATTTGCCCATAAAGCAGGTTTTGGCAGATATTGCAGCGCGCGTGCCCGGCCAGCATGTGGTGGTGACAGGGCGGAATGCAAAACCAGACCTGATGGAGGCTGCTGATCTGGTAACAGAAATGGGGGCAGTGAAACATCACTTTAAAAATGGGGTGAAAGCGCAGCAGGGCGTGGAGTTTTGACAGCACGCGTTCTTATGGTGCAGGGCACGGGCTCAAGCGTTGGAAAATCAACCTTAGTGGCCGGGTTGGCGCGGGCGTTTACGCGGCGTGGATTAAAGGTTCTTCCCTTCAAACCTCAGAATATGTCCAACAATGCGGCAGTTACGCCCAATGGGGGAGAGATTGGGCGGGCGCAGGCGTTGCAGGCGCGAGCGTGTGGGGTGTTGCCAGATGTGGACATGAACCCCGTTCTGCTCAAGCCGCAGGGTGAGACGGGGGCGCAACTTATTGTGCAGGGGCGCAGGCAGGATACGGTTGCCGCACGCGCGTATCAGAAACAGAAAGGAAAACTTCTTCCTGCTGTATTGGAGAGTTTTTACAGATTGGCGGCGCGTGCGGACCTGATAGTGGTGGAGGGGGCAGGCTCAGCTTCAGAAATTAATCTGCGGGCGCGGGATATCGCCAATATGGGTTTTGCTCAGGCGGTCAATGCGCCGGTTGTGCTGGTAGGAGATATAGACCGTGGTGGTGTTATTGCCAGTCTGGTTGGCACTCAGGTTGTGCTCGCCCCAGAAGATGCTGCCAGAATAAAAGGGTTTATTGTCAACAGAATGCGTGGTGATATCACGCTGTTTCATGATGGTATGGATTTTATAGCCCAGCGGACAGGCTGGGCTCCTCTTGGGTTGGTGCCTGATCTTCCTGCCGTGAGAACTCTGCCCGCCGAAGATGCAGCTGATCTGATGGTTAATCTGGCCTCCGTTGCTTCAGATGGGGCGCAGGTTGATGGTAACGGGAGGGGGCGTCCTGCCCCTCTTCTTCGCATTGCGGTGCCTCTTCTGCCGCTAATTGCCAATTTTGATGATCTTGATCCTCTTCGCTCGGAACCGGGTGTCACACTTTTGCCCGTAAAACGGGGGCAACGCCTGCCCGAATGCGATCTGGTGCTCTTGCCAGGATCAAAAGGAACTATAGCCGATCTGGCTGTTTTGCGCGCGGAAGAATGGGATAAGGATATTTTATCTCACGTTGCGCGGGGAGGTCATGTCATGGGTGTGTGTGGCGGGTATCAGATGCTCGGGCGGACGATTGCTGATCCTTCTGGCACGGAAGGAGAACCCGGATCTGTGGCAGGCCTTGGGCTTCTGGACGTGGAAACCGTCTTGAGCCATGAAAAAAATCTTGAAGAAACAAGCGGCTTTATTGAAGGCACACATACAGCTGTCTCCGGTTATGAAATGCATATGGGGCGGACGTTTGGCGTGGGCAGAGAGCGGCCTTTATTGCGCCTGAAAACACAGCCGGAAGGGGCAGTTTCAGCAAGCGGGCAGATATACGGCACTTATCTGCATGGCGTGTTTGCAAACCGTGCTGCACGCCTTGCGTTGTTGGCCCGTTCTGGTGGAGCGGATTTTGCGCCCGGTGGCCAGTGGTATGAAATTGGTCGTGGAAGAAGCGGGGGCAGCGTGCCGGATCATCATGACGCAGCCATAGAGCAGGCTCTGGATGCATTGGCTGCTCATATGGAAATGTATGTGGATTTGGATGCCGTTCTGGCGCTGGCTGTGCCGCCATGTTCAGCCCATGTTGCGGAGAAAGCGTAAAAGCTTGGGCTGGAAACGCGCAGGTCTATCGGCCTCTCAGACTTCATGGGTGACCGTTTTCGGGTGAACGCCTCTTCCAGCTTTGGCCATTTCTGCTGGATGTCCGCCCGGTAAGCGCCTCTGTTCAGAGTTCGGCCTGAAAATGAGGGGGTGATTGCGGCATGCGGCTCCAATGCTAAGGTGATGCATGACGTTCACTCAGAGGAGATCATTCATGGCGCATCCGCTTAAAACGGTTCTGGTTACCGGAGCTACGGCCGGTTTTGGTCATGCCATTGCATTGCGGCTGGTAAAGGAAGGATTTCGGGTTATTGCGACCGGCCGCCGGCAGGAACGGTTGGAGGCTTTAGCCAGGGAGGCAGGCGAAAACCTGCTGCCTTTCAAGCTGGACATGACCGATCTGGATGCGGTGAAAGCTCTGCCGGGCAGTCTGCCTGCTGAATGGCAGCAGGTGGATGTTTTGGTGAATAATGCCGGATTGGCTCTGGGGCTTGAAAAAGCATGGGAGACCAATCTTTCTGACTGGGAGCAGATGATTGCGACCAACGTGACCGGGTTGGTTGAAATTACCCGTGCCTTGCTGCCCGGCATGGTGGAACGCAACGCAGGCCATGTGGTCTCTCTGGGCAGTACGGCGGGTATCTATCCTTATCCGGGGGCCAATGTGTATGGGGCCACCAAGGCGTTTGTGGATCAATTCATGCGGAATCTGCGCAGTGATCTGTTGGGCAAACAGGTGCGGGCAACCAATATTGCCCCTGGCCTGTGTGGAGGGAGCGAGTTCAGTCAGGTGCGGCTGGGTGACAGCCAGAAAGCGGCAGCAGTGTATGATAAGACGCAGCCTCTTCTGCCGGAAGACATTGCAGAAACGGTGGCCTGGGTGCTGAAACTGCCGCCGCATGTGAATATCAATATGGTTGAAATGATGCCAACCTGTCAGGCTTCAGCCGGGCTGGCTGTTGATCGGACCATGGCTGGTTAAGGGCGATAATAAACCCGGCATGGCATCCTGCGGTGCCGGGTTGCAGGCGCGAAAGAGGCGTACAAATCCTTTGGCCACGCTGTTAAGCGGCTGTGTAGGGCAAGGCAGAGAAGGAGCGGTTGCGCGGCTTAGGCGGGGGTGAGCGTATCCAGTTTTTTGTCCAGAGTACTCAGTAGGCCAAGATACTGCTTGCGCATAGAAGAGGCGTAAGGATTGAGGCATTCTATGGCTTCAAAGACCTGGGGAGCATCTTTTTCTACCATTTTCATGGCGTCTCGGAGCAGATCGAAACTGCGTGTTGTCAGGTGGGGGGAGAAAGGTTCAAGTGTTTTCAGGCCTTGAGCCAGCCAATGTGTAAGCGCCTGCGTAACGGCCATGTTCTGATCATGGTATTCTGGCGTGCAGATAATAACGTTCAGCCGGAGAGTCTTGCGCAAAAAGGCCGCTACTGTGTGATAGGGGCCGCGTGCAGGGCACAGTACGATTTTCAAACCTGCTGTTGTCTGGCCAGCACTCTGTGGGCCGAACAAGGGATGCGTGCCAATAATGCTGACAGTGGATGGCAACAGACTGACCATTATCTCTACTGGTTTGACCTTTACGGAACCAACATCAATTACCAGCGCATCGGACCTGAGTAAGGGGGCAATGCTTTCAAGCACATCAGCCATTGCCTGAACAGGAACGGCTAGAATGATAATCCGACACCGGGCAACAGTTCTTAGGTCAGTCAGTTGGACGCCAAGTGCCTGTGCGGTGTCTTCAAGCGAGTTTCGACTATCATGAGCGAAGACCGGCGCATACGGGGCAATATGGCGCGCGACTAATTGCCCGAAGGCACCAAAGCCGATGAGGCCAACGGATGGTGGTTCATCATGGGGCAAGGGAAGAGAGTGTCTCATAAACGAACATTCCTTAGCGTGCCGACAACAGCCAAGGGTGTTCGAGAAACATCGTCAACCGCTGGCAGGGCGGCGGTTGACCAATAATAGACAACATTCACCGCTATGTGCGCGGTGAATAATACAGTCCACTGTTGTGTGTGAGCGTTGCCATGACCAAGAGCCTGCAGGAAAATACTGTGGGAGTCAAATTGCTCCATAAGGGGAGGACGCAGTATATGCTCCCTCTGTAGTGAGGGAGGGGCTCAGGGTTTGGAGGCGGCAGCAGCTTGTTTGCTTGCCTGCTTTGCCGCCAGTTTGGCTGCCTTTTTGGCTTTTTGCCGTTCCAGTCGTTCTTTTAAGGCCATGCGTTCGTACCGGATACGCTGACGCACCCAGTTGAGCATACCGGAGAACGTGAGCACGATAATCCCCACAAAAGTCCAGCTATCCAGCGGCTGATGAAACACCACATAACTGAGCACGACCCCCCAGACCATCTGGCTGTACTGGGGCAGAGCGACGCGGTTGGCGGGCGCGCGTGCTGTGGCGAGCATCATAAGAAGCTGACCGAGCGCTGCCAGAAAACCATACCCAAACAGATACACCCAGGAGCTAACGGTTGGGGGCCAGGTAGCGTGTAGCCCCATAAGCAGAGCATTACCAATCAACGGCCCGATCAGGCTGGAGCCAAAGAGGGAAAGCCGAACGGTTTCCTTGCTGGCAAGGCGGTAGGCAATCACGCTACCTGCGTTGGCAAATGCTGCCACCAGTGCGCACAGGTGACCCAGATGAAGCGCGCGTACACCCGGCCGAAGCACAATCAGCACGCCTACAAATCCCAGCACAACTGCCAGCCACGCCCAGGCCGTTACTTTTTCTTTCAGCAACACAACAGAAAGAATGGTGACAAACAGGGGCATCAGAAACATGAGCGAAAGTGCTTCTGGCATGGGAAGCAGCATGAAGGCTTCCACGCTGGCGGCTGTAGCCAGAAAAACACAGAAGGCGCGTAACACCCACATGGCCCGCTGTTGTGGACGGAAGATATCCAGATAGGATTCATGCGGCTTGCGAAGAAAGGGAAGAATCAGAAATCCGAAGACACCGCCGGAAAACGCAACTTCAAACGGATTTAATTGGCCCGCCAGAAGTTTGGAGAAGGCATCGCTGATAGCGAAGGAGGCGTAAGCCCCAAAGGCCAGCGCCATGCCGGAGAAAAGGGTTTTGGGGTCCATTACCGTAAAAGCCGTATCAGTGGTGCCAAAGAGGCAGGATGTCTGGCTCGTCCCTTTATGGTGACGCGCTGCGCAGGGGAGGGCCAATACCTCCAAAACACATAAAGTAAAAGGAGTTTGTTTTTACATGTTTTTTGACTGCGGCAGGACTGTTCTGGCGGGATGGGCGGCCGAGCAGCCTTTTATGTGACGGTACAAGCAGGCAGCAGGGCAGTGCGGAGGACGAAGATTTTCTGGTGCGTGTTTGCTTGAGCACTTGCTTTCTCTGCCCTATAAGGCGCGGCACAGGGGATGGGGTTCCCCCTTATAACCGCCCGCTCGGGGCTGATGACTCCTGCCGTTATAACCGTGGTGGAAGCCGGGGCCTTGGGCTGCGTCTATCGCCATAACGGCGGGAGAGACATGGCCCGCCGCAAGAAAGAGGGTCGGGTGTGATGTCTTTTTATACCTGTCTTATTGTTATGCTGGGCGGTGCGTTGGGCACACTGGCGCGGTATGTTGTGTCCGTGCTGACTGGCCCATACAGCCGGATGATGCCATGGGGTACCATACTCGCCGTGAATATGGTGGGGTCTTTCATCATCGCATTTTTTGGAACGTTGACACTGGCTGGCGGGCGTTATCCTGTTTCTGAAAACATGCGGCTGTTTGTCATGATCGGCCTGTGCGGTGGTTACACCACCTTTTCGTCCTTCAGCCTGCAAACGCTTGATCTGCTGCGTATCGGGGCCTGGGGGCGGGCTCTGCTGACTATAGGGCTGTCAGTTTTCTTGTGCGTAGGGGCCGCGTCTGTGGGGCATGTTCTGGCATCCCGCCTGAACCACCATGCCATTATGGTTGCTCAGGCGGATATTGAAGAAGAAGTGTAAGGAAGTTTCCTCTCTATAAGGATGCGCCTCAGGCGCTCGGCATTTTATACATGGCGCACAGTTTGTTGCCGTCTGGGTCCCGCAGATAGGCCAGATACAAGTCTCCCATTGCCGTGTGGCGCACTCCGGGCGGATTTTCGATGGTTTTTCCGCCATTTTCCACACCTGCCTTATGCCAGGCTTCAACCTGCTCTGCGCTGGTCATGGCAAAGCCGATTGTGCCGCCATTGGCTGCCGTGGCGGGTTGGCCATCCAGCGGCGTGGTGATCACCAGGCGTTCGCCGTCATGCGTATAGGTCAGGCGGCCTTTGGCGTTAGGGGTTGCGGGCTCACAGCCCAGAACACCCAGCGTTGCATCGTAGAATTTTTTGGAGCGGGCAATGTCGTTGCTGCCCAACATGATGTGACTGAACATGAAAAATCGTCATTCCGTGTAACGTTCAGGAAGACGCCACCTTACCCCTCTGTTTAAAGACGTCAAATGCAGGCCGCTTATGAACGGGCATTCTTTATGACAGGGTGGATTTGTTAAAGTTCTGAGAAAACACCAGAAAGACATTGCGGGACGGCCCGGTATTTTTCTAGCGATAGAAGGGCCTGTCAGATGGGGTGTTAAAACGATGCAGGATCATGACCAGCTAACGTCTTTTTTCTTCTTCCAGCACTAGCGTAAAAAAATGCAACACTGTTGCGGATAAGTACCATCCGTCCTTCTGGAACGGTCATGAAATTTTTTTCTGATGCTATAGGCATCATATTTTTGAACTCGGTTTTATCTTGTTTTTAATACTGGTGTTGTTCCCGTCAGGAAACAGGGCCTTATGCGCCAACAGATGTCTGGACAGAGACTGGATATAAAATTAAGTGCTCTGCCCCTTCGGCCTGATGTTGTGAACGCCGCTTTCCCCTTGCCCTTAAATGATAAGAGACACACGTGAGCAAAAGACCTGTTTTCCTTTATTCGCCCCTTGTGTGCCGTAAACGTTCTTTGTGTTCTGTCCGTTCGTATTCTACTGCATTGGTCGGGGCTTTTTCTGTTTGGGCCTGTGTGTCGGGCTATGCAGGCGCGGCTTTTGCAGCAGGGGAGAGCGTGGAAAAACGTTCATCAGGCAAACTGCATGCTGCTCAGGCACCGGGGAAACAGGAAGCCTCCATACGGCAGGTTTCTCAGCCACATAAGAAGCCCAAGGCGGAAGCCGCAGCAGGGGCCATGGAAGCGGTGACGGTAACGTCCACCCGTCGCGCAACTTCCATCATGCGTGTGCCGGTCAGTGTTGCCGCGTATAATCAGGCGTATCTGGATATGAAGGGCGCCAAAACCATTCAGGATGTGCTCCGCTTTACGCCGGGCCTGACATTTGACCCCACATCCAAAACGCCGGTTGTGCGTGGTCTGGCATCCAGTGCAGGGTCAGCTACCACGGGAATTTATCTGGATGATACACCCATCCAGATCCGTAATCTGGGTTTCAGTGCGGAAAACACGGTGCCGCAACTGTTTGATATGGAACGGGTGGAAGTGTTGCGCGGCCCGCAGGGTACCCTGTTTGGGGCCGGTGCAGAAGGCGGAGCTGTGCGTTACATCACGCCTGCACCGAACCTGCATAAATATACATCCTATGCCCGTGCGGATGTCTCAGCATCACAGTATGGCGCGCCGACATATGATCTGGGTGTGGCGCTTGGCGGGCCGATCATCAAGGACAAGCTGGCGTTTCGCGTCAGTGCGGAACGGCAGGGGCAGGGCGGTTATATCGATCACCTTGATTACCGAACCGGGAAAAAGACAGACAAAAACACCAATAATGATGATGTAAACGTGTTTCGTGGTTCTGTTCTGGTCAAACCGATTGAAAACCTGAGCATTACGCCGTCCATCATGTATCAACAGCGTCTGGTGGGGGATAGTGATACCTATTTTGCGGGTCTTTCCAATCCTGGCAAAAGTGAATACCGTACCAATTCGCCCGAATACCAGCAGAACACGGACCGTTTTTATCTGCCGTCTTTGAATATCAAATATGATATCGGGAATGTCTCGCTGATTTCGAACACGGCCTATCTGCACCGTAACAATATTACGGGCTATAACGGCACGCTTTATCAGCTTTCCTATTATAATGAATTTCTGGATGGCAGCAGCCCGTACTATCCCTTGCTGACCCAGCAAGGGATCAACCCCAACACGCCATATTATTATGGTCCCTCACGCGTGTTGAACCAGCAGCGTAATTTTACCGAGGAATTTCGTGTGCAGTCCCGCAATCCGGTGGCTAACCGCCTGATGTGGGTGGCCGGTGTATACTATCAGAACGACAAGCAGATGAGTTCCGAGCAATTGCAGGAACCCAACGCAAACGCTTTGACACAGGCGTTGTTTGATATGTCTGCTTCCGATTTCTGGGGCGGCTGGCCCAATGCAGGGCAGAACGCCTACATCAACCAGACACGCGCCACGGATGAGCAGGTTGCCGTTTTTGCCAACGCGACGGTGGAAATTATCAAAGGGCTGAAGTTTGATGCAGGTGTGCGGTATGCCAATGCCAATTATCACTTCCACAACTTTGCTGATGGCAGCCATAATGGTGACCGCACAACAGCCAGTGGCCAGATTACCGAAAACCCGGTGACCCCCAAATTTACCTTGAGTTACCAGATTGACCGCCACTCCATGGTGTATGCGGGCTGGGGCAAAGGGTGGCGTGTGGGCGGTGCCAACGCGCCCGTGCCACAGCTTTTGTGCCAGAATGATCTGAATAATTTTGGCATGACCTCGGCACCCAGCAAATACAAATCAGACACGGTAAAAAGCTGGGAAGTTGGGTCAAAGAACCAGTTTTTCCATAATCGTCTGCAAATTTCAGGAAGCCTGTATTACATCAACTGGTCCAACATTCAGCAGAATGCCTATCTGCCGGGATGCGGCGTGCAGTACACGACTAATCTGGGCGAAGCGGTTAGCAAAGGGTTTGATCTTCAGGCCACATTGTATCCGTTTGATGGCCTCTCGATCGATACCACGCTTGGCTATACAGATGCGCATTATACCAAAAATGCGTATGTGGGCACCAACCAGAACGGCCTGCTTGCCCGTAAAGGCGATACACTGGGCTCACCGGGTTGGACCTATAGCCTTGGGGTTCAGTACAATATTCCCAAGAACATCATCTCCATTGGTCATGGACAATTGTATGTGCGGACGGATTACCAGTATATCAGCCGCCCCAGTGGCACCACACCCATTCGGGATTCAGAAACACTGATGTACAATTCGGGCTATTACCTGACACAGGCCCAGCATTACCTGACCCTGCGTGTGGGGGCCCGGTTCAATAATAATATGAACCTGTCTTTCTATGTGAATAATCTGCCCAATCTGCACCCCATGGTCACAAGTTCAAACGAGGTACAGGGGTCTCTGCTGCAACTGAACTCTACCATGCGGCCGCGTTATGCTGGCGTCTTGTTGACGTATAACCGCTGATCGGCGAGGGCAGGAAGCGGAGGGAAAATCCGCTTCCTGTTTAATTAAATGCAAGCCCTGGCTGATTTTTGCGGTCAGTCATGGTTTTATAGCGTTCTCGAAACAGAAATGGCGTAGGTTATGTCCTTCACTCACCCCGAAATTCTTTCTGAAAAACGTAACCTTCTGGCGCAGTGTCTGAAAAAGGCGGCGGTACCCAAAAATGGTGCGGTGCGTAAGGTGCTTCTGGCCGGGGCGGGTGTGGCTGCTATGGCATGTGGTGTGTCGCAGGCTGCCTTTGCTCAGGCTGACCTCCCCAAAACCATCCCCGAGGGCTTGAAGCTGGAGGCAGCACAGGCGCTTCCCATTACGCCTTTCTATACAGATGCTCCATCGGCTGATGCGCCCACATGGCCCGGTGGACTGATCCGGGCGGAAAAGGTCACGGATTATGCCATCCCGGCGGGGATGACGGTATGGCGTATTCTGTACCACTCTCTGGATGCGGAACGGCATGATGTTGTGACATCTGGTTTCGTGCTGTTGCCTGCGGGGCCAGCGCCTGCTGGTGGATGGCCTGTGGTGGCGTGGGCCCACGGCACCAGCGGTGTGGCGCAACCTTGCGCGCCTTCTCTGATGAAAGATCTCTATTACGGGGATGAAGGGTTGTTTGAATTTCCCAAAGCGGGGCTGGCTGTTGTGGCGACGGACTATCATGGGCAAGGCACGCCCGGCGCACACCAGTATATGAACAAGCTGGCTCAGGGGTATGATGTCATTTATTCCGTGGCCGCTGCTCACGCCGCGCTGCCGAGCGTGCTGAGCAAGCAGTGGGTGGCCGATGGCCATTCACAGGGCGGTATGGCATCCTGGAGTGTGGGGGAAATGGAGCAGCAGATGAACAACCCGGATTATCTGGGTACGGTTTCTGTGTCTGGTACAGTGGATATGCTTGATTTTATTGACCCCAAGCCAGAAGAAGTGGGTGCTCCGTTTTACTTCCCTATGGTGGCATATGGCCTGAAGGCCCGTTATCCGGACTTTGATGTAAAGAGTGTCCTGACCAAGGAAGGCTATGAACATTACCCGTTGATTGCCACCAAGGGGTGCTGGTTTACGGGGTATGCGGCGTATCTGGGCAAAACCAGCGCACAGATCATGAAACCGAACTGGACCAAAGTACCTGCGGTTCAGGCCATGCTGAAGGAAGATATTATTGGCGATAAGCCGGTAAAAGGTCCGCTGATGGTGCTGACGGGAGGAGGAGATGTGTCCGTGCCACCCGGCGGTGTGAAAAAAACGGCTCAGAAAGCCTGTAAAAATGGCATCAAGCTGTTCTTTCACCTCTATCCCGGCCTAGATCATGATCCGACCATGATCAATTCCACTCAGGATCAAATTGTCTGGATCAAGGATCGCTTTGCAGGCAAACCATTTGAGCAGAACTGCAACACGCTCTGAAACTGTAACGACGGACTCGGAGAGAGTCCGTCCTACTGCATGACGGCTTCGATTTAGGCTGGACAAAGCAAAAACGGCTGTTTGCGGCATATGCCAGCCAGGGTGGTTGCGGGTGTGTCCCGTCCTTTCTTCCCCAAAACGTTTCAAGGCGAATGAGAGAGACTGAGCAGCTTGGGCGAGGGCTATTGCCACAGGAAGACTGTTCTGTCCGTTTTTGTGAAACATGAAGGACAAGAAGGTTCCTCTCTGTAGAAGATTTGTTGTAACAGAGAGTATGTTGCAAAAAGACAACAAATCTTCCAAACAGATACGGGATCGTAACTTTGGAATTGCAAAAAACACGTGGCTGATATCCCATGAGTGGGCAACACACTCAAATGCAGTAGGGATTGGCGGCACATGACATCCCGGAAAATATTATTTTCTGCTACTATTCTGGCAGTTCCCATGTTGGGAATGGCATCACAGGCGTTTGCTGCTACCGTGCCCCAGGGCACCCAGCATAAATCTCCCCACAAAAAAGCGACAGTACGCGATCTCCCCCATACAGCCGGTGCGGCAACCGCTACCCGGCCTGCTGTACCGGCCCGCTCTCTTCCACGTCCAAGCCATCGTGTGGCGGATTCCGGTGAAAATGTGATTGTTACTGGCACACACTCGGAAAATCGTCATGCACGGCAGAGCATGAGCCCGGTTAAAGTGGTAAGCGGCGCGGTATTGCGCCGGTCTGGCCAGATGAACCTGGCTGATGCCTTGACCCGCACTTATGCGTCCGTCAACGTGGAAGCCATGGGCACAGATGCGGCGGCCCTTGTTTCCTCCATTCATATGCGGGGGCTGAGCTCCAACCAGGTTCTGGTGCTGGTGGATGGAAAACGCCGCCATACAACAACAACGTTTACAGCCACTTCCGGCCCGAACTTTGGTACGACCGGCGTTGATCTCAACATGATTCCCGCCAACATGATTGATCATATTGAAGTACTGGAAGATGGCGCGGCGGCCATGTATGGGTCAGACGCCATTGCCGGTGTGATCAACATCATTACCAAAAAGCAGGATCATGGCCTGAATGTTTCAGCGCAGACAGGGGCCAATGCTTATAACGGGGATGGCTGGCAGTATCAGTTCAATGCCGATGGGGGCATGAAACTAGGGAATGATGGCTACCTGCATCTTTCCGGCCAGATGTACCATACGGACCACATGGTGCCCAAAAACGTGCGCGATCATCGTCTGGTAGGGGAACAACCGGCTGATCATGATGTGGCATCCTATGTCAGCACCGGCGCGCATATTCCTGCTACTTCCAATAAAGTGTTGAGCACAGCGGAGGAAACGCGGGAAAGCTTTGGCCTGGACTGGGGTAAGCCTCTGAACCAGAATGTGATGTTTTATGGCAGCATCACGTATGCGCACCGTCATGCTGAAACGTATCAGAACTATCGTGTGCCAAACGTAGGGGGTGGCGTTGCGCTTCCTTACTGGCCATGGGGTTTTACACCGATTGAAACAGCGGAAGAAAATGATTACGCCGCAACTGTAGGAGCCAAGGGCGACCATTTTCTCGGCTTCCAGTGGGACATTTCTTCCACCTACGGCGCGGACTACAACAAGATCGGGAACAAGAACACCGTTAATACCGGCGTTCTGCAGTCCACCTGTTCAACTGACCCCAATGCAGGCGCAAATTTTTCTCCTGCCGGATGCGGGACCAGCCCAACGGATGTACGGGCTGAAAGCTTCAATATGGCGCAGTGGACAAACAATCTTGATCTGCGGCGTAATTTCAAGATTGCAGATACGGTTCCCGTGGTGCTGGCCTTTGGTGGTGAACACCGTATGGAATCCTATCAAATCTGGGCTGGTAATCCCTATTCCTATGCGCTGGGGGGCACGCAGGGCTTTGCGGGTCTGGCCCCGCAGAACGCGGGCAAGTGGTATCGTAACATCTGGGCCGCTTATGTGGATGGTGATTTCCATCTTCTCAAGAACTGGGAACTGGATTTTGCAGGGCGGTTAGAGGTGGTCCCGTCCGTTCGGACAGTTTTGCGGGCTTGATAAGCTATACCCGGTTGTTGTTATGCCGCCCTTCTGACGGCGTTGCTGTTGGCCATCTGGTCCGGGGTTAACCCCGGACCAGATGGCGTCGGCACGTTATGATACGCCTCATCGGGCGTTCGTCCAGCCAGCGCCGTATGCGGACGCCTTTCGTTATAATGGGCGATCCATCTGCCAAGCCCGGCCCTCAGCTCTGATCCGGTCTCGAACGCGTGCAGGTAGACGCATTCATATTTCAGCGACCGCCACAGACGCTCGATGAACACGTTGTCCAGCCATCGCCCACGCCCGTCCATACTGATGCGGATCTGACGCTCTTCCAGTATCCCGGTGAAACGGGGTGTCGTAAATTGCGACCCCTGGTCAGTATTGAAAATGTCCGGGGCGCCATAGCGCATGAGGGCATCCTGTAGCGCCTCGATACAGAACTCCACGTCCATCGTGTTCGACAGACGCCAGGACAGGACCTTGCGCGTGAACCAGTCCATGATCGCCACGAGATAGAGAAATCCCCGTTTCATGGGAATATATGTGATATCGGAACACCAGACCTGGTCAGGCCGATTGATGACCAGATCCCGTAGCAGATATGGATATTTCCGATGCTCCGGATGGGGCACGGTCGTGCGCGGCTTCTGGTAGATCGCCCGCAGGCCCATGATCGCCATGAGCCGCCGGACCCGCTTGCGGCCCACTTCATGTCCCAGGCGGCGCAGATGCCATGTCATCTGCCGTGAGCC
>VNJM01003056.1:4929-28502 GCA_008042475.1 Drosophila kanapiae
TCCCTGTAGAAGTTCCTGATGAGGATTAGTACCGTTATCAGGGACTGACAGAACACTCGGTATCATGCCGTATTCTTGCTTGTGCATGCGAAGAGTGTTTGAAAGTTATATCAGATCCTGATGGAGGGATTTTCCTGCCATAACATAGAGGCTTTTTCTACTTCTTTTTTAAAAAGACCGTTTTGTGGATTATTTTCCCCGCATTTCATAAAGTTGTCTTTTTCCATAGGTCATAAGCCATTGTAGCAATAACAGTGTCCTGAACGCCTGTTCCAGTCAGATCGGCTACAGTAATCTCATCCGATGCGCGTCGGCCAGAGTGGTTTCCGTTCAAAACGGCTCCCAGTTCTGTGGAGCGGGAAGGATCAATGGTTAGGCCGCTTTCCAATGCATGGTGAAGCTCCCCAAGACGAGTGGTTTGAGGGAGACTATCAGCCACATAAAGGGATGCGTGAGAAATAATGGCCGGGTCTAATTCATTCTTGAATTCGGCATCTGATCCCATGGCGGTAACGTGCTGACCAGGCTCCAGCCAATCCTGTAGCAGAATGGGGCTAGCTGATGGTGTTGTCGTGACGAGTATATCGGCCCCTTTGGCAGCTTCTGCTGGGTTGGCATAAGCCTGAACGGGCAGACCATATTCTTTTTCACACCATTCAGCAGTTGCTTGCGCCTGCTCCGGGCGGCGTGCCCAAATCCGTGCCTCGGTGATGGGGCGTACCAGCGTCAGGGCTTCCAGTTGCAGGCGTGCCTGTAAGCCTGCACCATACATAGCAGCAATATGGGAATTCGGGCGTGATAGCGCGCGCGCTGCGACACCACCGGCTGCTGCAGTCCGTATATCCGTCAGATAGCCATTATCGAGCAAAAGAACTTTTGTCAGGCCTGTTTCTGCATCCAGAAGAACCATCATGCCGCTTAGGCTTGGTAGCCCCAAAGCGCTATTTCCAAAAAAACCAGAGCTTATTTTGACAGCAAAGCTTTGAACCCCTTTGACATAGGCTGTTTTGACATCCACTTCCCCACGATCGGGAATATCAAGCCGCAGGATATCAGGCATCACAACATTGCCATCGGTCAACGCTTTGAACCCATCGGCTACGGAATCAATCAGCGTTACATCCAGCTTTATCAGTGAACGCAGTTGAGGTTCGGTCAGAATTTGCATGCTTATATCTTCTGGTACTCTGAGACGAGCTTCTGATGCAAAGCCATGTCGATGTTTCTTCCAGAAACAACAACAGCTACCGTGCCAGATGGACGCACTTTTCCTGCCAGTAAAGCTGCAATTCCAACAGCTCCGGCTCCTTCAACAATTTTCTGTTCCTGCCAGTAGGCATGACTAATGCCAGCACTAATCTCTTCTTCCGTCAGAAGGATAATGTCATCAAGATATGTCTGGCACAGATTAAACGTGTAGTGGTTGGGAATGCCGATGCCACCGCCAAGAGAATCTGCCAGTGTCGGCTCTTCCGTTACCACAACAGGCTTGCCAGCCTGAAGACTGGCCGCCATGGCAGCGCCCTTTTCCATGCTGACCCCAATAACCCGAATGGAAGGTTTGACTGATTTGGCCGCCATGGCCACACCCCCGGCAAGCCCACCCCCAGAGAGAGGAACAAGAAGGGTATCAACCTCGGGTCTATCTTCCAGAATTTCCAGTGCGATTGTACCCTGTCCGGCAATCACACGCTTATCATCAAATGGCGGAACCGGAAGAAATCCTTCAGAGAGAACAAGCCGATCAACCTCTTGCTGCGCATCATCCTGCGAGGACCCAACGATTTTTATGTCTGCACCAAGCGCCCTTACAGCGCTGATTTTATTTTCAGGAACAAGTTTCGACATGCAGACAACACACGGTTTTCCCATCTGCTGTGCCGCATATGCCAGTGCGCGGGCATGGTTGCCGGTTGAGGCAGCAACAAATCCTTTTGCCGTCTGGCCAGAGAGAAGAAGCGTGTTGCTGACACCGCGTAATTTGAAACTTCCGGTGGTTTGACGAGTTTCCAGTTTCAAAAAAATAGATGAGGCTTGAGTCGTAGATAATGATGCCGACGAGATCAACGGTGTCCGAATAATTCGTTCCCGTAGCCGCCCTGCGGCGGCTATGACGTCACTTAGTACAGGCAGTGTCATGATGAAAGTTGTTCAGAAAAATACGTCGTTACGTCGCTTTGTTTTAGAGGTGACCTCTTGTAATCTGTTTGTAAAGAAAACAGGAAATCGGGTTTTGTTCTGTAAAGCCTTGCAATAATGGGCAAAGCCCCCTTTTTTTGAAGTTTCATCTGTTTCCTGCTCATGTGCCTGACGAATCGTTTCCATAGCACTGTATCATGATGCTGAACTGTTTTCCCGCATTTTGATACGTTGACGATATGGATTTCTACGCATATATGAAAATTAATGCAGAATTTCATCGCCAAAAGAGACATCGGAATGGCTCTTCTTTTTGTTATTTTTTAGTAACGTTATGCCTCTGAGGGATATTCTCTGCGATACCGCATTCTTATATGAATGAGATTCTGATGATAATAAAACAATTTTTCTCAATTACCGTTTTTTGGGAATGCAAAAAATCCTTACGTTAAAAAACAGGGAGATCACTCAAAACGCTGGTCGGGATACTGTTCTGAAAGAGGATGGGGCTAAGGACTGCAACCAGTATCTTTCAACGCGAGGGCGCAACGTTGCCAAGGAGACTAAAACAGAGGCGCATGCTTCACTACGAAAATATGTGAGAAATACGCTTATAGCGCATATTATCCTCTCATATTTGCATCGATATGATGCAAAGAGTCTCCCACGCTTTGTTATTCTGGTTTCGATATGAAACTGGAAAAGGCGCGATCCCCAGATCTTCTCGGAATGCTTTCTCCAGCCATGCCATCGCTGTGAGATACGCCCCATACGCAATCTGGATTTTCGTTGCCGACTGTTTCCTGACGAGACGCATGGACCAGTGGCCCTTGGCCTTTGATGAGGAACGTACGGATGAAACAAAGCACTTTGTGCCCATTGCTTTTATGCTCGACGCTATTTGTGTCGGTCGGGGGCTCTGAAAGTCTCGCAGCTGAGTCGCATCAGAAAGCGAAGGGCCATGTGGCGTTGCCCAAACAGGCTGGCGTCAAAAAGATTACGAGAGCAAAGGGCCGAGCGCGCGCAGCAATCTCTTCTGGAGAAGAGTCCGTAAATGTCGTCACGCGCCGTGCCTCCCATGGCTCCAATGAAATCATGACGGCGCGTGACATAGAGAAATTTGTTCCTGGCACCAATCCTCTCAAGGTGATTGCGCAACAGCCGGGTGTGCTCTTAACAGCAGCCGACCCTATGGGGCAGGATAGCTGGGCAACGCAGCTCTACGTTCGCGGTTTCTTTCAGGACCAGCTTGGCTTTACCCTTGATGGTATTCCACTTGGCGAGCTGACTTACAGAAACTACAATGGTCTGGGCATCAATCAGGCGATCTCACCTGATAACATCAGCCGGATGGATGTCTCGCAGGGGGCAGGGGCGGTTGATACCCCCAGCACCAATAATCTCGGCGGTGCGATTAGCTTTGTTTCCATGGACCCGACACGGAAGCGGCAGATTGATATTAGCCAGACGTTTGGAAGCAATAGTGCTTTTAGAACATTCGTGCGTCTCAATTCCGGCGATCTCAACGCGTCCGGTACACGGTTCTTCGTTTCCTATGCGCGTAGCAATAGTGAAAAATGGAAAGGTTCCGGCCCGCTGTTCGATCAGAAAGTGAATGCCAAATTGGTTCAGCCCATTGGTGAGAACAGTGAAATCTCGGCATTTTTTGACTGGGACGACCAGCAATATCTCAGCTATCAGGACCTTTCTCTTAATTATCTGCACACATTGGGGCCACGTCTGGATAATTTTTATCCAAATTATAAAGGGGCTTATCTTGCTGCGCAGGGCATTTTCACAAACGGGCAGGATAAAAGCAATGATCCGCTGGATGCCATGTTCTATGATTCAAGTGCAATCGCTCGGGATTATCTGGGTGGGCTAAAAGCGCATATTACACTTGCCGACAACCTGACGTGGGATAGTGTTGCGTATGGTCACTCAAATCTTGGATGGGGCGGCTACGCCAGTCCATTTGCGTCCTCACCAAATGGTGCCCCCCTGCGTTATCAGGAACATCAAGGATCCATTGCCCGGTATGGCTTTACGACGGGCGTAACATATCAGATCGCTCACAACACGATTAACAGTGGCGTATGGTATGAAAATAACCGTTATATGATGGATTATTTTGCGTATCAGATGCCGCTCCTTGGCGAAGGAAAGCCATTGAATCCGCTTTCCATGAGCAGTTTCAGAAATCCGATTGGGCAATTGTGGGGCACAACGTACAACACAAACACGTTTGAATATCATCTTCAGGATACCTACCGTATTCTCAAAAACCTAAGCGTACACGCTGGCTTCCGCTCCATGCTGGTTACAACTCATGGTGGTGCAACAGCGAATGATGTGGCTTATACAGGGCAGTCTGAGCTTCCTTCTGGTTCCTTGACCACAGCCGCCGCTTTTCTTCCGCACATCAGCGCCAACTGGCGTTTCCTGCCGGGGCACGAACTCTATTTTGATATCTCCCAGAACAAGCGCGCTTATGCTCAGGGTGGTTATCAGATGGGCCAGGCCTGGGGTGTAACCAATCAGGCAACGTTCCATGAATTGCAGAAAACCATGAAACCCGAATCAGACTGGGCCTATGAATTAGGCTATCGTTATAATTCCAATCTGATTTCGGCGTCGCTTAATCTCTATCGGGTTAATTTTTTCAATCGTCTTCAATCCATGGCCTCCGCATCCATTGTTGATCCGGTTTCTACCGTTGTGAATGTTGGATCCGTTACGATGAACGGCGTCGATGCCGCTTTTACAATCAGGCCAATAAAGAACCTTTCCATATATAACAGTATTTCCTATAACGATTCTCGTTACGGATCGGATATAACATCGGCGGGTGTGGCGTATCATCAGGCGGGAAAGAAGGTCGTGAACTACCCGGATTTCATGTACAAAGCGGGTGTGGATTATACCTATAAACGAATGTCGGCCCATTTTGATGTCAATTATATTGGTAAACGGTATCTGAGCTATATGAATGATACATCCGTTCCGGGCTACTGGCTTGCCAATCTTGGGGCAAAGTATCAGTTGGGAACAAAAGGGTTCCTGAAAAACATGACGTTTGAATTCAACGTCTACAACCTTTTCAATTCCTCTTACATCAGTACGATGGGAGAGAATGGAAACCCCTTTATGGGAGATTATCAGAGCTTCATGATTGGTGCGCCCAGACAGTATTTCGGGACAGTGCGTGCCAGATTCTGACGAACGATATTCGAAAAACTGTTTTATAAAATAGACTGTCTTCACTTTTTCAGAAAGAATGTGTGATATGGATCATGCAAGGTTGAGATTTTCCCGCGAAGAATATGCTGCGCGTCTTGAGAAGACACGTCAGGAAATGAGCCGACGCAATGTCGATCTTCTGATCGTAAGTGATCCATCAAACATGGCATGGCTGACGGGATACGATGGATGGTCATTCTACGTTTATCAATGCGTCATTGTTCCCTTGTCGGGAGAGCCAATCTGGTTCGGTCGGGAACAGGATGCCAATGGTGCGCGCAGAACAGCGTGGATCAGTGAAGAGAATATCCTTGGTTATCCTGATATCTATGTTCAGTCACCAGAACGCCATCCAATGACTTATCTGGCAGCCAAGATCTCGGAACGGGGGTGGCAGGCTGCTACTATTGGCGTGGAGATGGATAATTATTGGTTTTCTGCTGCCGCTTATGCCGCGTTAATGAAGGGTCTGCCAAATGTCCGGTTTTTGGATATAACTAGTCTTGTCAACTGGCAGCGTGCGGTCAAAAGTCCGCAGGAAATTGTTTATATGCGGCGGGCAGGTAAGATCGTCGAGAATATTCATTCCAGAATCTATGAAAAAATAGAACCAGGAATGAGAAAATGTGATCTGGTTGCAGAGATTTATGATGCAGGGCTTCGTGGCACAGCGGAGTTTGGTGGAGACTACCCAGCAATTGTTCCTTTGCTGCCATCTGGCACAGATGCGTCGGCTCCTCATCTTACATGGGATGACCGTCCTATGCTCAAGGGTGAGGGCACTTTTTTTGAAGTTGCCGGATGTTACCATCGGTATCACTGCCCGCTTTCCAGAACAGTCTTTCTTGGCAAGCCAACACAGGCTTTTCTTGATGCGGAAAAAGCAACTCTTGAGGGTATGGAAGAGGGGCTTCTGGCGGCAAAACCTGGAAATTTGTGTGAAGATATTGCCAATGCCTTTTTCGATGTCCTGAAAAAATACGGGATCAAAAAAGATAACCGGACAGGATATCCTATTGGTCTGTCCTACCCGCCAGATTGGGGTGAACGCACGATGAGTTTGCGGCCCGGAGACAAGACTGAATTGAAACCCGGAATGACGTTTCATTTCATGACTGGTTTATGGTTGGATACAATGGGTTTTGAAACAACCGAAAGTATTCTTATTACTGAGACAGGGTACGAGTGTTTGGCAAATGTGCCCCGCAAACTGTTTGTGAAGGACTGAGCGCCGCATCATGACGGATACACAGCTTGATTCCCCTATTGTCGCGACCGTTCCGTTTGATAAAGACGGTATTCATCATGGTTTCCTCCGCCTGCCTTACAGCCGTGANNCCTTACAGCCGTGATGATTCCGCCTGGGGATCAATCATGATTCCCCTAACGGTTGTGCGTAACGGGGAGGGGCCAACTGCTCTTTTGACCGGTGGTAATCATGGCGATGAATATGAAGGGCCTGTTGCGCTATTTGGGCTTGCGCAAGAACTTGATCCTTTAGATGTTTCTGGTTGTGTCATCATTGTCCCGGCAATGAATTATCCTGCCTTTCGTGCAGCCACACGTACCTCGCCTATTGATCGTGGGAACATGAACCGCATTTTTCCCGGCCGCCCGGATGGCACGGTGACAGAGAAAATTGCGGATTATTTTCAGCGCGTTCTATTGCCCATGTGTGATATTGTTCTGGACTTCCATTCTGGTGGTAAAACACTGGATTTTATTCCATTTGCGGCGGCACATGTTTTACCTGATCCTGTTCAGGAAGAGAAATGTTTCTCTGCTGTCAAGGCTTTTGGAGCTCCCTATTCATTAAAAATGGTCGAAATCGATTCACGCGGAATGTTCGATACAGCCATTGAAGAGATGGGAAAGGTATTTGTCACAACCGAACTTGGCGGTGGTGGCACGGTTTCAGCAAGAACAGCGGAAATTGCCCGGCAAGGCGTGAGGAATGTCCTGCGGCACGTGGGTATCCTTGCGGGTGACGTTGTGACGTCACCTACGCAGTGGTTGGACATGCCGGGAGATGAGAGTTTTGTTTTTGCAGAGCAGGACGGTCTTCTTGAAATGTGTGTTGATCTTGAAGCTTCTGTAAAAAAAGGTCAGACAATAGCGCGCATTCATACAATTGATAGAACTGGTGTCGCACCGACACGCATTCTTGCGCCCTGTGATGGTATTCTGATTGCTCGGCACTTTCCAGGCCTTATAAAAATGGGTGACTGTGTGGCATCTTTTGGCGTTGTAATAGAAGATTTATGATCATCATGGAGCAGATAGCCGCGTCACGTCCGATGATACAAATTTCAGACGTTTCAAAGGCGTTCAACGGTATATCGGTTCTTGATGGTTTGAACCTGGAAATTCCCATAGGCCAGAAAGTTGCTTTGCTTGGCCCTTCAGGGTCCGGAAAAACGACAATCCTGCGTCTTCTCATGACGCTGGAAACAATTGATGCAGGCCAGGTGCGGATTGAAGGTGTTCCGATGTATGAAGGAGCACCTGATACGCGACGCCTGCTTCCCGAAGGCCAGCTTCGTGCTGTCAGATCACGAATTGGAATGGTATTTCAACATTTCGGTCTTTTTCCGCATTTGAATGTTCTGAATAATATCGCACTTCCTCAGATCCTCAATGGCCAGGCAGGAAAAACTGAGGCAGAAAACCGAGCACACGAGCTTTTGCAAATGGTTGGATTAGGGGAAAAGGCCTACCTCCTTCCTGACCAGCTTTCTGGCGGCCAGAAGCAACGCGTTGCTATTGCACGGGCGCTGGCTCTTCAACCTGATATTCTGCTGTTTGATGAACCGACTTCAGCCCTTGATCCGCAGCGCGTTTCTGAGGTTCTAGATCTGCTTAACATGATTTGTCGGAAAACTGGCACCACCATGTTGCTTGTAACTCATGAAATGGAGTTTGCCCGGCAGTTTGCCGATCGTATCCTGTTTTTTGATCACGGTCAGATTGTCGAAGATGGCGCACCGGATGTGGTGTTCACCAATCCAAAGGATAATCGCACACGGGCCTTTCTGGGGCTCCCTGTCATAGATGTGTGATACGGAATATGATTTCTTTTTCAAAGAAAATAAAAAAATATAGTTTTATTTTAGGGATTTCTCTTTCATTTTTGTACTTTATCCATTCAGCAGATTGCCGAGCAAACGGTGAGAGCCGCCCAACGCGGCTGGAAAAATTGCAAAAACGTGGGTATGTACGAATTGGTCTGTCCAATGAACCTCCCTGGACAGTAATTGATGCAGACGGGCAGGTGGGTGGTGCTGGCCCAGACCTGACTCATGCTGTGTTTCAACGAATGGGGGTTTCAGAACTGCAGGGTGTGTTGTCAACTTTTGGCGGCCTGATTCCAGGGCTTCTGGCCGGACGAAGTGATGCAATCAGCTCAGGTTTGTTTATCCAACCCGGCCGGTGTCAAGCCGTTGCTTTCTCAGAACCGGACTTATGTGACCGAGAAGCATTTCTCATGAAAGAGGATATGCCTCTTGCACTAAAAACCTACCGTGATTTGGCGACAGACTCCTTGCTGCAAGTGGGCGTGCCCGCAGGAGGTACGGAGGAACGAGAGGCGTTGGCTGCGGGGGTTCCAGCGAGCCGCCTTGTTCCCGTTCCAGATGGTCCTAGTGGAATGATCATGCTTCTGGCAGGCCGCATACAGGTCTATTCCTTACCTGCATCTTCTGCACAGCATCTGGTTGATCTCTGGCGTGGACAAAAATTTTCTCTTGTGACGGTAAAAGACGCGCCGGTTATGTGTGCCGGAACAGCGTTCAGCCCGAATGCTGTTGACCTCAGGGATGCTTATGATCATGTGCTGGCAAAACTGAAGGCCGACGGGACGTATGACCGGATCTTGCGGGCGCACGGCTTTGATCCCTCTCTCGCGCGTGGTCATACGCGAGAGGAGTTTTGTAGGGGGAAACAGTCCTTATGACAGAACTCGTTTTATCTGATCTGCTCCGCTCTGTTCTGCGTGGGCTGGAAATTACGGTCATTCTGACAATTTCCGGTAGCATTCTCGCTTTTGTGTGCGCGTTCGTTTTTGGTTTGGGTCGTGTTTCGCGGTGGCGTTTCATTAGAGTTTTCAGCGTTTGCTATATTGAACTTTTCCGTGGCACGTCGGTGTTTGTTCAGGTTTTCTGGCTTTATTATGCTCTTCCGGCATTCGGGTTGTTACTCTCGCCTTTGCTTGCTGGCATCCTGGGGCTGGGTCTCAATGTTGGGGCATACGGGGCAGAAGTTGTTAGAAGCGCAGTGCAGGCGACTGGCCGAGATCAGTATGAAGCCTGCTGTGCGTTAAATTTCACCCGGTATCAGACATTCAGATATATTATTCTGCCTCAGGCTTTTCCCCGTATGTTGCCTGTGTTCGGCAATAATATGGTCGAGTTGATGAAAGCCAGCTCTATTGTCTCGTTAATATCGTTGTCAGATATTACTTTTCAGGCACAGCAGTTCCGTATCCGGACGGGGCAGACTTTTCTTCCATTTGCAGTGACGCTGATTGTTTATTTTATTCTCTATCTTGGCATTCTTTTCTTTATTCGTTCTGTAACGCGATTGGCTAACCCTCAAAAGGTGAAGGTATAATAATATGACGTGGGATAACCATTTTGCCGTCATGGTCTTCCCTTATCTGCTGAAAGGGTTGCAAGTTACTATCATAGCAACTCTCTGCTCATTCGCTTTGGCTGTGTGTCTGGGGCTGGCAATCGCCGTCCTTGAAAAAATAACCCGAGGGCCAATTTTTTTTCTGATCTCTGGTGTCACACATTTCATTCGTGGCACACCGCTTCTTGTTCAGCTTTTTTTTCTTTACTATCTTCTGCCGTACGCAAATATCACGCTTCCAGCGTTTGGTTGTGGAATTTTGGGTTTTGGTGTTCATTACGCAACATATCTGTCAAATGTTTATAAAAGCGGAATTGAAGCAATTCCCGTATTGCAATGGGAAGTGAGTAAAGCCTGCAATTTTTCGCCTTTCCAAACATGGCGATATGTTATTCTCCCTCAGGCTATCCGTCCTGTACTTCCCGTTCTGGGCAACTATTTCATTGCTCTGATCAAGGAAACACCGCTTTTGTCGTCAATTTCTGTTATGGAAATGATGGGAGAAGCCAGTTTGTTTGGCGATATGCACTATCGCTACCTTGAACCCATTACTATGGTCGGAGTGCTGTTTCTAGCTCTTGGTATGGTTGCCAGAGGTTGCGTTGGAAGTATGACGAGGATTCTCGGTGTGCTGCGTGAAAAAGACGATCATTCTGCGTCTTCTCTCAAGGGGCCTTATGAAAATTCTAAAATGGACCCGTCTGAGAATCTTATCTCGTAAAACGTAACAGAATAGAAATTAATTAACGCAAATAAATCCATTTTTTCAGAAATAATGGAGATTCACTGTATTTTATTATTTGACGAACATGACCTGCTATCATTTATTTGCCCAGATGTCCTGTTGGAAGAGCGGTTGTGTATTTGATCTGGCTCAGGGCGAAGCTTGAGCGTATATTGGAGACAACAGGAATTTTTGTTAGGAAATCCAGAATCAATTCCTGAAATTTCACCAGGTCTTCAACAACAATACGCAGCATATAATCAGACTCTCCGGACATAAGATAACATTCCATGACTTCGGGTCTGGTTTTTACGGCCTTGTTGAAAATCTCAAGAGAGTGTTTGTCCTGATGTGTTAAAGACACGTGGACGAAGACATTCACTGCCAAGCCAAGTGCTAGTGGATTCACAATGGCGACCGATCGCTGAATTACGCCCTGATTTTTCATCTCATTGACACGGCGCCAGCAGGGAGAGGCTGAAATTCCTGCTGCCATAGCAAGATCGTTATTGCTGATTTCACAATTTTCCTGAAGCACATTCAGAATGCGTATGCTGGTGGTATCCAGCGTAAAAGATGTTTCAGGCAAGATGTTCCCCTAAATTAGAGCATCAAGGTTATTATTACCAGATTATTCACCAACAACACAAAAGATAAGTCAGATTTTCCAACAAGCCTCCTTTAATATTTCGGCACATGATGCTGCAAGGTTTTTTTGCTTTGTGGTCCACGAAATTTCAAAAAAATGGACTTTCTTGAGTGTCGTCCTCAATAGTACAGCCAGTAAGAATTTCGGCAACAAATGAGACCAACTTCTGGTTGGGTGTTATGGTTGTGCTCTGGGGATTAAGTTGGCCTGCTATGAAAATCGCTGTTGGGCTAATGGATCCGCTGTGGATGGCAACACTCCGTTTTGCGACGGCAGGATTCTGCCTGTTTCTGTTTCTGGGGTGGCGACGTGAACTCAAACTGCCCAAGCGCGGTGACTGGGCCATTCTGGCAAGTATAGGCGGCCTGCAAATGATGGCTTTCACAGCGCTTGGTGTAACAGCAATGCAGTATACAGATGCGAGTCACGCGGCACTTCTTGCTTACACAACGCCTTTATGGGGCTTGCTGGCTGGTTGGTTGCTTTTTGGGGACAGACCAACTTCAACACAGTTAATTGCACTATGTGTCGGGCTTTGTGGCATTGGTTTGATCTGTTCGCCGCTAGAGATGGATTGGAATCGTCCTGGCGCAGTGTTGGGGGCCGCTATGTTGCTTCTGGCGGCGGTAGGTTGGGCGTTGGTGATCCTGCATGTAAAGCGGCACCAGTGGGTTTCCCGTCCTATTGATCTGGCCCCTTGGCAGATGCTGTTTGCAACTGTCAGCCTGACCGCGATGTCCTTGGCTATTGTGGGTTTGCCCCATGTTAAAAGCTGGACGCCCGAACTGTGGGGACTGCTGCTGTTTATTGGACCGGTTGCAACCTCACTCTGTTTCGTAATTTCAGCGGAATATGGACGTCGTGTTTCAACGTTTACCATGTCCAATGTGACATTGGGTGTTCCGGTTCTTGGTGTTCTTGCTTCAGCGGTATTCCTTCATGAACGCATTACCGCTTTGCTGGCAATTGGACTGGCGCTGATTGTTGGTAGCGTTATTTTCGCGACATGGGCAGGAGGAAGAGCGCGGAAGAGTGTTGATGAATGATGATGGAGTATCTTTTACTCTCGGTAACTTTACGTGTTTAGCAAATTCTTTCGTAATGTCGTGACGGTGTTATGTGCTGCTCAGTTTAGCAGGAACATGTAGAGATGTTCCTGCTAAAAAAGTTTGCTTCTTATTCAGATAGATTGATCTGCTTTTAATACGGCTTCCAGCAATATGTTGCCCTTGGAGGGTTCTAGGGCCAATCCATATTCATGATTTCCAAATGGCCTGATTGCTGATTGACAGATCTCCGTGCTGATGTGTGGAGCGGACGATGGGGATCAAGCAATACGAACTGAGCGCAGCTCAATGCGAGCAGATCAGGGTTCTGTGCCCGGGAAAGTGAGTGATCCTGGGCGGACGGGATTATATAATCGTCTGTTTTTAAAAGGATGCTTATGGGTCTTGAGATCAAGCGCGTATTGGTTCGATCTGCCTGAACGCTATGGAAACTGGAAGACGCTCCATCGGCGTTTCAGTCGCTTGTGTCATGCCGGCGTGTGGGAGCGGGTATTTACCGCGCTGGCCGCCGATCGCGACAAAGCGTATATGATGATCGACAGTGCCATCGTCCGCGCCCACCCGCACGCGACGAAAGGAAAAGGCGGGGCGCAAAATCAGGCGCTGGGGCGTTCCCGAGGTGGATTGGCCACCAAGATCCACACGCTGGCCGACTCCCAGGGGCGACTGTTACGGTTCATTATCACCAGCGGTCAGCTTCATGATGCCACCCAGGCATCTGCATTGCTCGAAGGTCAGACTGCGGGCGCGCTCATCGCCGATAAGGCCTACGACTGCGATTGTTTTGAATTGCCCCGGGATTTGTGGAGACGTTTTTTATCTGATTTCATCGGCTAATGCATGTGATTTCTGTTGCCCATAAAAACGTGCTTCAGCTTCTGCTGGCGGGATGTTTCCAATGGAGGACAGGAGCCGCCAATTATTGAACCAGTCGACCCATTTAAGCGTTGCCAGCTCAACAGCGTCCCTGTTTTTCCATGGCCCCTGCCGATAGATCCGTTCGGTTTTGTAGAGCCCGTTAATGGTCTCCGCGAGAGCGTTATCATAGGAATCTCCAACGCTTCCGACTGAGGCAACGAGACCTGCTTCAGCCAGTCTTTGCGTGTAGCGAATGGACACATACTGACAGCCGCGATCTGAATGATGGGTCACTTTTCCCTCAGGTTGCCTCTGGCACAGAGCCTGCTCAAGGGCATCCAGTACGAAGTCGGCATGGGCCGTTTAGGAGACACGCCAGCCCACAATAACCCGGGGAAACACATCAATGATGAAGGCCACATAAACAAAGCCCTGCCAGGTGGAAACGTAAGTAAAATCCGAAACCCAGAGCCTGTTGGGGGCTGGTGCATGAAACTGGCGCTGTACCAGATCCTGTGGACAGGGGCGTGCCGGATCGGGCCGTGTGGTTCTGACCTCCTTGCCACGAATGACGCTTTCAGCCCCATCCGGCGCATCAGCCGCTCTACCGTGCAGCGGGCGACATCCAGACCTTCACGTTTGAGCTGATACCAGACCTTGCGCGCTCCATAGACGCAAAAATTATCGTTCCAGACCCGGCGGATTTCATGGCACAGTTCTTTGTTTTTCTGGTTGCACAAACAGGGATTTTTCTGTCTCGCCTGATAAGGATAAGAGGCAGATGGTGCAATCGACAGAACCCTGCAGATTGACCCGACAGCATATATCTGCCGATGCTCCTCAATGAAGCGTGTCATGGTCTGAAGATGCGGTCGAGCTCTCCTTCCGCAAAATATGCTGACGCCTTGCGCAGGATTTCATTGGCCGGCCGCAGTTCGCGGTTCTCTCGCTCCAGTTGCCTGATCTTCTCCCGATCAGGAAGATCACTTACCGCAGGTGCATTGGCCCGCTCATGCAGACGGGTCCATTTTGACAGCGTGTCAGGATGAATATCCAGCTTTGGCGCTATTATCATCACTGCGGACCAGCGTGATGGATGGTTCTCCTCTTCCTCCAGAACCATGCAGGCTGCACGGTCACGAAATTCAGGCGGAAAACGCTTCGATTTGTTGCTCATGAATTCTTCTTACCTCTCGGGTCGTTCTGCCTCCACAAATCCCAGGGCAATTCACTTCCAGCGCGATTCGGAGATCTTGAAACAGTTCTGGATCAGCCCATCCGGCAGCTCCGCCTCGGGTAGCTCGGCGTCAAACACCATCCGCGTGGTGACATCGCCGACAGCCAGCACTACGGCGTCGACGAGTGCGACGGCGTTCAGGAATCAGATCGCCCATTCTCTGGCGGGCGGGGCCAATGCATCGACCTGTTCGGGCTGCCGTTCTCGGGCATGGCGGTGATCGCCATGTTGCTGCTCACCGGCATTTCGCTGAAGAACGCCATCCTGCTGGTGGATTTCGCCATCCATGCCGAGCGCGCACGCGGCATGACGGCGCGCGAGGCTATTCGGGAGGCGTGCCTGCTGCGGCTGCGGCCCATCGTCATGACCACCTTTGCCGCCGCTCTTGGCGCGCTGCCACTAATACTGATGGGCGGCTGCGGCGAGGAACTGCGTCAGCCATTGGGTATAGCGCTGATCGGTGGCCTGCTCGTCAGTCAGGCCCAGACCATGTTTACCACGCCAGCACTCTATGTGGTGGTGGGGCGGCTTATCGGGCGGAGGAGATAAATGATATGTCTGATGGCAGTAATACGAGATTGTATTCCACATGACTTGGGTCTCATCCGGCGTAAAATAGGGTTTGACAGAATTAAAATTTACCTGCTGACAGCAGGTTGATGTCCTGCGCAAGAAGAGTTTGCGAATGATTCTTAAAAATGCTAGGAAGCCTTAGCTCTCATTGGATACCGGCATAAAATGCAGGACACAATCGCCCTTTTAACGGATATTATTGTCGATGAACGGCCTGTGCTTTTGCGCCTGATGTACCGTATCATTCGTAATAAAGAAGCAGCAGAAGACGCTGTACAGTCTCTATTTGAGAAAATTCTGCGTATTGAGCAGCCAGGCCTGATTACTAACCCCAAAGCTTATCTCTACCGTTTGGCCTCTAATCTTGCCATTGACCACGCCCGTCGTATCGGGCGGCAGGATGATGTGCAGGATAGCATTCATGACCTGCTTTGGCTGGAAGATGACAAACCTTCGGCAGAGCAGCATACGGCTGCTAAAAAACAGCTCGAAAATGTTGAAAATATTATAGAGACCATGCCAGAACCCATGAAAACCTTTTTCTACCTAAACCGTTTTCAGGGATTGACGCAAACTGAAATTGCCAGCCGCCATGGTAAATCTGTCTCTATTGTCAATCGTTATATTCATCAGGCCCTGGAAAGGTTGTCTTGCGCCAGAGATAAATGATATTCTTTTGTCAGGGTCATGATGTGTCAATATCCTGCTGATATCGCCTTGATAATATGACAATAAAAAACAACTGAGTACGGACAAATCTTGATCAGCGCGCACAATGAGATAGCAAAAACTGCACGGTTCTGGATTGTTCGCATGGCATCAGGCAAGATGACAGCGGATGAACTGTCTGAATTTCAAAAATGGCGGCATCTCTCCCCCGAACATAACAGAATTTTTGAAAGTGAGCGCACACTCTGGCGCACGCTTGCCGTTACACCCCTACAAGACCACACTTTGCAGGTCTCCGCGCACCGTATGCAGCGCAAGCATAAATTTAAAACACGTCTTTATACTCTGACCGCACTTGCTGCATCGGCAGTCTTTTTGTTGTACACACCCACCCTCAAACTATGGTTACAGGCCGACCAGTGGACCGGCACATCTGTTCGCACGGTCATGTTAGCTGATGGTTCCGAGGTTGTTCTTGATAGCAATACCGCTATTACGGTGCATTACACAGCCACTCGCCGGGATATTGGTTTACTGCGCGGGAATGCTCTTTTTAAAGTTCGGCATGACCCTGCTCGGCCTTTTCAGGTTGCAGACAGGTACGGCAAGGTGGAGGACATAGGCACTGTTTTTGAGGTGCGCGACCAGTTGGAGAAAGTGAGCGTCTCGGTTCTTCAGGGGTGTGTTGATGTGCATGGCTCCGAGTCCTCCCGTGTTGCAGCGCGTCTGCACGAAGGGGAGCGTTTTACCTATGGCGGGCATGGAGATGCTGTATTTGAGAAAAACATAAGCCCGAACGATATTGCAGTCTGGGCGCGGGGTGAGTTGATGCTGGATAACGCAACAGTACCCGAGGCTGTGCGGGCTATGGCACGCTATCTGCATGGTGCGGTCTATGTTTGGGGAGGAAAAGCAAAAGATATCCGAATAAGTGGGTCTTTTCGCTTGGACCGGATAGATGATGCACTCAAAACCATTGCGGCTACCGCAGGGCTGAAAATGCTTTATCTGCCCGGTCATATTCTGGTGTTACGGCCTTTATAATAACGGAAAAGGCCGCCTGAACAGAGTGTAGGGTACGCTTACCAGTGGTAACCAATCGTGCCATAAACAACGCGCTGGTTACCGTAGTGGCAGAAACGGGTTGAACCGCACTGAACATATGTATTATTTGCAAAATTTGTCATGTTCAGGCGAAAATTTAACCCGTTTACGGCTTTAAATACTTCTCCTGCGTTCCAGCTCATACCCGTGTCAAACAGTATAAAAGATGGGTTTCGGAAAGAGTTGGCCTGGTCTGCCCAGCTTTTATCTTGATACCGGACACCAAAATTGACCGAAAGACCAGGGGCAAGGCTTTTAGGCAGGTGGTAATCAAGGAAGCCTGATGCCGCATTGGTTGGTTGCTGCACAAGGCGTTTACCCAAAAGAGAAACACTTTCACCAGAAATGGTGTTACCTGTTAAAGTTGTGCGCGAATTGTAAACTTTATTCCATGTATAATTCAGGATAAGGTCAAGGCCCTGTGCCAGGTTAGCATGTGCTGAAACTTCAACCCCCCGGGATTTTACTTGTCCTATTTCGCTACTATATTGTGGAAAATAAGGATCACTGACCAGCACATTATTTTCAGAAAGATCATAATAAGCAACGGTCATAAAAGACTGAAGATGCGGGATCTGATATTTCAGCCCAACCTCCCATTGGTGCCCGCTTAGCGGGTCGGGTTGAACAAGGTTTCCTGCGCTATAAACCTTCCCGGTTTGCGGCATGAAAGACTTCGAATAATTGAAGTAGGGAGCAAGCCCAATTTTGGAAACATAATTGATGCCAACATTCCATGTAAACGGTCTGTTAAACATTTTTCCGTAGCCATTCCAGTCTTGCCGCCCTGCAAGGGTTACATAGAAACGCCGCCAGTTAATCTGGTCTTGAAAATAAATACCGTCTTGCCAGTAAGCATATTTTTCCGTTGTAGATTTGCCGCCCGTAGCCTGAATATAATCTGAAAACGTATATTGATTATAAAGCGGGTCAGTAATACTGACCGCAGGGGCAGAAGCAAAGCCCCAGCTTCCCTGCGACCATTGACCACGATAATCAACGCCTACAAGAAAGGAGTGAGAAACAGGGCCGGTTTTCATTTTGTAACTCACATTGGCCGTTAACTGTGAAGAGCGCCCGTGTGCATCACTATTACAAAATGCTGAGCGCTTCATGATATTTTTTGTAACATCAACCGCACCAGACATCAGGCTGCAACTTCCATCACTTTGTGCATCAAACCGGGCTGTTACGTTAAACTGGAGATTTTTTGTAAATTCATGATGAAAAAGGGCTTCCAGCATATATTGCCGGTTCCAGTTTTCATTAAAAGCCGGGTCACCATAAAATCGTGAAACAGGTATGCGGCCTGTCGGGCTTTTAATCAAGCTTCCATAGGCGGGAATGCCAATCCATGGGCTCCAGCTTTGCGGGTCATAGGCAAATTGCCCAATAAGCGTAATATCGGTTTTTTTGTCTATTTTCCATTCAATATCACCCTGTGTCGCAAGGCGTTTATAGTGGTTATATTGAGTTTGAGAGCCTTGCGTAACACCCATGCCAATAAGCCTGTACAGCACAGTGCGGCTTTTGTTTAAAGGGCCGCTCAGGTCGATCTGCCCCTGGTAGCGCCCGTAATTGCCAAAGCCAACATTTGCCTGCCCTTGCGCTTTTTCTGTTGGGCGCTTCAGCGTCATGTTTATCAGGCCGCCGGGGTTGGCCTGCCCATACATGACAGAGGAGGGGCCGCTCAGCGCTTCAATCCGGTCAAGAAAAAAGGGATCGGTTACGGATGTGCCATTCAGAAGGCCATCCACAAAAGTATAGGACTCAAACCCGCGTTGATGCACAGGCTGAAACAGGCTGGCCGAGGGTGTACTGTCGTTTGCAGTCAAACTGACAACCCCAGGTGTATAACGAAGCGCAGCACCAATGGTCAGAGGTTGGAGGTCATCCATCTGCTGTCGGGTTACAACGTAAACAGATTTGGGCGTGCTGATTAAAGGTGTGTCCGTGCGGGTAGCAGATGCACTGCGCGTTGCCACAAACCCTACACCGGGTCCGTAAGCAGATTGTGCGTCTTGTAGTACGGTCACTCTCCCCCCTACACGCACAGGCCCTAACATGATGGCTGAGTTTTCTTTGCCAAGAGTGGCGCTGTGAGCGCCGGTAAAACGGGGCGAAAGGCCTGTGGCCGTCGCCAGTCGGGTAAGTGCCTCTTGCGCTGTCATGGTGCCAGATATTGCCGTTGAGCGGGCGTTCCCTGCGGCAAGGGTGGGGTAGGCTACCTGCACACCAGATTGTTCAAGGTAGTGTTGCAATGCCGTGCGAAGTGGTTGTGCCGGAATTGAAAAATGGTGTGTAGCTTCGCTGTTACTTTCTGCCGCATGGGCCGCCCGTGACAGCAGGCCAGGCGCGATGGTGGATGTGAGGAGAGTAAGGTAGAGGCTCACAAGAGGGGCTGACGCGTTGCGTCGTATATCATCCATCGGCTCTGGTTTCCTAAATGCAACTGAGATGTGTTCTCAAAAAGAAAGTTATAAAAGGAAGACGAAATGAAAGTGCGGGTCTTCACATCCGGGTAAGTTTTTTTTGAGATTTTCTTTCTGCGGAAAAATCATCTGAAAATTATGCAGGCAAGTGTAGAGTAATAAATGGTATATTCAGTTTTTAGGATAGAATATCACATTAAAATTTTCAAATTATTAGTATATATTAAATAAAATTTATACAAAAGGATGCTGTATATTTAATTTAAATATTCTAAAAATAAATAATGGTAAAGAAATGGAGTGGTGTTTCGGGAGAAAGCGCAAAATCGAATGTCGGTCTAAACGCAAGGTCGGAGGAGGCTTGCCTGCTTTCATTTATAGATGGCTTGTGGCGTCCTGAAGAGGGTTGCTGTGGTGCTGGCTAACATAGTTCTGATTGTCCAGCCGAGCATTAGGGTCGCTACCCGTATATTCCACCCAGATAACTACCGAGCGGCACGGCGACGACGGTGGCCACAGAAATTCCGCTGAAAATGATGGATAAAGCGCTCGGCCGCAGTGGCGCCGGCACAAGGCGCATCGCCACTGCGGCCGCCATGCTCCAAAATCCTCCCAACGCAATGCCCAGCAGGACCCGCATTATGAGAAGTACGATGAGACTGGATGACAGAGCGGCAAAAAGATTGGACGCGATCATCAACACACTGAATGCAAGCAGCACAATGCGGCGATCGACCCGTCGCGTCAGGCTTGCAGTCAACAGTCCCGAAAACATGGCGATCGCAGCCGTTACGGTGATAGCCTGTTCGGCTAGAGCTTCTGAAACACCCAGTCTCGCTGCCAAGGGTGTCAAAAGGCTTGCGGGCAGAAACTCCGCTGTGAGAAGCCCGAAAACCCCCATTGCCAGTGAAAAGACGGCCATCCATGCGGGAGATGTCGGCTCAATGTTCTCTATACTGGCGATGTAAGATCCAGAGGTCTCTAGAAATTCGTCACTGATGAGAAACGTCCTTAGAATTGACTTTGCAACCTAAGCTAGACGGCATGCACGGGACGATCTATGATTAATAATCTGTTTTTCTTGATCAAAACACCGGAATATTTTTAGCGTTGGACCAGATCGCCCCATCCTCAGATCTCATGAACGAACTGTTTCTCGGGATGCGTCTGCGCGGGCTTCAGTATCGTCGTGTTTATGCTGAGGCCTCTTTTGGTTTTGCTTTCAGGGCAAAACCCGGTTGCGCCTATTTCTATTTCCTGGCAACCGGCATGGGAAAACTTCGGAACGAAAATTGTGAGATTCAGACACTTTCAGATGGCAATGCGGTTTTTCTTCAGTGGCTGCATGGAATTTGATCTCGGTGGCCTTCAGGGGCTTGTCCCCCTGATGCCGGAAATCATGATGATTGACGCTACAATCCAGCGTTACGACGAACTCATGCCGATTAGCGGCCATGGAGCAGGAGGCGCGTGTCGGACGCATAGGAGATGCTGGCGTGCTCGCACGTCTGGCAGATGTCGTGATGGCAGTCATTGTCCGAGGCTGGGTTGAATGCGGTTGCGGCAACCAAAACTGTCCCGTGCTATTCTTGCCCTGCATCGTCATCCCGGACACGACTGGACTGTGGCGGAACTGGCAACTGAAAGTGGTCTTTCACGATCGGTGTTTGCAAAGCGCTTCCAGGAGGTGATCGGCGTTTCACCTTTGCGTTACGCTGGAGAACTGCGAATGCGCATTGCCTGGACTTGGCTTGCTTACGACAGAATGTCTATCGAGAGCGTTGCCGATCAGCTTGGTTATAAGTCTCCGGCAGCTTTTAGCCGCGCTTACAAACGCATTGTTGGTGTACCGCCCGGTTACAGCCGTCGGGCAGTGGAATAATAGGTTTCATTCAGAAGCTTTTTGGTAATAATTAAACAGAAGATTGTCCGCTTAAAGCCAGATGATATTCGAAAGCTGACCTCCCGCCCTGACCTGCCTGTCAGCTCAGTGATACAAAAGTAGACGGGCAGTAATCGCCCTTATGTCGGACGTAAGAGGAATTGCTTCAGTTTTCGGAAAGCAGCCATATATAGGGATGATAATATGCGCATAGAAATGTGCATGAATATGTGCTTTACTCCGGTTTCGAGGGCATGGAGTAAAGCTATGGTTAGCCAGCATTCCACCAGCCTATTACGTGGTCCGACTAATGAGACGTTACGGGCTCAGCTACTCGAAGAAGCCAAATCGCTTGATCTCAACATATTGCAGGCCTGCGAACAGGGGTGGAAGTCAGCGATCGCTTCGATCCGTGCTCAACAATGGCTTGCAGACAATCGCTCGTCCTTCGAAGCATCCCGACAGTATGTCGAAGAGAATGGTCTTCTTCTCGCGGATTATTGGAACTTCTGAATGGTCCCGTTTTGATATGTATCGTTTGGCCGGACGAGGTGAAGCGCGTTTCGTTTTAGATGTGCAGGCAGACCTGCTGGACGCGTTGGGTAACCGCATTGTGGTGCCATTTTTATAACAGAAAGTGGCACCCAAGCCGGCAAAGAGACTGAATTCGGTTTATGTAATCGTCGATGACCAGTCGTTCATTATGATGACACAGTTTATGGCTGCTGTGCCTGAACGTGATCTGAAGAAAGTCGTGACTTCATTGTCTCTTTATCGGGATGAAATCACTCAGGCTATTGATCTGCTTTTAACTGGTTTCTGAGAGACAGTCTTACGGCTTGTCGTCAGCTAAGCAGGATGATGATTGAGGCGAACTGCACGGCTGCGCGGAAGGTCGATTTTAGTTTATCGTAGCGGGTTGCGATAGCGCGAAACTGATTGATTTCATTGAAGAACCTTTCAACAAAATTCCGTTCGCGGTAGAGAGAAAAATCGGTTTTCCGTCGTGTCGTTCTGTTGCGTTTTGGCGGGAGGACCGGAGTAATCCCGCGCTGTATCAGCCGATCGATCAACCTGTGCGCGTCATACGCCTTGTCAGCAAGGAAAACATCCGGGTCGATGTTTTCCAGAAGCGGTTCCGCCTGAGTGATATCGGCATCCTGTCCCGGTGTGATGCTGAGTTCCACCGGATTACCCAGAGCATCGCAGATGGCATGGATCTTTGTAGTCAACCCGCCCCGTGATCGTCCGATGGCCTGATCCTTGCCCCTTTTTTGAGAGATCCGGCACTATGCTAATGTGCCCGGACAATTGTGCTGTCGATCATCATGTATTTGTTGTCGTGATCAGCGGCCAGATAACGAAATATCCGTTCGATGACGCCGGTTTCACACCAGCGGGGCAGACGCCGGTGCACGTTTTTCCAGTCCCCGAAATGGGCAGGAAGGTCACGCCATGGAATGCCCGCGCGATAGCGATAAAGCACCGCCTCCGCGAACAGACGGTTGTCCGCTGCAGTGCCGCCGACATAGCCTTCTCGACCGGGAAGAAGATCCTTTATCTGATCTCACTGGTCATCGCGTAAACTATAGCGCCGCATCTGTCTGTCTCCCCCCAAAAACGGGAAAACAGTAGGCACACGTAGACACAAAGTACAACCCTCACGTGCCACACTCAGGGCTTAACTGACGACACGCCGTAGGTCTGTCTCACATTTCCAAAAACGGGCCTGATTTTCACGCGGTAGCGGGAAAGACGGGAGATTCAAAGAATAGACTATATCGTGCCCGACTGCCAAAGATGCTTATCAGAGTTGCGTTGAACAAGAACTGCGCTCATGGGGTGAGAGTTTACATAAATTTTAATGATGTCCTCATTCGAAATGTTGGCCCATTTGTTAATTTTTATTGAAAAATGTTAGATTTTCACTGTCAATGACGATCACTGCAAGCTTCTGAGATAGACGGATCATCTGAGGCGAGGTCAGCACAACCTGTTTCCTCTGTATCAACAACGTTGAGTTGAAACGCCTTTTTTGAGGTATTCATACCAATACGGACCAACTACTACATGATAGTTTCATCTCAGAAATTCTCAATATTTCCTTACAACGTTCTCAGAGCTGCAAGAAGGCGTTCGCATGATCGAAAATCAACAGTCAAAAAAACAGTTCCAAGTCTACAGAAGACCTTGGAAAGTTATAATAGATCCTCTAGGAATATTATCAGATACATTATGCCCGACAACAATGTTGAGAGCTATTTGAATCCCTAAAAAACGCCTTTGCGAATGGATATGTTGTGCAGAAGATCACGGGGCAGATCGAAGAGATCTCGAAACACAAAGCCGATAGTTTCTCTGAGGCGCTCG
>VNJM01003190.1:0-15036 GCA_008042475.1 Drosophila kanapiae
ATAGCTTATCAAGCCCGCAAAACTGTCCGAACGGACGGGACCACCTCTTTCCGCTCCGGTTCTCTTTTGCGTTGTGCTCATGCTCTACAAAAAAAGACGTCATTAACGCCTAAGGTTGTGGGCACGAATCTGACAACAATGCGTTTGAGAAGAATCGTCTTTGCCTTAGGAGAATGGAAATTTTTTACAGAAGGGTCGATGTAAAAAGCCGTTCAAACTTGCACTTATCGGTCAGATCACAACAATGCGATAGTTACTGATGGAAAATAGAAAAATACCAATGTCTAGGTCTGATACCCCGAACCCCTTCCTGGATCATGACCGTATTGGCCATGTTGGCCTTGAAAGTTTCTTGCATATTGAACCATTGGAACGCCGCTCTCGCCCTGTGAATTGGCGCGTCCGACGCCACGCCCATACGTCACTCTCGCAAATCTTCCTTCTCTTCACAGGAGGAGGAGTTATAGAATTGGATGAAAAGACGGAAAACTTTGTTGGTCCTGGCTTCATCTGGGTTCCGGCCGGACATTTTCACTCCTTAAGTTATGCTCCCTGTACCAGCGGCTATGTTCTTACATTAGGCCATGGGCACCTGAGATCATTTGGTGAGCAATGTCCGGATATGATGGCCTTGCTTACTCACCCCACCATGATGAAAGCCAATCTCGGAGATTACGAGCGTATTCTCGGTATCACGCGCCATCAGCCAACTGTAACAGACTGTGCCTCAGCACTGATCAACAGTGCCATTTCCCAGCTTTTTCTAACGCTTACCTGCCGTCTCCTGCGTGCTACGCAGAATCCTTCGCCAACAGGCCGAGACGTGCAGCTTGTGGAAGCTTTTCACTCTTTAATTGAGAACGATCTGACCTCCCGCACCCCCCTGACAGATTATCTGAAAATATTGAACACCAGCGAGCGTACCTTGCGGCGCGCCTGCTTGCGTATGGCACTTCCCTCACCTCATGAGATTATTCAGATGCGACTTTCCTCTGAGGCACAACGTCTCCTTCTGTTTTCCGGCCTAAGTGCTGTCGAAATTTCTGAACGGCTGGGTTTTACTGATCCAGCCTATTTTTCACGCTGGTTTCGTCATCGCCATGGGTTAACCATTCGTGCTTTCAGAGAAGAGCGAGAGATGAAGTAAACAGGTTCATCTTGCCGTTCCTGATCTTCTCAGGCAGAAATAACAGTATGGAACACATACCTAATGGCCTAACTGACGATCCCGTTGAAAGCAGGGATTTTGTGACAGCCTTGGCTCGTGGTCTGGACGTTCTGAAAACCTGTTCAGACGCTCCCGATGGCCTGACGCTTTCCGATGTCGCACGCAAAGTCAATCTTCCTCGCGCAGCCGTAAGAAGAGCCTTGTTGACTTTGGTTGCTACTGGTTATCTTGCCCAGAACGGACGCCTTTTTCAATCAACGCCTCGTGTTCTTGATTTGTCAGGGCGTGTGTCAGATCTTCCGTTACCGCGCCTGGCGCAGCCTATCCTCAACCAACTAAGCCATACATTAGGAGAAAGCGCCTCTTTGGCTATTCTGGACGGGCAGGATATCCTTTATATCGCACGCTCAGAAGCACGGCGTATTCTCGCAGTGGACCTTACAGTCGGCGGGCATTTGCCTGCCTGGTGCACCTCCATGGGGCGCGTCCTACTCGCGGGTCTCAGCGAGCCAGAGCGACTGCAGCATCTCCCGCCTGTCCTTGAGGCCCGTACATCCAGAACCATAACCGACTTCGACACTTTGCATCAGCACCTGAAGCAGATACGGAGTGATGGCTACTGCGTTCAGGATCAGGAACTTGAAGCGGGCCTTCGCTCGGTCGCTGCTCCTGTTTTAGGGCATAAATCCAAAGTCGTAGCAGCCCTTAACGTTAGCACTCAAGCAACACGTACGCCACTTCGAGAACTCAAACGGTACATTCTGCCTGCGGTTATTGATGCTGCTGCTGCTCTTGGGCAGGCCCTACGTAAGCAGCAGCGAATATACTAATTAGAAATTAAAAATGTTCCGGTTCTGTATTCAAAACTGAGCCAGAAGACGGAAACCCGCTTCCAAGGCATTAGGGTAAGTACGTGTTGCATCAGGATGGATAATATATTGTAGATCTGGAAGTATTTTCAGGCCTCTGGTAATGAAGGCTGTATAAGTTAACTCAATAACCTGAAAACTGGATTGCGGCAGTTTTACGCCACCTCGGAGTGTTTGATAGCCTAAGTCTGATTGCAATTCCTGCGAGCGAGTGATTTTTCTATTCACATTTTGCCATGACCAGAAGAGTGAAATCGCATCCGTAACGCGGCCGGGAAACATCCCTTGCGAAATTATACCGGCTGTATACTGGCTCTGCCCGGGCAGTGAGGCCCCCATGTCCCATCCAGCAATTCCGAAAAGGATCAAACCCTGATCCTTGGCTGGTCCGTAACGCAGAATCATTTGGTCTCCACCCACATACCATGCTCCTCTTTGCCGTTCAGTTTTCGCAGCTTGATGAGAAATCAGGATGGGTCTTCCATCAACGGATGTAAAAGGATCTGGATGATCTGAAGTATCAACATACCCCCCTATCTTATAATGTCCGCTCAATTTATGACGCCCAAAAGAGGGCTCCCATCCGGCTTCCATCGGCACAACGTAACCAAGGGGCTTAAAGGAGAAATTGAACCCTGCCCGTCCTCCTTCCGTAGCTGATGCCTCAAAAAAACCGGCTTGGGTATACAAGTGATAACCAGGATTGTAACGCGCCATAATTCCCCACTGGGAGAACGGCCAGGAGCGCCACTTGGAGCCAACGGAGAGGCCTGTTGGATGGGCGCAGATCACACTGTTCAAGGCATAACAGCCAAAATATGAACTTGCGAACTTAAGATTGGCCGGTAGGCGGCCAAAATCCACCACCAGTTTTTTATCAAGTAGGCTTTGTTCAAAATACATATAAACCAACTTGTAAAGAACATTCCCCCCGGCACCATAGTCCTGCTGGGGTTGAATCAGTCCCGTAACGCCAAGATAATCTGTAGCCACACTCCGGCCTGCACGCTGGACACCCAGCATGTGGAAAGAAAGCCCCTTAAAGCCAAACATTTTTTCAAGATCAAAATCCGTTCCCATCACAACCTGATGAGAATAGGTAAACCCTTGCCTACGGCCACCCAGAGCATTCGCTACTCCTTCAACCATATAACTCAAAGTAAAATCAAAACCATGGCGAGAAAGACGTTGACGCCACCCCCCGAGCGAGCCAAGCAAGCGGTCTTCCTTGGGAACAACACGCACTTCTGGCCATGCTGATCCCAAAGCAGACGCATTCACGCCCATTCTCTGGCGCTGCTGAGCTGATGATGCGGCATTATCTTCAGCAAACACATCCAGTTCGCTCCAGAAGGAGTTGGGTTTGGGTTGAACCCCTTGTGAAAGGTTGCCGTTAGTTAAGGAAGAATTTTCTGTTTTAACAACAGGTTCTGCTCTCTTTGTCGGATGAGAAGAAATTTGTTTGGGTAATGTTGCTATCGGAAGAGATGCTCCCCGTTCAATAGTGCTCGTTTTGTTGACGGAAGGATCAGGGGCTGCATATGCAACCGAGATGTACATCCATGCCATCGGAAAAAAGGCGGATAGTGTAATCCGCCTGAAATTACAAAATAACATTGAAAGCAACCATTTTCTATCGGTTGAATGTTCCAGGCATTCTCAAATGCCTGGTAGGGATCGAACAGTTACCTGCGATATCCGCCACACAATCGATGCCGAATAGGAGCTCTCCTGTTTGAAGGTACGTTTTTCATACGACGCCTCATATGACGTTCTTGTTATTGGGGTGTTCCAGATCAAAGGTAAGCCATCAGTGATATGCGAATCTGGAAACATATTTCAAACTGATCTCTTGATATTGGAAACATTTTCCATTATCAAGAAAAATAGATTAGCCAGATGGCTCTTAGGAAAAAGCGAATGCCTTCCAAAATTACGTCCCGCAATCCCCCTGCTGAAGATAAGGTGGAAGAAAAATTGTCTCCTTCCGGGATTATGGAAAGAACGCTGGCTATTATTGAACTGCTATCTCGTCACGCAGCAGGGCTTCCTATTTCATCAATCAGTGCAGACCTTCGTATTCCGTTAAGTGCCACCCATCGGCTTACGTCTGACTTGCAAATCCTTGGTTATATTCATCAAGAAGGAGGAAGCGGGGGGCGATATCGCCTTACAATGAAATCGGTTTCAATTGCATTCACGTTTCTGGCGTCGTGTGGAATAACGGATCTTGCTCAACCTCTGCTTGATAAACTGGCGACGGAAAGTGGCGAGTTAGTTCGGTTGGCAGTGCCAGACGGGAATAAATTGACATGGATTGCCCGCGCACAAGGAAGCCGCAGCGGCCTGAAATATGATCCGGAAATGGGACAGGTCGCTCATTTGTCTTGTACCGCGACAGGTCTAGCATGGCTGGCAGCTATGCCAGATTCAGTGGCTGTCAACTTGGTGAAAGAGCAAGGCTACGGCGCTGAAGATGAATTTGGCCCGCAAGCACCACGTAGTGATAGCCAACTTCTTTCAGCACTCCATGCTACACGCAAAAGAGGTTTCAGCTTAACAGTCGCAACATTTGCCCCTTGGATGACAGCTATAGGGTGTGTCATTCGCTCTCGCACAACCAATGAGGCTTTGGCAACGCTCAGTATTGCAGGACCAACGTTACGTCTTCCTGAGGCACGAGCCCTTGATCTCGGCGAGCGTCTGGTAGACGCTGCGGAAGAGCTTGGAAATATGCAAATTATTCCAAGAGAAATTTCCAAAAAACTTTAGAAAATTCTCTCTTTTGTAAAAGACCTACTCATCGCAGGGCATTGTACCGAAAAATAATAAAAATGAGGTCACACAATGCGTTACACATCCCCATCATCCCACTTGGATGACATAATCACAACGGATCTTCTTGTCGTGGGTGCTGGTGCTGGAGGTATGAGCACCGCGCTATTTGCCAAAAGACGCAGTCTTGATGTGATTATTTGTGAAAAAACAGACATGGTAGGCGGAATTACTTCTACCTCAGGTGGAACAATCTGGGCGCCTGGTACGTCTCTTTCAAAAGAGGCGGGCGTCCCTGATGATGTAGAAAATGCCCGCCTCTTTCTACGCTCTGTTATTGGTGAGCGTTCTGGTGAAAAATTACGAGAGGCATTCCTAGAGGCTGCTCCCGCTGCAATTCAAGAGTTGCAGGACTATACTGATGTAAGACTTGCCGCAGCAACTGCGCATCCAGATTATCTTGAAGGTCCAGGAGCTGCTTATGGTGGTCGTGCATTAGCTCCTCTTCCTTTTGATGGAAGAGAACTAGGAAAAGATTTCAAACGTATTCGTCCCCCACGGCCAGAATTTCTCGCACCAGGCGGAATGATGGTCGGACGGAATGAACTAGACTCTCTTCTGAAACCATTTGGTTCTTTTAAAAATTTCCGGCACACATTGTCTTTGTTTGTCAGATTGCTGTCTGACCGCAAAAACCATACACGCGGTACACGTCTTGTTATGGGAAATGCCTTGGTCGGTCGTCTCCTGCTTAGTTTACGCAAAAAAGACATTCCTATTTTTTACAACTGGATACTGATTGATCTTATCAGGAAAGAGGAGAAAATAGCCGGAGCACGCTTTAAAACACCTTCTGGCGAGAAAACTATTTTTGCCCGTAAGGGAGTTGTTCTGGCTACAGGTGGTCTCGCAACTAATCAGGCTCTGCGAGCGAAAGTATTCCCTATAGCCGATCTCAAATCTCTCGCGCCAAAAAGTAACTCGGGAGACGGCATTACTGTTGGGTTGCGGGTAGGAGCAGGATTTTCTGATGGTGCAGAAAGTCCTGCCTTATGGATGCCCTGCTCTGCTCGTGTGACTCGCGGCGGTAAGGAATTGCTATGGCCACATATTATTCTTGATCGCGCAAAACCCGGCCTCCTTGCTGTAAACGGTGCAGGAAAACGCTTCGTGAATGAAGCTGGATCCTATCATGATTTCTGCATGGGCATGATCTCGGATAATAAAAAAGAGCCTTGCATGCCCGCATGGTTGATCTGTGATCGGGCATTTCTTCACAAGTATGGACTAGGGATGGTCTGGCCTGGCACCCGCCTCATCAAACGTTTTGCTCGTTCCGGATATCTTATTCAGGCAGCTACTGTAGGGAAACTAGCTACTGCTATTGGTATTGACCCGACAACCTTGGAATTTACGGTTGCTCGTTACAACGCTCTGGCCAGATCCGGTGTAGATACTGATTTTGGCCGCGGTTCCTCTACACTAAACCGCTTTAATGGTGACGATCATTGCAAGCCTAACCCTTGCATGCGCCCTCTGGGGCCCGGCCCCTACTATGCCATGGCCGTAAAGCCGGCAGATTTGGCGACAAGTGCTGGCCTGACTGGTACTATTGATGGCCAGATTACCGATAAAAACGGTCTACCAATCAATGGTCTTTATGCGTGCGGAAATGATTTAACCTCTCTCTTCAAGGGTACCTACCCAGGACCCGGAACCACATTGGGTCCAGCACTCGTTATGGCGTGGCGCATTGCAAATCATGTCGCCCACCAGTCTTCTCAAGTCCCATTATCTTCGGATATTGCTACACACCATGATAGAAAGGTATCAGCTTAAGTTGTTTCTTAAAAAAAATAATAACAGGTAATACACAACACGAGGAATCTCCCTCATGACACGGTCTATTTCTTTAGCGTGGTTAACAATAGCTCCCTTCAATCCATTGGATATGATTCCTTTAGCAAGAGAGATTGGGTACGACGGAATTGGTTTGCGCGCCTTACCTGCCACGCCAGGAGACGATCTTCCCCCTCTCCTTTCTGATGCTCACTTGAGAAAAAAGTTAAGATCTCTGGCTGCGCAACACGAAATCCGGTTCACAGATATGGAAATAATTCGCATTGATGAATTTTTTCGTATCGATAAATTTTTAGTTTTTCTAGATATATGTGCGGAACTCTCTATTCCGACAGTTCTTGTGGCGGGAGATGACCCCGACCTTTCCAGACTGACAGCCTCTTTTGCCTGTTTATGCGAGCAAGGTAAGTCCAGAGGTGTGTCTCCGGCATTGGAGTTTATGCCATGGACCAGTGTTCATGATGCGAAAACAGCCCATTCTATTGTTCACAATGCAGCCACAGATAATGGGAAAATTATTGTTGATACTTTGCATGTCGCTAGATCATCAACAACCCTCCAGGACCTTGCCACCATACCACGTGATCACCTTGCTTACGTTCAAATATGTGATGCCCCCGCCCCCATACCATCGACAAGAGAGGGGCTAATCCATACAGCTCGTGAGGCACGCCTGCTCCCCGAGCAAGGAGGCATTGAGCTTGCCAGTATTCTTGAGACCCTTCCGAAAGACCTCCCTGTTAGCATTGAAATTCCGAATAAAGAAGGGCATGCCCGTTACGGCAAAGCTCAATGGGCAAAAGATGCTTACTTCCTTACACAGGAACTCTTGCAAAAAGAGAGTCTAAAATGAGCCAGATGCCCATCCCCCGCATCCTTCTTGTTGGCGCAGGAGCTATCGGGCGTTTATATGCAGACAAAATCAGGAAGTGTAAATTTTGCACTCTTTCGGGCATTATTGATCCTACCCTTCAGGGGCGTGAATGGGCGGAAACCCTGAACATCCCATGGTTTGCCACTCTGGAAGATGCCCTAATATATGGACAACCAGACGCTGCCATAGTAGCCACCCCTAACCATACGCACCGTGATCTCGCCCTAAAACTTATTGATACTGGCGTTGTAACGCTTGTTGAAAAACCGATCGCCAGTTCTTTAAAGGATGCGGAAGATATTGTAAGAGCATCAGAAGAAAGTGGTGTGTCGGTTCTTGTAGGCCATCATAGGCGCCATAATCCTATTATCCGTGCAGCAAAAAACGTTATTGAGGAAGACACTCTAGGCCGCCTTACAAGCGTTACTATTATGGCGCTCTTTAACAAGCCGGACGAATATTTTTCTATTCCCTGGCGCCGTGAAGTAGGAGGAGGCTCGATCCTCATTAATCTAATCCATGAAATTGATCTGGTTCGTTATCTGTATGGAGAGATCAGAACCGTACAAGCTATAGCAAGTAATGCCAGACGTGGCTTTGAAGTTGAAGATACAGCATCAGTATTAATGCGGTTGGAAAATAATGTCCTGGTAACCGTATCTCTGAGTGATTGTGTATCCGCACCCTGGAGTTGGGATCTTCAATCAGGTGAGATCAGTTCCTATCCCACTCCGCCTGCATCGGTTACCACAACCATGGTTGCGGGGAGTAACGGTTCACTGTCACTGCCCTCTCTGGATATTTGGTCATATCAGGGTAAGCGTGACTGGTATGAACCACTCACACGGTCCTCAACCGGCTATTTTAAAGAAAGCCCTTATATAGCCCAATTACGCAATCTTTGCGATGTCGCTCAAGGACGAGCATTACCCGTTGTGCCAGCTAAAGAAGGCTTTCTAACACTCCGTGCCACTCTTGCTGTGGCAGAATCTGCCAAACGCAACACGATAATAGATCTTTCCAATACCACATATGATTAAGGAAAACATGATGGCGCATGTCGAACATTGTGACCTTCTGGTTTTAGGCTCGGGTGCTGCAGGGCTTTGCGCTGCGGTTACGGCTGCCAAACGCGGACTTAATGTCATTGTGGTTGAAAAAGAGTCTGTGCTGGGCGGCTCTACAGCATGGTCTGGTGGATGGATGTGGGTCCCTTGCACACGCCATGCTCGAGCTGACGGCAATATGGAAACTCTGGACGTTCCAGAAACATACTTACAACATGAACTCGGCCCGCAATTTGATGAACCCCGCATAAAAGCCTTATTACAGGCAGGACCAGAAATGGTTGAGTTTCTGGAAAAAGAAACGGATGTCTCATTTGTTTCCGGCACTTGGATTTGTGACATCCACGGCAACACACCCGGCGCCGGAACAGGAGCCAGATCTATCGTTGCGGCACCTTTTGACGGCCGAAAACTAGGTAAACTCTGGTCCCTTCTCCGGCCGCCAATGCGGGAGACAACACTGCATGGTTTAGGAATTCAGGCGGGTCCGGACCTGAAATCCTTCCTCAATGCGACACGTTCTTTCAAGGCACTTACCCACGTAATAAAACGCTTAACCCGTCACGCTGTGGATCTAGCGCTTTATAAGCGGAGTTCTCAGCTCGTAAACGGAAACGCCTTGATCGCCAGACTAATGCTTTCCGCCCAGAAAGCTGGCGTACGTTTTCTGGTCTCTAGTCCTGCAAAACAGCTTCTCATCGAAAATGGAGCAGTTTGTGGCGCAATGGTACACTCTAAAACCGGAGAAGCCCTGATTAAGACACGCGCGGGCGTCGTGCTGGCGACAGGTGGATTTCCGCATGACATAAAAAGACGCAAGGCTCTTTTTCCGCATACCCCTAGCGGAAAAGAACATTGGACAGTCGCGGCTCCGGGCACCTCAGGGGATGGCCTCTCTCTAGCAGAAACGGCTGGAGCAGAACTTAACACATCTGTTGCCTCTCCCGCAGCATGGTGTCCTGTTTCGCTTGTGCCCTTTCGTGATGGCACAATTGGGCATTATCCGCATATCATCGAACGTGCAAAGCCCGGCATTATTGCAGTAAAAGCCAACGGAAAGCGTTTTGTAAACGAGGCTGACGGCTATTATGATTACGTAACAGGGCTGTTTAATGCTTTGGAAGAAAATGAAGCGCCTATTTCCTGGCTTATCTGTTCACGCTCATTTCAAAGGCGCTGGGGACTGGGCTATGCAAAACCAGCTCCTTTTCCTTTACGCCCATATATTCAGAACGGCTACATCACGGAAGCAGGAACTATTCGAGAGTTGGCGACAAAGTGTGGCATTTCTCCCGAAGGGCTAGAGCAAACAATAAACACTTATAACAGCTTTGCCCGCAAAGGACTTGATCTTGAATTCGGACGAGGCAGTACTCCCTTCAATCGCTCAGGTGGAGATCCTTCCTGTACCCCTAATCCTTGCATCGCATCAATAGATAAGGGCCCATTCCTCGCGTTACGGATTGTTCCCGGAAGTTTCGGTACATTCTCAGGGGTCAGAACGGATCAACATGCACGTGCGCTAAATTCTACTAACTCTCCTATTCCAGGTTTATGGGTAGCTGGATCGGATCAAGCGAGTGTTATGGGTGGCTATTACCCTTCCGGTGGAATCAATCTGGGGCCGGCCATGACCTTTGGATATATTGCCGGTAAGGATGCAATCGCCCGTTTAAATTCAGCAGACACGGTTCTTCAACATCAATACGATGATCAATGCGATGAGAAAGAAGAAGCGTAAAATTAATCAGGTGGACAGATGGAGGGGTCTAAAGCCCCTTCATCTGAAGCGCTCCTTTCGCTTGCTCGTGATTGACCTCTCAATAGACTGCGCCACATAATTTATTATCTGGTGAGGACGTTATTTTTAGAAGCCTAACCGATCTTTCCTCATTATTCGGGTTTACCTCAGCCGTTACTCTAAAAATCTGCGCGAAGGCGGACTTCCCAGGTAGCGGGCAAGCCTGCTACGGCAATATTGTCTCCACCAACAAAATATCCACGTGTTACATCATAGTGTTTGTTGGTAATATTTCTACCAATACCTTCAATTTTCCACGGCCCATTATGCGGCGCAAAGGAAATGTATCCTCCCCACAATGTGTAACCGGGTAAAACATTTACGGCATTCAAGGAATGATCAGTTGTTCGCAGGCTGTAATCGACACCTGTTACCACATCGTATCGTCCTGTGTGCCATGTGTAATCTACAGACCCATTTGCTGTAAAATGTGGCACATCAATTGTGCGGCCAGAGACATTTTGTGAAATGCCGGTCCAGATTCCATTGACCTTCTGGGCTCCTACAACCGTGCTAAATTTATCATACGCGCCCGTCACATATGCGCCTGATTGAGAAATGTGCAGATCTGGTAATGGAGACCACGCAAATTCATACTCACCACCAAACATATGTGATTTTGGTGCATTAACAAACAAACCAATAGCGGAGCCTGTCGTGGGGCTATACACTTTGGATTGAACCTGACGATCGTAGTAATCGTAATAGAAGAAGTCAGCGTTGAATTTAATATTATATTTCGGAATAATCAGCTTGTTACCTACTTCAAACGCATAAAGCTGTTCGGGCTTGAATGGATTGGTCATTTGATTAACATCTGACGTATTATATACAGTAAATCCGCCAGATTTTATACCTTTGCTGAATGTGAAATAGAGCATATCATGCGATAGGGGATGATATTGCACACTGAACTTTGCAGACGGCAGGGTATAATCCTGTGATTGTTTGGCTACATAGTTTTGGGGATTGGTCACTACGCCATTGGTCAGGTAATGTGCATAAGCGTTATTAAGCGTGCGTTTTTCATGTTCAATGCGAATACCGCCCACCAATTGCAATTTAGGAGTGACATCATACTGCACCTGCCCAAACCCGCTTATGGTGTTTACTTCCTGAGAGTATCTTACATCTCCATCAGTATTATACAGCGCTTCAAAGCCCGACTGATATCGGTCGTTCAACCACTGATGCCCATAATAGATGCCGCCAATCCAGTGTAGGCGGCCTGATGTATTGGATGAAAATCTCAGTTCATCAGCCACCACATTTGCGCGGGTACGAAAGGCTACATCTGCAAGAGATAGCTCGGAATCATCAAAGTTGTCATATTCATTACGCTGCATATAATCGTAGCTTACCAGATTGGTAAGCGTAAAATTCTTGAACTGTTTGTCCATACGGAGGCTGCTGCCCCCTGTGTCAATATGACTATAGGGTTTTTGATCCGCGTTGATGCCGACTTCCTTGGCAAACTGTTCCGATGTCCCCCATCGCGTATGGTAACGGCTGGTGGATGCAGGCAAAGGGTCGGTTTTACTTAAACTTGTAATAGGCCCCCAAGCATAAGGGCCGATGGCATCGGATCGATCCCTGCTGCCGTGTAAGTTCCATTCGAATTTAAGCGTGTTTGTTGGAGTGTAGTCCACCAGAAGGCGCGATGCTCCTTTGTTGACGTTTCCTAAGTGGGTATGTCTGTCAGGGTTATATTGCCAAGCTCCGCCCTGCTGTGTTTGCCCCGATAATCTAAAACTCAGTTTATCATTAATAGGGCCGGAAATATAACCATCTACTTTCCCGCTATCGAAGCGACCATATTGCGCAGCTATACCTGCTTTGAGTGTTTTTGTCGGTTTGTTGGTAATGTAGTTTATCGCGCCACCTGTTGTATTGCGTCCATAAAGCGTGCCCTGTGGGCCACGCAATACTTCCACACGCTGCATATCAAACATCATACCATTAACGCCGAAAGGTATAGGGTTGGCTACTTCATCAATATAGATACCAACTGTCGGAGAGTTATTGCTTGAGTAATTATTGAACCCTATACCCCTAATAGTATAGGTATATTGTCCACTTCCATATGATGGCTGTATTTGCAATGACGGTGTCGCATATTGCAGATCAAAAACGTTATTGATATTTCGATTTTCAAGAACTTTAGACGAAATGACACTGATGGATGTACCAATATTTTGCGGACTTTGAGCGCGTCGCTCTGAGGTGACAACAATGTCCTCTACGCGTCCGGTGTTTTGTCCAGCCGCTTGGCTAGCCTTCTGATGCTTTTTCTCAATTTTTGTCACGGGGGTTTTAGGAGGCCCCTCTGCTTCCTGCGCCCAACCAATGTTGGGCAGCGGCATAAGTGCAGCCCCAGCCATCAATGCAATACGCCCCTTTCTTAAAAAGGTTGTCTTATAAAGGGGAAAAATTACTGCATCATACATACTGAGAGACCGTTTCGCGTGGATGAGTGGTTTTCATATTTCACTATATGAAACGAATATCACGGATTTATTATAATGCAATATGAATCGTTATTAATTTATTTTACGATAAATTAGAATTTTTGGAATTAAATGTGAAGCGTTTATAGTGCAATTTACCACTAAAACTTATAGTGATAAATTGCACTTTTTTACCCGTAGGCAACGCAAAATCAAGAATTCAGAGGCTTCTTGATTTTACTTCGATAATCCTAATTCTTGCCTCTTCTGCCAGCGCAGAGAGACCTGATTTTGCGTAAAGAAAAGCAAGCGCCTCATTTGTTGGCACGTCGTATGGGGTTGTATGTCGCCTTGTTTCCAGCATCTGCTGTGCTCGGTTATCTTTTCCTATGCGCACTAGCGCATCCAGAGCGAGTTGCTCAAACAGGTCACGTTGTGCGTGGCTTCCCCCAATTTGCTCAATCCGCCCGATAACTGGATCCAAAAAGGGCATGATCTCCCCAAATCTCTGCTCGGCATGGGCTGTTAAAGCCTCAGCCAAGCCTAACCCGAGTTCATGCCAAACGGGAAAAACGCTGGAGGTGCCAGAACGGGCAGCGTGGCGGATTGTTCCCAGCAACTCAGCCCCTTCAAGGCGGTTAGCCCGCAAAAGCCCATACAGGTAATGTAAAGTCAAAAAAGGTTGTGATACGTCATGCTTGCGCGGGCGTAGATATTCTCCCAATTCTTGCCAACGGCTTCCCACATCAAGTCCGGCAAATTCGAGACGCAACAAAAGCGAGACGGCCCCGGCCTGATCTTGGGAAAAAGTACGATCACGTGCCCAGCAATGCTGATCATAAATATGTAAAGCGATTTCTGATTGGCCAAGGCTGAGGTGAAAGAGCGCCTTATGCCACCACAAGTGAGTATAGAGGAACGATGTCAAACGATCCCATCCGCATGTGTGGGCAGACAGAAAGGAAAGCCCTTCTTCAATACGCCCCTGGGTCAGCATGATATGCGCTAGGGCATGTTGCGCCCAAGCTTCCTCTGGGTCTAATGCCAAGGCCTGACGCGCTGCCTGCTCGGCATAGTCAAATAGATGGCATTGCTCAAACGCAAAGGCGCGCATTCCCTGAAAATGGGCATTATCAAAAGCGACAGCCTGACACAGCTCGGTTACCCGCAGCATATCTAATGATCGACCGTTATTGAAATCGTCATATTGATGAATTTTTAGCGCCACCAGATCACGTGGCCATTTTGTTAGAAAGAGGTGGTCCCGTCCGTTCGGACAGTTTTGCGGGCTTGATAAGCTATACCCGGTTGTTGTTATGCCGCCCTTCTGACGGCGTTGCTGTTGGCCATCTGGTCCGGGGTTAACCCCGGACCAGATGGCGTCGGCACGTTATGATACGCCTCATCGGGCGTTCGTCCAGCCAGCGCCGTATGCGGACGCCTTTCGTTATAATGGGCGATCCATCTGCCAAGCCCGGCCCTCAGCTCTGATCCGGTCTCGAACGCGTGCAGGTAGACGCATTCATATTTCAGCGACCGCCACAGACGCTCGATGAACACGTTGTCCAGCCATCGCCCACGCCCGTCCATACTGATGCGGATCTGACGCTCTTCCAGTATCCCGGTGAAACGGGGTGTCGTAAATTGCGACCCCTGGTCAGTATTGAAAATGTCCGGGGCGCCATAGCGCATGAGGGCATCCTGTAGCGCCTCGATACAGAACTCCACGTCCATCGTGTTCGACAGACGCCAGGACAGGACCTTGCGCGTGAACCAGTCCATGATCGCCACGAGATAGAGAAATCCCCGTTTCATGGGAATATATGTGATATCGGAACACCAGACCTGGTCAGGCCGATTGATGACCAGATCCCGTAGCAGATATGGATATTTCCGATGCTCCGGATGGGGCACGGTCGTGCGCGGCTTCTGGTAGATCGCCCGCAGGCCCATGATCGCCATGAGCCGCCGGACCCGCTTGCGGCCCACTTCATGTCCCAGGCGGCGCAGATGCCATGTCATCTGCCGTGAGCCATAATACGGCGTTTCCAGGAACTGGGCGTCGATCAGCCGCATCAGCTCCAGATTGGCTTCGCTCTGTGGCACAGGCCGATAGTAGACGCCCGACCGGTTGAGTTGCAGTAGCGTGCATTGCCGGATTATCGGCAGGCATGC
>VNJM01000667.1:0-236138 GCA_008042475.1 Drosophila kanapiae
GCAACCATCTTGGCAGAACAAATTAACCGTCTTTGTATTTCTTGGTATGTTTTGTCCTCCTTTCTAAGCTCAACGGCTTTCTCCCATGAAGCAGTGGGGTCCTCTACGCACTAACATTAATTTATCTATAATGTTTTTCAATAGTTATAATGTATTGCTGTTTAAGTGTGCAGCCGAAACGTTATGCACGTGTGCAAAAATACGAAGACAACCGAAGAACAGAACAAATCTAACGGGGTTTTGGCTTCAAATGTTCCATTTTACAATTACAATGTGCAAGCGATCAAGAAACAAAAAGGAATAAGCTAAAAAACCGCCACTAATATTAGTATTCTCTCGTGTCAGATTATTAACAGTGTAAGAACGGTCATACTGAAATGGCTCAGGTTTTGGCGCGTTTTACCGCTTCGGATCACTCCTATTGTGCTTTCCCATTAAGAGGGAAGGGAAACTGCGGCATGTAAGATTAATTGTGTATTTTAAATTAACTGATGTAATTTTATAGAATATTACCTCCTTGCTAATTGCCAACTGTTGCGGAAAGGCAATCGCTTGCTTGTTAAAGGTCTTACCCCGGGATAGCAAAGTCGTCGTCGTAAAGTTGTTTTGTTTCTGTTGCACTGCTACAGTGGCGTGCAAGTCTGAGTACATGTTTGCAATGATTGACTTTGGGCTCGCATAAGAAAGTTAATAGTAAAGTAAATAAAAGCTTTTGGTCCAAAGGCCCTAAATACTAAATAATTAATTTATTTGATCTGGCATACTATCTACCAAAATGTATTACTATTTCTTTTAGAGCCGATTCGTAGAGTCACAATCGTCTATCCAATGTCGACCACAAATTTTCGATAGGAATGAGATCAGGACTCTGTGCTGGCCACTCCATTACCTTCAAATTCTGTTTTGCGACCCATTTTTTGACGGTTTTGGATGTGTGTTTCCTTGTAAGGACATTTGTCAAAAAAATCGAACAGCTGGTTGTGCAGAATTTAAAATAGTCTTTCTTTTTCATAATTAAATTTTCTTTTTCTTAACTGGTCCAATACTCCACAAAGATAAATAGCTCCAGACCATGACAATTCCTACTCCGTGTTTCATTGTTTCTCCAGGCTTTTTCCAACAATATTGTTTACCGGTTGACTGGTATGGATTGAATTTAGATTAGTCATACCAAATCAAATTGCTTCGGTCAAAATAATAGTAGTGAAATTTTTCATAGGATATCATAGCCCAAATAATTGTTTTCTTAATGTTAAAACAATTGATTATTGTAGAACCACCATATCTAAGGAATTTGGCTGTATTTAGTTGAATATCTATTGCTCACAATGACGGCTGCACACCGTTTTTGCATGGAGTTCACCAAATTTTGTCATCTCCCCACAGGAATTAAGCTCCAAGACTTTATTACTGCTTCTTAGGCAACTGCGGGCCACTGTATGTACATATGAAGCTTATTAATAGCATCGCATAAGAATCAACGCACAATAAAAAAACAACGAATAAAAAAACATCGCATCCTATTTAAGTCCGATAATTTGATACGCGGGTGTTGGAAATACCATGTCTGTCAGGGCGGTGTACTTAAGCGAGGGTTTGAGGGGGGGCTTGTTAACAAATGATTTGGCAAAGGCTAATCGTTTCAACTTATTTTTAGGTGAAATGAAGGTATCGTTCGGGCCACATAAGTAGCAAAGTTAGCCTCTTTCAATCTTCTTTCAACTGTTTTCCAGCTAATTGAAATATCATAATCTTTTTTAACTTCTATTGAAGCTGCTTTTGGTGTAATAAGGACATCATCTCTAAATTTTGCAAGGATTAGACGATCTTGTCTAGGCGTAGTTTTGCGTGGTCGTCCTTTTCTAACTAACTTATCCGTCGAATTTGTCAGTTTATGTTTGTTAATTTGGTAGTAAATGGTTTGTCGGGTCTCTTTATAAAATATGCTGAGGCTCTGGAACGAAATACCTGCGTGGTACTTAATTACTATTTCGTTTCGCAGAATTCGGCTTAGCTCCCGTGTTTTACCCATATTTTCATTAAATAACGGTACAGAAATTGACAAAAAAAATTTATAAAAGCTGGTAACAGATTTATAAGCTGGATTAATAAATAACAATATACTGCCTTTAATGCGCACGAAACAAATGAGAACTGATTGATTGCAATGTCAAAATATTTTTGTCCACCAAAAAATGCTTAATCTCTCACATCTCGTGTCATAGCAAAGAAACTAATTTACTTATCAGTGCCATCTTTTGCTCTCTTAAAGCTATGAATAGAATTTCATCCTGGAAAGTGAAATGGATCCCGTAACTTTTACGAGTACAGAGAGACACGCGCTGGAATATAGCTTTAAGCTGTGACAGAATACAAACATATGTGCACGATTGTATATTTTCATTCAAAGAGAAGTTTTCAAAAAAATCAGTCAAGCAATCAACGATTCCATAATGCATATATTCGCCGCCATTCATTGAGACAGAAAAACCATCTTTAGGTGTTTCTTTTTAAAGTTCTGGAATCTAACGGCAAATCAAGTGATATATGACGCAAGATCTTAAGAAGCTCATTTAAAGCCGAGCAAGAAATATTAAATGCAACAGCCCAATTAGACAATTTATCCCGAAGAGATTTGATCTCAAGGTCTTCCGAAGGCTCAGACAGGTCACTAGTATCAGTGAAGTCAATAAATATCCATCCATCAATATACTATCCATCATTTTCAATAAAATGTTGCTCCAAAATATGTCCTGAATTCATTAGTGGGTTATTTAATACGTCCAGCTCTGATGGCCGAGGCTCCTCACAGCGTCGATTTTTTTCCCTTCAGGGCATTAATTATTTTTTTACACTCAGATCGGCTTGATATCTGGACACTCATTTTAAATTATAAATTTCAGTTGAAACACTTTGATACACTTTTTAAGCATGTCCAACCTCATTAATTTATTTGATCTGGCATAATTTACCACACATTTTCTATAGGTATGATATCAGGACTCTGTGCTGCCCACTCCATTACCCTAAAATGTTTTGCGATCCATTTTTTGACGATTTTGGAAGTGTGTTTTGGCAACCATTGACAGATATACTTGTCAGCGAAGCCAAGAACAAAATTCAAGTTATTTTTTCGTGGTTTTACGATAGCCTGTATGAGCACTACTATTATTTTGACCGCAGCTGTATCTTGGAATGTAATATCACTCTCCTTATAAGCACATTTGTCAACAAAATCGCACAGATGGGTCTGCAGAACATCCACAAAAAAACAGCTCCAGACCATGACATTTGACATTTCATTGTTTCTTGTACGTGGCGTTTCTGCAACGACTCCTCCTCGAGTCCTCGACTCTCTTTCCAACAATATTGTTTACCGTCGGACTGGTATGGATTGAATTTTAATTAATCAGACCATTTAAGCCTTTTTCAGTCGTCCAGACGTTCGTTCAGACGATTAATAGTGTCGACAATTTCTTAATTTTTTTATTTTTAATACTTTAGAGCAGACAAGGGCAGCAAATCCAATGGAGGGAGCAACAGCACAGTGACAACCACCACCCCGCGCAGTCGTGAAGCAGGTAGAATGTTTGCGCGAGGGGACTACACTGACAACAATTAAAAGTAATCGCGTTTAAAATTCGGAACATTCAATTTCTTTAGTCACTTTTCTTAATTTTTCGTGCCCTTTTAAGAAGAACGACTAAAGAAGAACTCACAATTTTTCGCTCAGTGCAGAAGTCGCAGCTAACTGCGCAATTTAGTTTATTGGGAGCTGAAAGAGCCACTACGCACCCACTTAGGCTGTAGATCTATATGTAGATCGTATGTTTTTTGGTTAAGAGCTTTCTCATTTGCATATAAAAAAAGGTTTTTTTTAACAAACGTTAAATTCTGTAATTAAGCTTTACTTGAATCAGAAAAGATCAAATTGAACTAACTGAGTACATGCGAGTTGACTTTGTTTTTTGTTTCTTAATGAGACCAATTAGTTTATTTATTTCAAAGAATATACACATCTAAATTTGGGTTCATCTACTTTACTAATAACTTTCTTATGCGAGACCAAAGTTAATAGATGCAACCATTTACTCAGGCTTGCACGCAATACCTTTTTTTTTTTAAATTGTATCCATTAATTTTACTCGAAGTTTTAGACTCGCATAAGTTGTTTGAACATCATGCTCTGTACATCAACTTTAGCTTTTAATTCACTTACACTGATTTTATTTGAATAAATTAATTCGTTAGCCTTTAACAGTTCTTCGTAGCTTGGGAAAGGTCAAATTACGTCTTAGAGTTCACATATGAAGGTTTAAATAAGATAATATTCATGCTTGCTCATATTTGCCTCATATTTTAGCTTTGCCACACATTGTATTCGTTTGAAAGTTGCACGATCGTAAGTCACAGGCTGCAGACTCATTTGTTTTTGAATCCTCAGCAATTCTTCGTCGCTTGGTTCTTTTTGACGACTTTCTAAAGTCTTCTTTCTGACGTCCACATTCAGTACTTTTAATCATTCCTTAAAACATACTTGAAGTGCCTTTGATTAAATCTGTTTTCTTTTCTTTAAGCCAATTAGATTTGAATTCAAAAACTGCTTTTTTACGTTTATAATTTAGTCAAAAATAAAGTTTTTTTTGTAAATGTTTCAATACGTTTTGTTAACTCGCTCGTCTCGGAATGTAGCCAATGTTTTTAATATTGCTGTTCACATAATTGATCGCCTTCTGTACTTTTTCTGCATTGTTTTTTTTCTACAAACGTACACCAATAATTGAATGCATACAGCGATTGAAGACACATTGATAAGAGTCACCAAGAAAATTCAATTGATAAATAAATACAGCTATAACGCAATAAAAATAAATATTTGAAGCTAATAAAAGCAGAAAACACTGACGACGAACACAAACACACAGCACAACAACAATGCAAAACAGCATAAAGAGAAAAAGAGACTAGGTTAGTATATTGTTAATTGAAGAACACCTCTGCAAATCTCTGCAGCTAGCTTTAACCTTTTTATACCTGTATAAAATATACAATAAATACAATAAATAAAAAATTAATCGGGAAATCGAGGGGTAACACTGTTAAAACTTCAAAAAGTAAATATAAAAACGACGCACACGAAATATACAATAATTAGAATAAAAGAATAAGAATAAAGAATTCATTACATAATAACTACAACACAAGATATCTCTTATTTATATTGAACCTTCAAATAATTACCTCTAACTTCAAAATCCATCTTAAAAAATTTTAATTAGGCAGCGTAATTGCTTGATTGAACCCTTTGAAGTTAGCTTTTCATGTGAAATATTTGCAGCTGCGCTTTGCAAATGAAAGCGTGCTGACATTTTGAATTCTGTTTTTTAGAAAGTCCTGTTTGATATCCAGAAATAACAGATATGACATTAGGAAGCTTGATCATTTTAGAGCCGATTTTGGTTACTTTTCGAAACTTTATAATTTGTTTAATTTTTTTCTTGGCTTCGCAGCCATTTGCCTGTCCCCCAATAGACCGGGATCTTTGAAATTATATGAGAATAAAGACTCCGAATGTGATATGCTTACCTTTATAAAGTCCACTAATAAAGATAAATTCTTCCAAGAGATAAGACTTTATGTACATTCATCTATTGCTTACTGTAAAGTACAAATTGAACAAGTACAGACTTGCAGGACAATAAAAGCAAGAGTACTGCTCCTGCTCGGAAGTATGCAATGATTGATTTGGACCGGGAAATCAATGATGTGAAGTGGAACTACAGAATAGTTCATGTTCCGATAACCAAACACACTGAGTAGCGTTGATGGATGACGCATATTTGACTCACGATATTTCGGTTTTCGTTGCAGGGAGGAGGACTGCAGTCTGTGCCAAGTATGAGTCATTTGCCTCCAAATCATTTCCATTGATGACTTATGAGTTTTAGGATTCACTAGCCGAACCAGATGCCAAGACCAAATGTTTAAATATCTCTAAATACAAACCTCGAACTCATCAGTAGGTTGTCCACTGATTTGGATCAATTATCTGAAGGACAGCAGTTACTTTCCTTTCAATGTATCATCCTTCTAAAGCAATAACTTGGTGTTTACTGGGTTGATTCATATGAAAACATTAAAGGCGAGGCTTTATCAAAAGTTAAAGCTACTTCAAATTGTAGCAATGCACAAAAAGAATGGCCTAGGCTTTTAACTTTCAAATTGTAGTGCTTTAGCGTCCTCATTTACTTCTAATTATACTATTTAATCCCACCTAAGCCCTACAATAATGATCAAATCGGGTTACTAAGTATTTAAATCTATTCGAGAGGAAATTGGATTACGAATTTGATAAATTATAGCAAAACTAACTATGAAAAAAAAAAGTAAATGTGTTTGGGTACATATTCCCTTTCGTACATCGTAAAAGCGTTTGCAAGTCTCAAGGAATTCGTAAAATAGGATTAAATATATTAAATAATTGTACTGTATGTAAGTACGTACATATGTACATATATGTAGTATGTATGTATGTACTTTCATACCAGCTTTCTAGCTTCCTAGCTCCTACATTTTCGGGGGTGCTACAGAAATCACTAGGGTTTTGATAACAACATGAAAGAGGTGTCGAACAATCCTTCTACAAAATTCTACGATGGTAAACGAGAACATATTTATACTGAATAGGGTACCGCAACTATTTCACTGCATACCTTTAGGCCCTTTGTTGGGGGTTTTAACACTTCTAGTGATTTCTGGAGCACCCTAGTGAGTCTATTAATCTCTTGTAAAATTAAATTGGCATGGCAAGCAAAGGTGCGATGAAAATGCCAAGGGCTTAATTGCAAAAAAAAAGAGTTTAATTTGATTGCATATAAATGTATGACTATTAACATGCCAGTTTTATTAACCCGTTATTCCTAACCGACCAAAGTCTTAATTAATATTTTCGGCATGGGCACACGACGTACATACATACATTAAATGATATAGCATTTGCTTAACACAATTTTCTTTATTATATATTCTAGGTATAACGCTGAGTTGACGGCTATGACACAAATTATAAATTAATGTTAGTAATGTTTAATTTTCTTTTTTTTTTGTTTTTTATTTTAATATGTATGGGTTGTAGGTTGTATGTTGTTGTTTATGTTTATGTTAATCTTACATGAACATCATTTATTTATTTAGATTTCAATTTGTTGTTGTTGACAGCTTTTTTTTAAGTTGGTTTACTTTGTAATACAAATAACTAATTACAAAGATGTACCGTTTTATAAAATGCTTTAAATTTAGGCAGACGAAATAAAACAGTAACTAAATTACAATATATTCGCATATATATGATCGATCTTGTGGCGTATACATATTAACATAATGTGGACAGTATTAAATTTACATGGTAACACACATACATACAGAAGGGTTGTGATATTAACATATTTCGAAGATTTCTTTTATGTAGATTTGTAGACTTTCGATTTCGAAGATTTCGAACGAACCAATGCTATGCTATGTCGACTGTATTCAGTTTAATCCCACTAAGGCTGTGACAGACAGAACCATATCGTATTTAAGTAGTTGAAAACTTACTGCTTGAATTACAAAAATTATGACGAGGGGGGGCTGAAGAGTAGTGTGCGTTGTTCTTGTTGTGGTTGTTGTTGTTGTTGGGGGTTACATAATATATAATACGTACTTATTAAAAAGCACAGCTCAAATAATTGCAGTTGTATCAAACACACCAATAGTCATACATATACATAAGGATATTGCGTACAATATTTTTTAGAATTAAAAGTTAATAAAAATACACAATGCTTCTCCTTGCCCTTCCGTTCTTCTCTTGTGCACTTCAAATATTGATAAGGATTTGTTTTTGGTTTTTAAGTTTCTTAATTCCTCGGTGCTTAAAAAACTATTAGTTTAATTCGGAGTTGATCTATCGGACCAAGAGCTTTCTTTGTGTGTGTGTGTGTGTTTGTGTGTGCGTGTGGAGAAAATGTAACAACTTTCAAATAATAGAATAGGCATTAATAGGATTTCAGAATACTGGAATCTATATCTCTGCATTCACATACATTTAATGATATCTCAATTGATTTAAAAACGAAACAATAACTCGATTCAGTGTAGGTTCGAATGACAACCGAAAACAAAAAACATCATATTTCCACTTTTCAAGCATTTCGTCGTGTTGAACAGTACAAAACATTCTTCAGATCTTTGCATCCTCCAACCTCTCGTACATTATACAAACCTCAAAAAATGTAATCGAACAATTGAAAAATGTAACTCTGCTTTAATGGTGGCGCTGAGGTGAGGGGGGATGTATGTTTTGTTCAAACGCTGTTTTTCATTGCGATAAGTATGGTTTTATTTTGATGCCCCTTAATGCCGCATTTCTATGAATGTATATGTTAAGATTTTGTTAAACATTTATAAATGTATTATAAGATTTAAAGGTGTTTTTTTTTAAATTTATTGTTATAGCTTATATGGCCATCATATTATGTATAGTTTCCACTTGGTTTTTTTTACTAATGCATAGTTTGTTATTAAATCATTCTTATTTTTTGTTTGTTTGTATATAAATTAGGGACTTAAACATAATAAGACAAAAATGTTGTATAGTGTTTTGTTTTGTTTACTTTTTTTTCTTTCTTTTGTTTACTTGATTTTTAAAGTTTATTATGCGCAATTGTTTTAATTTTCGTTTAGGTTCGCCGCCGTGATGTTTCTTCCCTCTTTCTTTCTTCTTTTTTTTAAATGCTTTTACTTTATTTTACTTCTTCAACTTCTCTTAATCAGGATCCCTTTTCTGAAGTTAATGTATTATACGCAGAAGACAATGTATTTGCTTGTCACACATACATACATACATATGTATGTTGTTCATAATGATACCGTTGTTTCCTCTTACATTGTTCAAAGTTTCATCAGGCGTGCGTGCGTGCGTGCGTGCATGCGTTCGATCGCACACCGCACTCAAATACACGATTTGAACTAAGTTTACATTACGTACGTTTTTAAACTGTAGCTGTTGTACCCGGAATTCTGACTACTACACAACTGACTGAATATCAGCGGGCGCATCCTTTTGTTTTGTTTTTTGCTTGAATTTCCCATTTACACTAATAATATTCTTGTATGCGTGCGTGTTTTCGTGTGTGTTGTGTGTGCGTGTTTGTGTGTGTGTGTGTATGTCTATTTGTATGTATGTTGCTGCGTATGTCTGCACTTTGTTTTTTTTCCTTCTTTGTATAATTTTAGTTAATAAGTATATAGCAATATAAATAATGTTGTATATAAAGTTCTTTGTTGTTGTGGTCTACGTTCTAGTCAACTAGCTGCGCCCACACCCACATATTCAAAACGTCGTCGTCTTCGTCTCCGTCGTCGTCGTAGTCGTCCGTCCTCATTTTATATAAACCACGCACGGGAAGGTGGCAGCACCATTTACATGCCATTTACATCAGATCACAATGTAAGATGGATGAATGGTGCAGTAACACTATCGCCGCAGACTGCGCAACCGTTGACCCCACCCCACCCTTTTTTTTAATGAAGTTTGAAGTTCTTCTCTTTGTTTTTAGTTCCATACACGTAAGAAAGAGTCCCACGATCCTGTTGCCACCGCCATGCCATTCTCGGTGACGCCCAGACACGACACACGGTTATCGTGGCCGGCGAGTATGCCAGACCGCTCCGCCTTCATCGTGTCCCACACATTGCAGTTGAAGTCGTCGTATCCTGCTAATAACAGACGTCCGCTCTTCGAAAATGCCACTGAGGTGATGCCACAGATGATGTTGTCGTGGGAGTACATGGCCAGCTCTTGATCGGCACGAATGTCAAAGAGTCGACAGGTGGCGTCGTCTGATCCGGTTGCAAATGCTTGTCCATTGGGGAAAAAGGTAACGGCATTGATATCCGACTCGTGACCGGGGAAGGTTTGCTTGCAAACTCCCTCTCGGATATCCCAGAGCTTGGCGGATGCATCACAGGCGCCGGACACAAAGGTTTTGCATTGGGGCGCCAATGACAGGGCCATAACGTCACCGGTGTGACCCAAAAATGAGGTGACTTGCAAGCCCGTCTCGATATCCCACAGCCCGCACGACATATCGCCGGAGCTGGTCACGATCTGATTGTCGTCGAGGAAACGGCAGCATGATAGATAGCCACCATGACCGGGCAGCTCTCGGGACACACGGACATTACCTTCGCGCGTTTTTAGGTTGTAAATTGAACACATATTATCGAGGCCGCCGCAGGCCACATAGCTGCCCGATGGTGCATACGCACAGGTCATCACCCATGAGGATCTCAGTGGAATGGCGTGGACTTTGTTCGTAGTATGCGAGTCCCACACGATTAGCTTACCGTCCTGTGAAGCGGAAACGAGATTTCTAGAGTCGTTGCCCCAATGCATGGCATAGATCTTCGCCAAGTGTCCGCGTAATGTACGCCTGGTTCGCATCTGTATGCGTCCGATGGGTTCCAGCGAGGAGGCGGCTTGCAACAAGGATGTGTCGCAGGCGGCCTTTCTAGCATCCCGGATAGCATTTTTGAGGGATTCGGCTTCCTGCCTGAGACTGTCTAGTTCATTCATCTTTCGTTAGATAGTATTATTGGTATCCTCTCGTCCTCGATTTGTTTATGTGTGTATGTACACGGCGACCGGCGTACGTTCCCAAGTCCTGTGTATACTTTTACAGATGCAGTGCAGCAGGGCGTAGCAGAAGGCGCTAATGGTCGCGAATGTGTAAACAATTCATTAGTTTTTTTAATGAGAGAAATTAGGAAGGCACTTACGTTTTCTTGTTGCTGCTGTTGTTGTTGTTGATGTTTTTGTAGGAGGGTCGGAAGCTTATTTAAATAAATATGTAGCTTTTTAGGATGAGATGCTTACATACAACGATTCGAATTTTTTTTTTGCACGCTCGTCTCGAGTTAGTTTCTTGTTAAATCATTAACTTGTTATTATTTTCATTCAGTTATTACACTTATTCACACATTTTTATCCTGCGTTTATTTAGACCGGTGATCTTTTGTTGTTGCTGCTGTTGCTGTTGCTATTGTTGTTGTTATCCTCCACCGATTAAATTTGTTAACGCTGCTGCCGCACAGTTGGAGCTGTTGATGTAGATAGATGTACGTATAAATGTGCGCTTTCTGTATTTAACAGCTCTGCAGAGATGTTTGGTTTGTTAAATATGTATATTTTGTTCGCATAGTAAAACTATCTATGTATCTTTTCCTTTGTACGGTTGGGCCTGCTCTGAAGGTTGGCGAAGCAAAAAAAAAAAAAAAAAATACCGTGTGTATGCGTGCCGCTGATCGGATTCTCTAGATTTTTTTTTCGCTTTAGTTATTTTAACCAACCTTGTTTTAATGCAGTAAAGTCACCTGCTCCTGCTCCTGCCTCTGCTCCACCGCTCGCTTTTTAATACATATGTGTCTAAGATACAGCTTTGAAAACTGCCGTGTGTTCGAAATTTCTTCGTTTAACTCGGGTTGTAGTAAGGAGAGTGTCAAGTGTCGAAAAACAGCACTAATTACAACAAAAAATAAGCGTATCTTGAGTATTACAAGATAGAAATACAAATTTTACTTTATGTTGCCCGTCCTTTCGATTGCTTGCTTGCTTCTGTTGGTTGGGATATTCCTTCTTTTGCTTTTTTGTACACCAAAATCGCAATTTTTGCACCACCACCGCTGCGTATAATGCTGAACTGATTGGAGTAAGTAGCACAGCCAGTGATACGAGCCGTGCGCAATTGAGAACACGGCAGCAAAAGCAGGTCGGAAGTCCCCAACAGCAGTTGAGATGATTATTTGTCCCATTCACACCAAGGTCGGTAGCGTAAGCCCACATGACAAAGAGCAAGAAAGAAATATATAGCAAAAAATAATCAATTTTAAATGTTGAACTTTTTTTTTTTTTAAAAGACCGAAGAGTAAAACATTTTTCCGTGTTTTCTAATAAACGTAGCGAAAAGAAATCATTGCCGAGACCCCGTCATATGTACATAAGTATCAGTGCATAAAATATTTTGTTGCATCTGTATACATACGGCATGAGAAAAATATTTTAATATATCACATACACACACATCCAGTCGTTTTCTTTAATTTGTTATTCGCAATACAGATTTTCCGGAAAATGTGTTACTTACACGCAACGTCAACTTTAACAAGATAAACCAAATTTCTGTCGATAGATTCAGATTTTAATACACATGTAACTGAAAATTTTAACGAAAACCAATCCGTAACTTTTCATTTGCACTCTACAATTGGCAGCCAACACCTAGAAACAAATTGGGGTGTAAGAAAATAGTATCGGTGTATTTAATTTTAATCGATACATCGATATACGATCGGGACATTTCACACTGGTCACTGTTTCTGGCTAATGCCGTGTATTCCCATCGACGAAAAGTATTTCTTATGTATTTCAAAAAGTTGGGTATATGCCCGGCTTCTATATAATTGTAAAAAACTTGCGCACAAATAAATTCTATGCTAAACACTTGGGGCTTATATCGTGTTAATGTGATTGTAAAGATTTACAGGGACTTAGACTCCCAATCTAAAAAAGCAATCGCATTGTTAGTTGCTAACTTGTTTTTTCAATATTTCTGATTTATTACTTTCAACTAATTTGACCGTGCTTATTAAAAAGTTACAAGACCAAAATATAGAACAGCTGATTGCTCACCGCAAAAAGTAAAACTGCAATGGAGGCAGACATTCTAATGTAAAATTTGTATGTCGATAGACTTTTTTTTATCGATAGGTAACGTTCTTAGTGTAAGTCTACTAACTATTATTCACAATTGTCTGAATGTTGCAGTCATTAAATATTTAAAATGTTGTATATTTCTTTTTAAAAATCATAATAGGTTCGAGTAAGGAAGTTGACATTACCATTCGAAAGCATACGATGAATCCGATTACAATATCTACATAGCAATATATTTCCACAGAAATGCAGCCTCCATCCACTAAGTACTTAAGGGTTGGTCCATTATACTGTATTTTCAAAGAAACTAATCCATTCCTGCAGTCTATTTCCGAGGCTATCCACAAGGCTCTATAGTTAATAAGGTCTAAAATGTCTAACTTTGTTCCTCATTATCTTTTAAAGTTCCTACCTGAACGGATTAGTTGCGATATTTACCTGATAGTTTTCATATGCAACCCTTAAACCATTACATTCACTGTCCCACTTCTACTGCGGCAGCATTTTATATTTTCCAACAAAAATACTGCAATTATTTCTTTAAAATCGTATTACCATATCCTACAGATTTTGACTTAAAAAGTCACAATCGTCTTAATATTTATATTTTCTCGCAAACCATAACTTACGACCGACTTCTAAAACTTCTCTTTGCTAACATTTCGGGGACAGACGAAGACGATATTTTGTTGTCTGTCTATCAACACCTCTTTTTCGACACAAATCTTTTTCGAATACACAAAAAAAAACTGCTATTATACAGCCCACTATGACGAAAATTTAATATAGTAGCGTTCGTTGCCTGTGTTACGCCTAATAACATAACTAGGTGCTTAACAGGCATTTGTTAATCTTTCACGTTCAGATATATATCAGGACAGTAGACAACCTATTAACTTTTCGAGAAGCCTATTTAGTATATATCGGGTACATGTCATCTGATCCTAGGGGTTTTAAAACTCTAACAAAGCTTAATCTACTTTTAGACTCCGGATTTTACTATCAAAAGATTTTTTTAAAAACGAATATTGGCGCTCCTGCTTTCAATTTCAGAAGTTTCCGTCATAATGAAAACAGAGGAAGTTTGTCCTCGCAAAATAAAAAGTATATGCCTTGTTTTGTATTAAATCGAATATTGTTTGCAAAGAATAAAAAAGTTTACTCGTGTATGTATTGATGTTTATTTCATTTTATCAGTAGATCAATCTAGTAGATCTATACTATTTAAATAATGGTTCTGACGTAGGCTAGAATAACTTTCGTTAAGCCAGACCAGTTTAAAATACTTCTAAAATGATATAGATATAATAGCTCTTTTTAAGATGGCAGTCTTTTCTATTAATGAACGATCTGTCAATTTATATAAGAAATGAAAGCTACAACGTTATAAACAAAGTGAGCTTCCCTTCTTGTTTTTCAATATTAGAAAAATTTCATCCAAATTATATTGGAATTTCTTTGATTTCGAATTACTTAGTCGATCGGAACCTTGTAAGCCAATGCATTACTTAGAGTTTATTACTTTGCCACGATGTGTCTGAAAAATTGCATTGAAACTATTAAACTGCATTATTTGAAATTAAATTTAATTTTAAATTAATTTGAATTTAATTTATTTAAACTGCATAATTTGCATACCCTTAAATTATTAGTTACATCTTTACACGAGGGGACCTTAAAATGTTATAGCAAATGTCGACCTTCCCAATGTATTTTTATAGTATAAGTCAGCATTTTCAGATCAGATAGAATACCGGACCAAAAAGTAAGTCTTAATACTTGAAAGTTTAATCGAAAAAAATGGCATTGAACAAGGAAATTAGGCTTGCCCAACAAATTTGTGAACGTTTTTCTGACCGTGCTATTATAATATGCCAATAGTGGTAAGGGTGAAGGTCCCACAGGGCTGGTCGTGCGCACCCCCTTATTAAAATACCAACTGTAGACTCAAATTAAGCTCATTAAACGGGGTAATTTTATGTTTATATCAAATTCTGTTTCATACTTCCGAATTGTTTGGTGTGATGGAAAAGTATAAAACCAATGGCAGCTCTGGTAAAGCATTGGGTTTCTAACAATTTGCAAGGCATCATCATGTTTTATAAATATCGACATAGGAATAGTCATATAAATCTCCGTTTGCCTATTCAGTGCACTTGGCTAAAGTTAAATGGCTCTTGGCCCTTACCGCCATCGACGGCCCCAAATAGTTATAAGCCAAAATTTAAAACCTCTGTTTATGGTATAGCTTATACAACATGGGCTTGGTACGTTATAATCTCTGTTGGCGTTACAATATGTTTCCAATCAGCTTTTTTGGTTAAAAACCTTTCTGATATCATAATAACTACGGAAAACTGTTGCACCACATTTATGGGAGTTCTAAACTTCGTACGACTTCTTCATTTACGCCTTAACCAAAAAAAGTTTCGAAAACTCATAGAGCAATTTGCTTTAGAGATTTGGATGCCCGAGTAAGTGTTCTGATTTTATGTAGCTGGAATCGGGCTGGACATATCCGTCGTGTATCATAGATCATATTTTTAAAGATAACACTGTTGGTCTACTTATTTTGTGTTTTGTTCTATTCTACAGAAATGTACACAATTCGATTGTGGCGGAATGTCGTAAGCGAATGAACACGTTTTACATAATGACAGGCTTACTATCCTGCCTCATTATTATGTACTGTGTTCTGCCCTTGGTTGAGCTATTTTTTAACTATGGGCTTGACTCACAGGAGAAACCATTTCCTTATAAAATGATCTTTCCATACGATCCCTACAGTAGTTGGACGCGTTACGCACTCACATACATCTTTACGTCATACGCAGGAATTTGTGTGGTGACCACTCTATTTGCCGAAGATTCAATTTTTGGTTTTTTTATAACGTACACTTGTGGTCAATTCCGTTTGCTGCACGAAAATATTAACAAATTATTTACTGAAGTAAAAGTTAACACGGGTGGTGGTGAAATTTGTGCCAACACGCAACATGTGCAGCTGATGCGTTTAAAAAGAATCATAGACAAGCACAATAAAATCATAAGGTAACAAGCAGTATTTTTTTACAAAATATGAACATATGAACATACTTATGTATGTTCTCAATTTTAAAAATAATATTACATTTCCCTATTTCATTAGGTTCGCCCAGCGCTTGGAGGACTTCTTTAATCCAATTTTGTTAGTTAATCTAATGATTTCATCAATTCTCATTTGCATGGTTGGCTTTCAAATAATAACTGTACGTATATAAAATATAAGAAGTCATCAGCCGATTTGGGTAAATATTTTTTACCTTTGCAGGGAAAAAATATGTTCATTGGAGATTATGTTAAGTTCATTGTTTACATATCCTCAGCGATCTCTCAATTGTATGTCCTTTGCGAAAACGGAGATGCCTTATTAAAACACGTACGTAACATGAAACTATAAATTGTAATATTGTGTTAATATGAAAAGCTTAGTCGACTTTTACAGCGAATGTTCTCTATGGATGCCAATGGGAAGGTTCCGTACATTGCAACCACTCATATACAATGACGAGCAAAGAAATTCATAAACATTTATCGTTTATGATACTTTGTAGTCAACAACCCGTGAAGATAACAGCTTATAAGTTTTCAACCCTATCTCTACAAAGCTTTACTGCGGTACGTAATTACAAATTACCATATAAAACAAATAATATCTATCTAAAATATTACTTTTTTAGATCTTAAGTACGTCAATGAGCTATTTTACGTTATTGCGATCGCTGTACTATGATGACAAAAAATAAATAGTCTAAGTACTTTTAAAACATATCTTAATCTAACATATACCTAAAATACAATCAACAAATTCAAACTCTTTATAGTGAATAGTAAAAATTAAATTTTGAGCACTCAATAAAATAAAATTACTTTAAAACGCTTAATTTATTTCGTTTATAGTTCGCAAAAGCTCTTTAAAACAGATGTTGCTTGTGGTGAACACAAACGACAATGGTTGATTATTATCCCTAAGAACGACAAAAATACCATAGGTCCCACCCCTGGGCCAAACTTTTTTTGAAAAATATCAAAGATTTTCCAAGATAAAAAATCTGGCCTTTCGAATCCAAATGCTTTGTAACTTTCCGTGCATTTCTTAAGTTGTTTGAAGTTTTTAAAATTAATTCTTGGCTCTCCATATAAATTTTAAAAGAAAACAGCTGTCTGCTCCACACAATCCGCAGTATTGAAAGTGTGTGACAGTGGAAACGGTTAACGCGCGTATGCCCTATAACTTATCGATATAATTGCCAAGAATGGTATCTTCCAGTATATTTTCATGGCTAGACTGGTATATTGTAACGTATACATATGGTATATTTATTTTTTGGTGTTCGTTGAAATAAGAAGGACGGGCACATTAATTTTCCGAACGTATTTTAATATTGTCATGTAAATAAAACAATCAACATTATAAATTGATGTAAGGCCACTATAAAATATGAATTAATAAACGTGTAAATGTAACAATTAAGCCTCACAACAATGAAAACCATGGCTTTTGGGCCTTTAATATGTGAAATTCCCTATTGTAAAAAGTCAAAGTTCAGAAAAAGTGTGTAGATATAAATATACATACATATGTACATGGAGTGGTGAAGAAAATTTTGGTTTGACCAGGCTTACAGCGGAAGAGCCCACAAAACTGAGATTGAAGTGCTCAGCTTACGTGCATATGTGTATTCCTTTTCACTTGTTCTGCCCAAAATCGTACATATGTTTTTCATCAGTGCACATAAATCCGGATACACATTAGTATGTATGCATATATATGTACGTACATATATATTGGTGTGTGGGCACTTATGTTGAAATATATACATATGCGCATTAAAAATATAATGAAGGATATAAAAGTCAATACAAGTTGTCATCACATTTATAATACCGAGGAGAAAACTGCAAATTTTGTTTATATGTATGTGCACATACATATATAACCATCGAACCAAATATGAACATACTTGAAAGTGTACCAACTGTTCTGCATAAAATATTTCATTTCACCCTTGCAATCGACGTGCAATAAACTGGAGAGTGTCACAAAAGTTACTTTAGATTATTATTTTGTGTGAAAATATAAAACGAAAAAATATGGTCCGTGCATTTCGGACGAAAGTTTCTGCCAGCCTAGAAACAGCAGTTGAGGTAAAACAACTGCTGTTGTTGTGCGAATTTCTCTTAAATAATCGCAAGTGATTTCTGTGACACGATGCAGATACAAATGTTCATATACATATACTACATATGCACATATTTGTCTTCATAGCAGACCTCTCGCTCTATGTATAATATATGTATGCATAATTATATGTGGGTCAAGGTAGACGATGGTCATAGAATCTCCAAATGATGGTGGCACTTGTGCATTGCGTTATTTGGCCTGTCGGTAAGTGCATTCCCTATACATATTTGTTTATTTCGTGTAAAACATCTCTGCTCTTAGGATTCCAAAACTGTATTTGTCGGAAAAGACAATCGATAGGCACCCGCACCCATAAATACAATATTCAATAGTAGCGTTCCCAGAGATGTCCCATTGATCGAATTATCCAAGCTGCTCTCCGTTTGCATCCTACTACACACATCGTATACATTTGGATTCCCAAGACTGAATGGTACAGTGGCACTGCATTTCGAAGGCACAGGTTTGTGCATTTTGCTACATAAATATGTATATACATTATTATTTCCATCAAGTTGTTGTTGTTTGACGAATGATTAGGTTACTCAACATTATGGAAATTCAGATATAAGTTTATATTCCTATGTAGGAATTCTAGTTTAAGGTAGGAGCTTCGTATCTCCTACACTTAACGAGGAACACGACCCCTTAAGACTCTTGGTAGTGTGGCTCAACGTAAGGTGCACCCCAAAAAGACTTCTGAAAATCCACTTCCGCAATTCTTAGGGGGAAACCCAGTTCCTGAGTAAGCCCTTCCTTTGGCGAACGTGCGCCTGGATGATCTGGCACACTTTTTGGACTCTACTGGGTGAGCAGCACATCCAAACATCCGCTTCCATCCACCACTCTTAACATCCTACCTAATTAGACATCATTGAGTGCTGTCGACCTCGTTGAGCTGCCAATTCCTCCTATTTTATTCCAATGGCTCAGATAATTTTTAGCCAAGCGAAAATCCGTTTTGATTTATTTGAATTGGATTTTATGTTGGACTTTCCAGACAGCAGAATCCTATTGGCATGTTAAATGCATCCAATATCATAAAGTTTGTATAATTCCAATTCGATCTCTCTATAATCCTTCTACTTGTTTCTCTCCCGATGAATGTTCTTAGTTGGTACGCTTTTTCCATGAGAACTCTTCGAATTCGATTCGGTTGAGAGCTTGCACTTTGAGAGTCATTACAAGAACAGAAAATTAGAGACCTTCACGTAAACTGGCTTTAATTTTCCATTTGGTTGTTATCTCTTACCTTGAAATATAGATCATTAATCCTTTATTCTGTAATAATATATTTAGGGTGTTCCCATACGAATTAATCACGACATGACTAAATATATAGGTAGCTGGTAACAACTGTTCCAATTACTGTGCACTTTCGATATATTTAGTTATTTAGAGACCCCGAGGTCGCTGAAGATATCGTTTAAATGACTGAAAAGCAAAGCAATATGAAGGAAGAGCCTTCCCCAACTAAAAACTTTAATCCTAACTAACTTACTACGTATGCAACTAAACATTCAGGCAGCACGTCAGTAGTTAATTTCCTCGCAAACTTTACCTTTACTTTCTCCTATCGCGCCTACTAACACCTAACCCTAACAAGCACGTGCTTGGTGTCGAAAGGGCCACTTGAGTGTACTGACCGTAGTGCATCAACGTCCATTTATATAAGAGGTATTTAAGTTACAAATTATGATAAAAGGTATTAACATTTATTGGGAAAAACAATTTCTCCGATTTTACCAGATATTACAAGTTTAGCTAGAGCCCATTATCTATCTAGACTTGATATGGAAAAGGGTAAAAGATGCCCCGAAAGTAAAGCAGATCAAATACAAGCAATAACTCTGAACCCAGCTGTTAAGAAATTAAGTTGCCGACTTTTTTTGGTCGTTCCCTATCCCACTAAATATATATTGACGATATATTTAAAGATTTAGTCTTTTAGTCGTACAGATAATACCCAAACTATCAAAATAGTAATGCATACACTATAATTACCCCATTTTAATTGTTATTCATATTTATTTCAGAATCTGGTTGTATTTAAACGAAAAGAAAACATTTTTGATGAATACTGCGTGCGAAGGACTATCCGGCGGAGAGTCTTCTTAGGCCATTACTTACTAAACATTCGTGCAGCCAAGTGCAAGATGTAATCCCGATGTAAACCCCGCATCCAAATTAGTATTTATTGGCGTTCACACTACTGACACGCATAATAACATATTAACATGGGAGCCAACAGTTCAAGCAGCAGCTATCCCACGCTCACATCAGGCGGAGGAGGCGGAGGCGGAGGAGGCAGCGTAGTAAATAACAATTCTAGCAACAATCCCAATGGCAACGTATCAGCGGTCGTCCTGCCCATGAGCATGGCCGGAATGTCGACAGCAGGTGCTGTGGCAATGACAACCGGCAGTGGCAGCTTGGGCGGAACACCTGGGATTGTTATCAGCGGCGGTGCCGGTGGTGCAGCACAGCATTATCATCATCGCGATCAAAGGCGGAAGCGTGCCACAGGCTTTGCCACACTCAAGCGAAAGTTTATACGTCGAAGACGCTCATCAAAGGCTTGTGATCACGCTCGCGTATTACGAGATTTTGTGTCCGACTGGGCTCCCATCGAACTGGCCGCTCTCTGCGAGGAGTTTGAAGCATTGTCAGCTTTGAGGGACTTGTCGGTTAGCAAAAATTCAATTTTTACATCGTTTGATAACTGTTGAACCCTCATTTATTATCTGTTTGTATAAATATGCATTTATATTTGTTATAGGTTCAAGCCGAACTGGCACGCCCGCCGGCCACAACGTACAAGCAGGACCTGGCTGCTCTCTATGACCAAACATTGTGTACGGATTGTGATCTGGTGTTTCGCGGAACGATATTCTCAGTCCATCGTTCGATATTATCAGCACGTTGTGTATATTTTCGAGACCTGCTGGCCGGTTGTCCGGGCTTCGGAGCGCGTATATGTCTTGAGTTACCTACTTCGCCCATTGATGTACAACTATTTTCGTCGTTATTACGCTACCTATATACCGGTGACCTTTGTCCACACGATCCCAACATTGATGTTACGGTTTTGCGTCAGCTGGGCAAGGATTTCGGTACGCCAAATCCGCTGGAGCATGATCTGCGCTATCTGTTGGAAACTGGCGATTATGCGGACGCAGCACTTGTCTTCACGGCGGATGGCTCCAACGATTATCTACGGCAGGACTCTGGCACATCGGAGTACGGATTCCGGCCAAAGATTGAGCTGCCGTGCCATAAAGCGGTCTTGAGCGCCCGCTCGCCGTTCTTCCGCAATTTAATTGCGCGTCGCACGCGTAATATTGACGAGTATGTGGAGCGGTCACTGCACGTGCCCACGCGCATTGTATTGGACGAGACGGTTATACCGAAGCGATATGCCCGAGTTTTGCTCCAAGCCATCTATCTCGATTCGGTGGACTTGAGTTTGATATTGCGTGGCGTCGGATCCGGGACATCGGCGGGCTCCCTGGGCGAGGTGCATGCATTGACCAACACGGGACGTGTGCGACCCACAACGCTGGAGGAGGCCATGGAACTGTATCAGATCGGGCGGTTCCTGGAGCTCGACATACTGGCTCAGGGCTGTGAGGACCTGATACTCGAGTGGCTATCGATTGAGACGCTGCCAACGGTCCTAAAGTGGGGCTGCCAGCCGCATGGATCGGCCTGGGTCTTTCGTCAGGCCTGTCAGTATTTACGCGAGGAGTTCTCCGCCGTGAGCGCCTCGCCGGTGCTGCATCAGTTGGACAAAGCTCAGCTAATACACATTTTGCACAGCAACTTTCTGCAGGCATCCGAGCTGGAAGTCCTGCAGGCTGTCCTCAAATGGGGCGAACAGGAGCTCATCCGCCGCATGGAGGATCGGGAGCCCAATTTGTTGTCGCACACAGCCCACTCGGTGGCGCGGAAGGGTGTGAAGAAGCGCGACCTGAGCGATGTGGAGCTGCGCGAAATACTCTCGGAACTATTACCTTTGGTGCGCATGGATCATGTCCTGCCCCCGCACTGTGAGGTTCTCTGCCAGGCCATTCGTCGGGGACTGGTGAGCACACCGCCCTCCCACATGATTGGCGATGACAGGGAAAATTTACGCATTAATGCCTGGATACGGGGCGGAAAGAATCAGGGCTTGTACGTTCGACCCCGTCTCTTTATGCCGTATTTCGAGGAGGTGAAGGCGCTACTCCAAGATCGCATGACCTCGTCCCATCACCAGGTCGAACTCATGCGAATGCGACGCTCCCGACATCCGCCCGATATTCCGGACACCCTCTATATGGTGTCGCACATGAAGTCAAAGGTGAATAGTGATCTCAACGCGGCAGAAAGTCGTCGCAGCACTGGCGATGGCCACCTCGATATAATGCTGCGTGGAGGTGGTGTAGGAGGAGCAGCTGCTATACCGCCGCCGGATAACCAAACCTTGCTCGCGATGCGCAAGCGTGAGCACAAGCTGCGCCAATCGCCGATGTGTCAGCGAGCCCTGTTGCTGCCCCTCTCCTCGAAGCATGAAATCGACCGGCAAATTCGTCTGCGCGTGGTCCGAGAGTTTAATCTCCCCGATGAGGTGTCCGATATATTGGAACACTCGCTCCTCCAGGCCAACGAGGGCAGAGGTGGCGGGGAGACTTTGCATACGGCAGAGGAGAGCTGCGGCAGTGTTGTGGCCTCGACCACTCAAACCGAGGACTGTTTGCTTGAGGACGAGGATCAGAGTCCGCCGCCATCGCCGGCGGCCACGGGGTCAATACCGCGACACACCAATGTTGTGGCGCCCGCCGCCGCATTTCTCTCCTCCTCATCGATGGGCTCATCCATATCGTCGTGCGGCACAGACATTGCCGCTCACCCGTGCTATAGCCGCAATCTCACATTCCCACGCCACCACTCGAACGGTCTAATTGGTGTGGGCAGTATTTTTGGATCCACCTCGGGGCCGGCAGCTCTGCAGTGCAGCTATGCGCGACTCTCGTCGACTGTGCATCATCATCAGCATCAACGCAACGACCTGCCTGCCTTAATTACCGAGGGCGACTTTCGGTTTCCACACGGCGGCAACGGTCTGGGGCTGGATATGGGTATGGGCGCTGAGGGCGGCGGAGGCGGCGGCGGTGCTTGTGGTCTGGACACGGGCAATAGTCATCTTTCCGAAATGATGCCGGATGTGGCGATGGCTACAGCCTCATTGGGGCAGCTTCATTTGACAAGCGGTGGTGGTGGTGGTAGCGGCGTCGTCGGCGGCAACGGAAGTAGTATACGTGGCGGCGGCGGCGGCAATGGACATGGGCATGGACGAGGTGCTGTTGGCAGTAACAACGACATGCCCGAGAGTTTGCAATTAGATTTGGGCGATGGGCCAAGCCCGCATATAATTGGAAATGCTGCTAGTGCTATGACATTACGAAATCTACAGGTTAGTTTTCTATTATAAAATGAGATTTTTTTTGCAAAGAAGCTGCAGGCTAAATTGTAACAACAAAAAAACGCAAAATTGGCAAATACTTTGCATTAAGCTCGAATTTGTTAAAGATTCCACCTCAAAATGTATACAAATTCGAATTAATTGTTTTCTTAAAATGGTTTGTTTCGCCTTTTCTTCATATTTTTACGACATATCTGCAGGTTTGCCCTTTAGAGCATTAAGACATAACCAAAATTTTGATTCAAGGCAACCTTTATGCCTTAAAAAAATTAAAAAATAACTATTGTCGAAATAATCTAGATTTATAGCCTTGCTAGCTGTAAATATGAATCTAATTGACGTAAATAATATATATATTTTGTATATTTTTTGCAGCATCAACTGCCACAGAATAACTACCATCACTTTATGCAACGTTCAAATTCGCCATTTGACATTTTACGGCAGGGGCAGCCATCGCCAACATCACACCATCCCCAACAACAACATTCCGGGACATTCAATTCCGGACCCCCAAGGTTTTTATAGAGGTTGCGAGTGGCCCCCGATCACGGTCATTATTTTAGCATGCCTTTCTGAACAAAAAATCCAATAAAATTAAATCTAAAAAGTCTAGACAAATAAAAAAATAAAAATTAAATAATAGTTCAACTGGTTTTTCATTTAAAACAATCGTGGGCACGAAAAATAAAAGGTAGCGCGACTGCGCATTAAGAAAAAACAACCCAACCATTGTTTTTGTAAAGTTTTACAAAATACATACATAACGGAAAGAGCAGCGGGAGTGAAAAGAGCCACTGCCTGCTTTAAACGAAGGCACCTTTCCTGTAGTTCGACTTTTGGGACATGTGCCTATGTCTATAATGCACAATGTTAAAAATTTCCAGCATACGCACACCTTGGAGACCTAGTAGCTTCTGCCTATAACAGTGGTGGCCACACAAATGCATTAACATTTTAGGCTTGCATTTCTGCAAGTTAGACCGAGGACCCCTACCGATGAAATGCGAACTCTTATACCATCGGTGTAGGCAGAGGGCCGACAGAGAAACTTGCTGATTTGCGAGTCTGTCAAACCCACACCATGTGCCTAAACTATCATTCAAAACTCCAGGTGTACGGCTATAGGCAAAGACTATTCAATCACAGGCGCGAATTATTAACTAAGCAAGAGCTTTGCGACCGGAAATGGAAGTGGTACACAGAATAAATTTCCTATGTGTTGGCTTTATGATGGCAATCTATGTGGTATTCGAGGCGAAAGGTCTGCACCCAGGATGGCTTTCGTATAGTTATTATCCTGTCTTGGCTGCCATGCTAATAGTACTTAGGCTGATGTCGAAGATGTAAAATAAAATGGGCTGGACCCTCAGGCACACTGAGAGAGCAGCTCTGCTATATTGATCAGCTGTTTGTAATTTTTCGCTTTATAAACTGCTACAGAGGCGTAGCCGAAAATAAACGATGTGAGTGTTGCTGAGGTGCATAGGCAAAGCCGTCGACAAAAACCAAAAGTGATATGAGAGTAAAAAAATTAGTTTTTTCCAGAGCTCGTAAAATGGTAGAATAAATGAATAGTTATTGTGTTTCGAAAATGTGACCTCTTTTACAGAGCGACCGGAAAGAAATCTAAGAGAGTTTCATTTTCATCGAAGAGACTAAATTCAATTGTTAAAACGCAACTCGTTCGATATTGTTGTTCTTAAAAATACATATGAATACATATCCAAAACATCTTTCCGAAAAGCATGCGGCGTCATAAGGGCGACGTCTACTATCGCACTTTAAGCGAGAGAGAATGTACGACGGCCTATCTGAGACGTTTCCTTGATTCCGTTTTCAATCGAGTCCGCTGGTAACTGGTATGTTTTTCTTATTTCCTCCATTCTCTGATCGCGAAAGTGACCTTTAATGTAGGCAAGTCAATGAGAACGAACATATATATATTAAGTGTTCTGCTTGGAGAAAAAGTAAGCGTACATAGGCTTTCGGATATGTTCGTCTGTAGATTTGATTTGATTAAAATCAATTCTTCTCTAGGAAGTGCATAGAAATTTGTTCTTTCCCGTCTACCTTATATGGCTTTTCCAAAACGCACGATTCGCACCGTTTACCGTCTAAAATTCGATAACTGAGAAGTGAAAATATCTCATGATACCATGAGATGATTTTCAATAATCGTACTGGCCGATATTTGCAGTTTTTATTAATTTTTGGTCCATATTATTGATATAAACGTCAGCATTGCTGACCGATTGCAAAATATCGCAAGAAGACGGACAAATATATGGGGAACAAACTGGGATTTTTTCGGAACGACAGAACCCTTAAGACCGTCTACATAATAGACGGTCCGCCATTGATGTGTCTTTGTGGAAATAACCTGTAACCTCTAATATATGATGCAGAATACAACTACCATGAATAAATGAAAGAAATAACCGGGGCTTTCACAAAAAGATACCTAGCATAAACATTGAAACAGCTGCTTATTATAGAACATCCATACAATCATGACCATTCCGTGCCCGGAACCTGCATTTTTTACATGAACGGTTCAACAAGTGCATTCATTACGTTGAGAATTTTTAAATGTTTTGTTTTGGTCACACTTGTCGTTTGTTTTAAGAACAATTTGGTGTTTTGTTTTCATTATTAACTCGACATTAATGAAAACTGTTCAAAAAGGAAAAACATTATTGACTTAATAAGTTGTTCAACCAACACTCGTAATAGCACATTTACTGGTGGGGCTGTTCCTCATTGTGTAGAGTTATTAGGAAATATACAACGTATTTTGACAATTTTTTGTAAAGCACAGGACTCAAGCTCCATAGTTACGTTATGGTACGTTGTAAGATTTTGAAATTGATCTTGACTTTGACTATGGCTTCGTAACGCGTTTCAGGACATACAGCAACTCGAGGTACTCTGCAAACAACTATACGAAGCCACGGATGTTAGCATTCGTGCCGAAGCGGAGAAGGCACTGGGTACATTTGTGACCAGCCAGGACGCTCTGCCCAAATGCCAGCTGCTCTTGGACAGGGCGGACTCCAGCTACGCCCAGCTGCTGGCTGCCTCCACTCTCACAAAGCTTATACAAGGACTGAGTCTCGAACAACGAAACGACATCCGCAGCTATGCCCTGAACTACTTGGCCACGAGACTCAACCTGCAGCATTTTGTTATTCAGGCTTTGGTTACTCTGCTGGCGAAATTAACAAAGTTCGGATGGTTTGACACTTACAAGGGGGAAATGGTCTTTCAAAACTTACTGGAGGATGTGAAAAAGTTCTTACAGGTATGCAAGCTAGATGTCCGCAGTTACAAACCGAAACATATTCCACGCAATTCTTCTTTTAGGGCTCCGTCGAGCATTGCACAATTGGTGTCCAAATCCTATCACAATTGGTATGCGAAATGAATTCTATTGTGGAGATCGATGTGCACTTGTCTTTTTCAAAAAATAGAAAAATCGCAACATCATATCGCGACCAACAGCTCTACGACACGTTCTTGTTATCCTGCTCACTGTTGATTACGGCTCGTGACAATAGCAAAAACCTCAATTATATGGATGAATCACAACAAGCGTAAGTTTTCTTTACACCCTTGCAGAGCGTTAGTTTAAGTTTTTTTTATTAGAAGCTTGTTTATCCGCAAATGGGTTCGAATCCTCTGTCAAGACCAAACGCAAGAAATAGTGCTTTATCTCTCGTCGTAGTGTCGGTTTTTTTTGTAGCAAAGTGAAGATGTTGTCCATACCGACGAGCCTGTGAGCCCGGCTGGGACCTTGGCAAGGTAGGAGTCGGGTTAGAGAGGTGGAGTCACGCCCCAAGTGCTACAGGTGCATGGAAACGTGCCACTTTGATAGCAAATGCACTAGCCCAGAGGACCAGAGCAAATCCAGCAACAAATAGCAGATGCGTGGATACAAAACGCAAGGTTGCGGGCGTAACTGGTCCCTTTAACGCTTGGGCAGTGGAATGGGGAAGCGACAAACACAAGGGGCATCACCATCCGAGCGGTTTTCTCTCAGCGGGATGCCACACATTTAGTCGGCCTGGAGCTGGCTCTGTGGTGGATATCACTCTCGTCTTCCGCTCAAAAGCAAGAATGTGTAAATGGGAGCTAATCGAAACGTACTCCATCAGTGATCTCCTTGCACAGTTGCACGGAAGAGGTAGAGTTCCCAGCGAGAAAAGGGAGATTAGAGCCGCAGCTAAGCGGAAGATCATGCCGTCATGGCAGTCAAGTTGGGAGAACGCATCAAAGGACCGCTGGACGTTCCAATTGATCCCAATCTCTATGATTGTTTAGGTAGAAACCACGTCCAAGTAAATTTTGACCTTTCCCGGATTCTGCATCCGTAGCTACCTCCACAAGTTTGGACATGAAAACAGTTGAACTTGCCCATGGTGCTCCAACGGTAAGAACGAGCAGCGGACAGATATATTCAGGGAGGAAGACGCCTTCGCGAGGAGGAGTTGGCCCCGAACGATCTCGACGGCCAATCTGGTGGAAACCATGCTTCGCAGCGCCAAAAAATTGGGAGAAGGTTACAAAACTTCGCCGAGCTGGTGATGACCAGGCTAAGGGCAGACGAGCAGCGAAGACGCCAGGAGCTGTAGGAGATGTGACCGCTGCTTCCGCGAAGAAATGTTTTGCGGCGGTAACGCGGACACACCGACGGTGTAAGCGTTCGTACGCCGTTGACAAAGATAAGACTAGGGACCATACACTATCAACCAGGCAACGTCCATGATGATTTTTTCAAAATGTTTCACCAACCATCTGTGACGTTCTTATCCTAGTCAGTAAGCGATATTTTTGATTCCACCACTAAACAGTTGCCACTCACAACGAAAACATCGTCATAAAATAACGAAAAAGTATTATCAAAAGGTCATTATCACTGGCACTTAGGCCGATTGTACTGTCGGCATGACCACCCGCTACACATTTTAAGGAAATTAGAAAGGTGTAATGGTACTCCAAAGACGCCGCTGTCGTCGTCGCACCTGTTTCACGGGATCAGCACAAGACCCTGACTGATGCCTTCGACGCCTTTCCCACTGACAACGCCCTACACCGCCGAGGTCATCCTGCTGTTGAGCAGATGAACGAAGGCTACAGCCCCGGATTGCCACAATGCTCACATTGCTTGAAAGTTCGCTAAGATCAAGGAGAAAAAGGTCGACCGTCGTTCCGACATGAACACTGAGGAGAAGCCGAAGTTCATCAAATCTTGCGATCATCCTTCCTGAGGATGATCCCCCTTCCAGGGGTCTCTCCGAAATATGGTGCATTATGAACAGGAATTCCATTTTTTACCATATTCTTATAGCTCTCCCGAAAATAACGGTAGTGTGAAGTGGGCTTGGACGCTACTGCGCTAAAGCAGTCTTGACCACGGCCACAGCTCGCGAGTCAGCAGGTTTCTCTGCTCGCGCTCTGCCCGCACAGATTATGTAAGCGTTTGTATGGCATTGGGGCAGCTAAGTCTTACTGCAAGTGTAGCGTGTCCATGTGAAGCGATAAGTTATAGAAGAGCCCCAAACTGAGAAGTTATCTTTCGGTTTCCGTTTTAAATCGGAAGCAGTCTTTACAGAATTTGTGGTGTAACTTGCGAGCTCCGTATGCGGCGTAGGCTTACCTTTACAATTAAACGATTTCAATAATGACCAAAGCATGCTTTTCCCGCAAAATAAAATCTTCTAAGAAGAACGACTAAAGAACAAATCACAATTTTTTCACTCAGTGCGACGGTCGTCTGTCGCGAGCTCCTTATGTAAGGAGCAATGGGAGCTGCAAGAGCCACTACGCGCCCACCTAGGAATAATTATGTCATTACATTTTGTACACTCTCCAGGTTAATATCCCATGTTCTGCGTCTTACGAAAAATTGCCTGAGCTTTGACTTTATTGGGAGTTCGACTGATGAGTCGGCCGATGATATGAACAATGTTCAAGTACGTATGCAATTAATTTATTTTGAATTTTTATTGATTTTGACCTTATTCTTAGATACCTACAGCTTGGCGTCCTGCATTTCTAGATTCAAACACGCTTAAACTGTTTTTTGATCTATATCAGATATTGCCAAATGGCTTAGCTAGCTATTCCATATCGTGTTTGGTTCAAATGACATCTGTGCGTCGATCTCTTTTAAGCAATGCCGAAAGAACGAAATTTTTAACACATTTGGTCGAGGGCGTCAAAGATATTCTGACAAACTTGCACGTGAGTACTTTTGTTTTCCTAACCCATTTGCTTACTTTTTCTTTTGTTTTCGAGGGAAAAAAAAACAACCATTCATAATATTTTCAGGGCCTAAGTGATCCAGATAACTATCACGAATTCTGCCGTTTACTGGCTCGCCTTAAATCCAATTATCAACTCGGTGAACTTATAGCAGTTCCTTGTTATCCAGAAGCGATTGAACTAATAGCCAAGTTTACGGTACAATCGCTGCATGTAAGTATGCTCCAACCCCTTCTGATTTGTCCAGAGTTAGCAAATAATTGTTTACCGTTTATACTTTTACCGAAAAACCCTTCTAGCTTGATTTCTATACGCACCTCCTTCCGGTTTGGCTTTCCGGACTTTCTTTATATGCTCTTTCTAAAGAGCGAGATAGTGATAGTGTTTGAGAAGAGCCTGAAAGGGAGATACCTGAAGAAAAGGAAGCTAAGTTCAGGAAGTGTATAACCCCTAGCTGTGAAAATTGAAAAAAAAATTAAAACATTATATTGATTTTTAAATTCGTCAATATTACCTATAAATAAAGTTATTAGTGAATACGTAAATTAATGAAGCTAAGTTTATTATCTTATTAGTTTTCTACTCATTTTTTGATTGTTCCTATGACTGCTATATGATATAGTCGTCCGATCTGGCGCGTTCCAACTGATGTATATATTAATGAAAATAGAAAGAAGACCAACTGCAAGGTTTCATTCAGATAGTCTAAAAACTGAGGGTGTAGTTTACTTAGAAAGGGACAGACGGACATGGATAGATCGACGCGTCTGGAGCCTAATGTCTGAACTAAACTAAACCCATGTTATTCGAGCGAGGACTCCTCTTATTTTGGTACAACCAAAAACGGGAAACTGGCAATTTGCGAGCTCTGGATATGAACAATATTTGATGTTGGACTTACTTACTCTTTGCCCGTTTTTAGCTGTGGCTTTTTGCACCCAATAGTGTACATTACTTACTTACGCTCTGGCAGCGCATGGTGGCCTCAGTGCCTTATGTGAAATCACCGGATCCGCATCTGCTAGGCTCATATACACCGGAAGTCATCAAGGCGTACATTGAGTCGCGCATAGATGCCGTTCCTGTCATTGTTCGCGATAACTTGGAAGACCCGCTGGACGATCTGTGTATATTGCAGCAGCAGCTTGAGCAGCTGTCGGTTATCGAGCGGTGCGAGTATAATAAGACTTGCGGCCTCCTTGTCCAGCACTTCGATCAGAAGGCCCGTGAATATGAGAACCTGGTGCAGATGCCCAATGCCAATCCCATAGATATCACCATCCATGAACTGCAATTAACGTGGCTGGTGTACATCATCGGATCGGCAATAGTCGGTCGCCTCTCGGTTACGACCAGCGACGAGCACGACTCGATGGACGCGGAGCTAGTGATAAGAGTTTTACAACTAATGAGTCTGACCGATGCCCGTCTGCCGCAGGCTGGCTGCGAAAAGCTTGAGCTGGCAATACTCAGCTTTCTGGATCAGGTCCGGAAAATGCACAGTAGTGAGCAGACGCAAAAGGCGAATGTCTACAAGAGACTGAGCGAGGTGTTTGGGGTTAGTGACGAACAAATGCTATTAAGTTTTATAAATCGTAAAATGTAAGTATGATTCGCGTCGAGTTGCGAGTTTCGGGCTGCTCTGATTAGTGTCCTTAATGTCTTAACTTTCAGCATTACTAATTTAAAGTACTGGGGACGCTCCGAGCCAATTATCACGAAGACTCTGATGCTGCTCTCGGATCTGTCCGTTCACTTCAATTCAGTGCGTAAGCTGGCACGTCTCGAAGAAGTGCAATTTATGCTGACGCATCACACCAGCGAACACTTTCCATTCCTGGGAACGAATTCCTCATTGAGCGAAATGAGGTGTCGCACCATGTTCTACACTTCTCTTGGACGATTGTTAATGTTTGATTTGGGAGAAGACGAGGAGAGATTCTATAATTTTTTGGCGCCCTTAACAAGTTAGTATGAAAACTGGGTATAGTATTGACCCTACCTGACCACAGACACACTTATCTTTGCTTCTAAATTCAGTTAAGACATTTCTGTTACGCTCTTTCCATAACAATTTTTCTAAAGCCATTCGTTTGATCGCGTGCACGTTGATGGCTTACAGATAATCGAAAAGTAACTTAAAAGAAAGAATATATATAAAAAATAAATGGAATTCAAATTAATACTAGAAAGATATCTATACAACAAATATGCAAGATTCTGTGTGCCAATTCGGATTCGGAATATACTGCTTGCAAAAAAATAATTATATTTCAGACCTATAGCTCAAAAACTGACGGACTAGTTTGCGTATAAACTGAACGACGGACGGGCATGACTAGATCGACTCGGCTGGTGATGGTTATCAAGAATACACACATTTTTCTTTTCATACCAGATCAATTCGAATCTCTGAGAACTGTGCTAATGGACGCCAATAGCTTCCCGAATGATGAGGCCAAAAAAGCCATCATTGGCTTGGCTCGCGACCTTCGTGGCTTGGCTTTGCCGCTCAACGCTCGTATTCAGTACACAATGCTATTCGAATGGCTGTGCGTATGACTGTCCCCCTTGTGTTCCCCTATCATCTATTAAACTATTTTCAATTGTAACTCAAAGGTACTATGCAGACTATCTGCCAATATTATTGCGGGCAGTGGAACTATGGGCCCATGATCCCGCCGTTACAACGCCAGTATTAAAACTATTCGCTGAGCTGGTACATTGTCGCACCCAGAGGCTGGCGGGCAATGTATCGAGTCCAATGGGAATTCTATTATTTCGCGAGGCTTCCAAACTTATCTGCATATACGGCAACCGGATTCTGCACCTCGATGTTCCGCGCGATCGCCTGTATCCGATGAAGCTTAAGGGCATCGCCATATGCTTCTTAATTTTAAAGAACTCCCTGGGTGGTAACTATGTGAACTGTGGAGTTTTTAAACTCTACGGCGATGATACATTGGACAATGTTCTCAATATAATTGCGAAACTAATACTCTCCATTCAGCAAAATGATTTAATTGTGAGTATACTTATGCAGTAAGTGCTACGGTTTTAAGGAACCTAACTAAATATTTACAACAGGAATACCCAAAACTGTCGACGGCGTATTATAATTTGTTAAATTGCCTCTCGCAAGATCATGTTACATACCTCGCAGCGCTGGAGCCCTCTGCCTTTGTATACATTTTGAAGAGTCTGACTAAGGGTCTAGCCGCGTTAGGTAACCTATGGCTCTTGGCCCAGTTTGCTAACCATATTAATTATTATCAATCAATTGTTCAGATTCAGCCATTTATATAAGTTGCTGCACCATTTTGGATAGCATTGTTTCGTACATCTTCAAGCAGCTTCAGCTGAAAGGTAACTTGCGCATATTTTGTTTTTTTTCTTTAATAAACCAATGTGTTTCCAGTTTCCACTTTTCCAAACAAAAAACTTCGCAGCTTAACGCAGGAAAATGCCCAATTTCTGAAGGTCAGTTAAAGCAATTCTCTAATCGCGTTGATTAATCTTAGTTCCATTATCTTCCCTCTACCATAGGTTGTAGAGATTAACTCGGAGCTGCTGCAGAGCATGATGTCGTCACTGCTGAACAACGTTTTGGCCGAGGATTGTCGAAATCAGTGGTCCATGTCACGTCCTTTGCTGGTGCTTATCCTGCTCTATGAGGACTACTATCGGTAAGTAAATATAATTTCTAGGACTTCATCTTGAACATTAACTTGAACATTAACTTGAACATTAACTTGAACATTAACTTGAACCTTAACTTTAATATTAACTTGAACATTAACATAAGTATTAACTTAAACATAACTTATTTATTATTTGCAGTTCACTGAAGGAGAGAATTATCTGTGGACAACCTGTGGAAAAACAACAGACAATGGCCCAGTGGTTTGAAGATCTTATGTTTGGCATTGAGCGAAATGTGTCCAGTAAAAACAAGGAAAAGTGAGTTTTTAGAAATATAATAAGCATGCATAACAGGACGGGCTTACCTTGATCAGCCGGAGATCAATGTTTACAATAAATACACCTTTGCTGAATCATTTCTATGCTATAAGCTTAAAGATAAGTAACGCCATACAATTTGTTTGCTCTCGAATAGGTTCGTTCTCTCTTCTGGACCTCTTGAAATGTGGTTTTAAGGTCAGAGAGCGAGAAAGCGCTCTAGAGCAGCCGCTCTCTTGTACGTCTGCATGTGTGCACACGTATTCTCAAGCATTCTAGATCTTTACTCACACAAGCGCATTATATTTGAAGATTTTTACGCTTTTAACTTTGTGCGGTTTTTGTCGCCAGCTAAAAAATGTATTGCTTATTGCTTTTATAGTAAATGGTTGTTACTCGACTTCATACTTGAAAATTCTTGGATTAAGGCCTAGCATATTATGCTAGACTTAATAATAGTTTTAATCGAGACCTGCCGGGGTGGCCTTCGTCTCTGGCTGTAATTTTTGTATTCCGTATACGTATAGATCAAATTTTCAGTATATTTTCTGTGTTTAAGGGCTTGGAAGGCAGCTGAGACCCAAATATATAGTCTCTAATACTGGGGTTTATTTCTGAGTATCTGTGTATTAATGTATTTCATTATGTGAATTTATTTTAATTGGATAAGCCGACACTATCAGTCTGTATATATCCTTTGCGTTTATTGGGGAGAATACCATGGCGTGTGCTTTATCAGCATTTTAATTTCCTTTTAAGAAATGTACTTGATCATTATTTGCTCTTTTCCTATTTCAGGTTTACGCAGAACTTGTCAACATTCCGACGCGATGTTGTTAATTTGCCAAAATCGATAACTTACTTAACAGGTGCGTATTCTTAGACTTAAATTATTAAATATTTACGATAAATAATCAATGTCTTATTCTATATTTCTTTCAGAAAATTCCTATCAGGCGTACACTGAAACTAACTACTCAATTTCGGTATAAAACCAATGCCGGAAAAAATCAATGACATATTGCATGCAGTTTCATAAAATTGATTGGCTGAGATGCGACAGAAACTAACTCCCTCCCCCCTTCCACGATTATCGTTTTATCGGAGAGAGAAAAACAACATCAACATTTGCAGTTTATTTTGTATAAAACATAAACAAAAAGGATGTGTGCCGTCTCAAGCCTGGTAACGCGAACGCTCACAGGCCCTGCCGTATGCACACGTACCACAATAACTATAATTAAAATAACAAACTCTTGTACAGTTTTGCCAGCGTAAACAATTTAAGTTTAGAAATTAGAAATTAATAAATTTTTGGAGATTTCATTTAACATAACGACGATTTTTTCTTGCTGATTGTTCGTACAAAAAATGGAAAATCGAAAAGACATGTAAAACGTTCTCAGAATAGGAAAAACAATTGAGAATTTCCTTTTTTACCCTTGAAAGGAGAAACTAGGCTAAGCCCATCGATTTTCTCTGTTTATACTAGGGAGTGGGTGTGGGAGTGGGAGTGACTAGAGGATTTTCAAGCCTAGCTATCGAAAATCAAGGGTCCACATATGTATACTATATATTTATTTTTATAAGACAATCGGAAAAGTTGCTGTCGAAACGGACAGACGGACGGACAGTGGATAGATTGATTTGGCTGTTGATGCTGATCAATAATGATGGCGTAAAAAGTAACATACAATGTTAGATACAATGTTATCGTAAAAGAAAGGGATGACAATCCCTAATAGCTGATTTTTTACAGGCAGTTGATTTTTGTTGACCTGTTTGTCATCGTGTTAAGTATAGAAAAAAAAAACAATTTCGTTCTATCAACCCATTTTTGTTTAGAGAAAACGACGAAGTAAACAAAAGAAAAGGTTGATAAATGTTACCTTAAGATTTTCCTGTAAGAGAGTTTCATGGTGGGCGAAACTTCACTGCCGGTAAAGTTAGCAGCGTCAGGTCCCCCGATGCGGCAGGAAACAGGAAAAAAATACATGAAATTTTGTTTGCTGACCGCAAAGTAAAAATGCGCGAACTAGAAGATGCCACAAGGATTGGGCCATGTTTTGGGCGAGCTTCTCTATATTAGAAAGTTATCCTGACGAATATTTCATTATACAAATACATATTTTGTATTAAAAAATATGGATATATTTATATTTAGATATATTTTTCACATCTTTACGTAAAAGATAGATTTATAAATAAAAATACTCATAGTGTAAGCATTCGTACATACATATGTCGTAGGCAAAGGACCTCCCTTGCAGTTCCATGTGTCGTCCTTTAATTTTCCCTTTTTCTCCCAATTCAGAAAAAAAATTTGTGACAATCTGATGAATAATGCTGATGAATCCTCAATTACAAATATGTTGATGACTTTTTAACCTAAAATGTTGATACCAAATAGTTGATGATGAATAGTTTGAGGAACAATTTAAAAGGTTGATGAATCTTTAATAAAATGTCCATGAATTTGTTGTTAATTTTGTTGATGACAAAATCTAGTTGATTCTTATGTTAATGTCATAATTTTTGTTTTGTATGAAGGTTCATCTAGGATTCATCAATAGTTTAGCTTAGTTTTTTGATAGCCTCAGGATGAATTGCTGATCCGTACAGCACGGTCCTAGTCACAAAAATCCAAGTCTAACTAATGTATTTTTGTATTTAAGCGATAAAATAGTAATAATAGAAACAACGAAAAGGACTAGCCTAGGCATTACAGTAATTCCAAAGCTCGCAGCGGTAATAGAGGCGTCCTCAGAAGTAAACTTTTGGATATTATATACATAATTATGAACTGAAAATCTGCTTTGCGCCCACCATCTTTTCACCATCCATCTATCTTCTAATTGCTTTTTAATTAAGAATCCTTTCTTGTTTTCCTGTATACACAAATCATTCCTGCTGTTTATGAACCAATGATTACCTCTTCCAATTGACGGCAGTGTTTTTTTTTTGCGGAAACTGATACAACCTTATACAAGTTATAATAAAAAAAATAAAAGAAAATATCTCTTTCTTGCTTAGGATCATCACGTATTGTTGTATAAATAAGTTTGTCTTCGCAGCTCGAGTTTTCGACTGCAATTGAAAATTAAAACACAATCAATAAATCTAAAAAGACTGCTAATATGTTGATGCGAGAACAAAACAATTTTCCGAGTGACAGATAAAGAAAAATCAATCTGCTGAATATAAACAATGTGTTTTTTTTTTTAAATTTATATGAGAGTATTTTCTAATATTCTAACCTTACTCTTGCGATTATAAAGAACTGAGACAATATAGTTGTGCCAAAATTGATCCAAACATAATGCCTATGTTATGATAACATTAATTCCAGAATATGTAAAATCAAATTAAGTAGCCCCTTACGAAGATGTCAGTCCTTTAAGATGGTTTATTTATTTATTAATTCAACTTTAAAAAGCACAGAACTTTTTATTAATGATATTAAGATTGTTGCATCAACTTTTATAAGATGATTTAAAGCTTAAATACTTGGAGAACTGGAAAATCTAAGGACATAAAATCGTTTCACGTGAAAGTTGGATACGAATATGGAGCCCTTGCATCGAATGACAGCTTCGTCGTGATTATGGGCAAACTTTCCTGGCCGTCCGGCAACTCTAGTGCTTGTAATTCACGTATTCGCATGACTGGCATAAACAGGAGTCCATTGCAATTGATCGTGTATTTGGGAAAACACGAAATTCATTGCATAAACTTGCCAAAAACTTAGTGGAGCAACCAAAAAAGGGGAAACGGGCTGCAGATGGAGATGGAAACGAGAAGCTTGGCAATACCACAGAGCGACGACAGGGCAAATTGCTCAGCTGGGGAGAGACACAACAACACATTGAAGACAGAGACTCAGACTCGGCCCGAAAGCTGCGAGCTGTGAGCGGCGGCGGAGCGGCGTTGGAGCGGAGCAAGCCAGCGTAGACTGGGCTGGGGGCCAGTTTGCCAGATTGCCGAGCAGCCAACTCAGTCGCTAACAGGTAATCCGCTAGAGCGCGTTCGGGCACGGATAAAAGTTGGAGAGACAGGTCGCTTGTCTTCCCAGTTCGCAAAGAATCGACATCAATTAAAGCCACAACAAATCAACGAAAGAAGATCGACGGCTAGGCGCCTAAGCGCGACTCCGAACAACAAAATAAAAAGTATACACGCTTTTCTCTGTTTCTTCGCATTATCTTTAATAATTTCGTTGTTGGTATATATGTAATATTTCCGGTAACCTGGTAAGATACTAACAAGAGTGCGGTCCGTGTTAGTAGCTTACTGGGAAAGTATTAATTCGGCTCTGTTTTTTTTTCTGTTGCTTTTACTGAGCTCTCTTCGGTCTGTGGTGGAATTATTAAAATAAACAATGAGCGCACAGGCGTCGCATTCGCACGATCTGCATATAATGTAGAGAGTAACCTTTGAAAAGGAAATATATGTATGTACTACTGTTCGATTCAGTTTTCAGATGAGCAAACTTTTTTTTATGTGCCTCTTAACAAAAGTAACTGTGCTGACACGAAAGACACACATTCGTGTGAGTGTTACGATAGTGCAACGCGGGATAAACATTTCTGGGAACTATTAAAAGATCATCGTAGAGAACGGATCGCATCTGTCGACCGGAAATTGACATTACTCACCGATTCGGACAGTACCTAGTAAAAATAACACAACTACTGAATCACACATAAAAAAAACTGTACGCCGAGTCGAGTGTACCCAAAAGTGAACTAATCTGATGTTGAAAGTACAGTAATTCCCTCACAGAACAAAATTCTTTCGAAAGTTCCACTCCACTTCAGCCCATTGTCTGCCGAAGTGGCTCTAATCGCATTGATGGGTTCATTAAAATTGATTTTGACCGCCTTATCATGATTTTCCTCCATTCTTATGCTCAAAGTGTGCCGGCAGGGTACTGCCAGAGAGGCGAAGGTCCATATTATTAATATGCACATTTCTTTCTTGTAATCTTAGCTCTCAGGAGATTTATCTCAAAAGGTGCATTGAAATATATAATTATACATTATGAATGTCTTGGGATTTAGAAAATTGTAACGCTTGTTTGAAGTTAAAACAAAAACACCGCTTAATTAATCAAAATGTACCTGCAAAGATTTAAGAAAAATAATAATTAACCCTTTTGTTTTTAGAAGCTAATATTTTCCGTTGATTTCAAGGGAGTATTTGTGACATTTTAGACTTACCAACAGTTTAAACTCAATTTTCAGCGATTCTTAACTTCTAAAAAGTTAATACTTCAGAAAATTCTTTATTATATATACTTTTTATTTGAGAAGAATTGCAATAAGAAATATTGTTTAGATAAAAATGAGTCTAATTTGCTTTTATGTTGTATGAGACAAATGTCGTAAACTTCTATTAAATCGAAATTTCACTTAAAAAACAACAACAATTAGGGCTTTCTGAGGTAAAAAATGTCTAGGTACAACTTCTAATCACTGATTGTTTTCGTATGTATGTGTATTTACCAGCACATACATATATGTATGTAAATATATTAGCCACTTGTGGGCTTTGAAAAGTTGGAATGTTGCCGAAACGCCGCCGCCATAGAAGCTGTTGCTTGCCAGAGCAGAACACTGACGCTGACAGTGGCGTGGCGGCGTGGGCAGAGGGGATTTCAACTGCCTGAAAAAATCAATTTATCTGAAAATATCTGATGTAAGTTCCAAGATCCATAATATTATTATTATTATTATTATTGAACAGCTTTTATTGTTGTTGGGCAAAGCCCCTTCGGAGACCAGCCCTGCGTACGCCCCACGGTCAATGACGTTTAAGCCAGTCGTTAAGGTTGGGACAAGCTCGCAGAGAGAGCCAGAGAGCTGGAGAGAGAATGGAAGAGTTCGCGAGAAGGCAGAGGGAGAGGGAGTATTTAAATAGGCGTACAGCGCATGCGTACCTGACCGCCGACGCCTGCCCTCTCTTAATTCGTGCACAGAACGAAAATTAAATGCTCTTTCTGGATAGATATATATAATAGTAAATCGCAAATATATATATTAATTAATTGCATATTGAGAACTCATGAATCTACCGAATTATGTCTTTAAAACGAATTCGATTTATAACTTTCTTACCAGAAATCCAAGATAAGAGTAGCTATAACTCTGAAATCGTAGATCAAGCCCATGATTGGAGTTTAATTTAGAGCCTACGATTGGGATTTTCAACTGATATGTGGGTTTATATTGAAAAGCAACATAGTTTTATGTTAAATTCTTTCCTTTTCAGTAGTTTTGACTTACATATTGTATGTACATTTTTAAGAATGATGCTACAATGGTAGAAAAAATAAGAAAGTCAATACTGCGAGGCACCATAGGGTACTGATGATTCATTTTAATTTTCAGCTTAAATGATAAATTCATACATTTAAGGTTGACATCAGCGGGTATTGAACCCATAGCTTTGAAGTTGAAAAAAAGGTCGGACACTTAATCCCCTGAGTTTTTCTACGGATCATAAGGGAAACAGCCATTAATTTTTCTATTAGCCAAAGATTAATTATTATTTATATGTTTGTTTTTGCCAGCTCGACTGATTTAATTCACATACTATAAATATAAACTCAACTAGAGCCCACACACATCTTTGTCCAAAGACATTCAGCAGGCTTTCAGTATACAATTATTATGGAACTGCCAACGTTTATCAGTCTTCAACATTTGCGCAGCTTAAAACAAGTTTGTCATCGAATTTGTACTTGGAAATTTCAGGGGCAGTGCAACAACTTTTATTACGCCTAAAAAAGATCCATGGCTACCTTTCTTATATTCAAGAAATATATTTTTAATACCAAATATAATTACAAATGAAAATGCAATTTCTTTTGAGTGTAGAACTCTTATTAGCCACATCTGAGTTTGAGCTTAAGGCTTACAGCTAATGAATGCGGAAAATGATATTTGGGATCGATTATATATATGTTTAGCTCATCTCCTTGCCTCTACATATTATTTATGCAATAAATTATTGCACATGATGTTCCAGATGTAAGCGTATTCCCTTTAAAGTGTTAGTGGGCCCATACTCTCCACCCATCGCATCGCCTAATCATTAAACCAGAGCTCAGCCCAGCTCGGAGCGAGTTAAAAAACCAGTTTTGCTCAAAACTCAGAGCGACGAAGCAAGACTATCTGTGTCTATATATAAGTATCTATATAGCCGTGCTCTTGTATCTGTATCTGAGAGTGCGGCGTGCGTCTGTCTGCGAAGCTGCATGCACAGAGGTATGTACATATTCACCTACCTGTACACACTGCTCATGCATACAGATGCAAAGGTGTGGTATGTGCAGCCGTGTGTCGAAACTTTTGCACACACACACATGACTCTCTGAAAACTTTGAGCTATTTTTTATATTCTTTCAAATACATTTGCGTGATTAAATCCATTTGCAAAATACATAGATACGTAGGTACATCACAGTGGCTTAATTATATAACATATTCAACATATGTATGTAGTTTGAATTAAAATCGTACATCTGGGACACGGGCAGTTTCATCTATAAAGACTTAGAAGGTGTGGAGGAGCCCTCTACTATTATACTTAAAATATACACAAAAGTATATAAATTTCCCATTTCAGTGCAGTTTGAAATCTTTTATACATTTATTTCTCCCCAGAAGAGTTGCAAAATCAAAGAATATGTCTAAGTTTTTGTTATTTTTCTCCCTCTTTGAGTTTGCAAAACAAGTTCTTCTAACATTTGGCTCATGCCTCGCTGCAGGATGACGCATACGAATAATATTAAAAATGTGTGTCTGTAAATACGCGACAAACAGCCTTGACAAATCCAGATTTCTGCGTGTACTGGCTGAACATTCCGGTAATGGGCAGAAGGAGACGCTGTCATTAAGCCAGCCCCTCGACCAGGTGTCACCACACACAACTTGCCCTGTTCTCCTACACTCAAAAAAGAAAATCCCATAAAAGTTATACAACTGCGAATAAGTAATAATTATATTTCGAAATGTTACGTATACGCAGAGTCCAAGGATAATGCTTATGCATATGTATACTTATATGCTATTATGTATTACGTTTCTAAAGCTTTCTTTGAACTAAAATTCTCAACTGATCGATTAATTAGCTCACGGTTACTGAAGGCAATGTCTATGTTAGGGACCATGCATATGCCCTTAACTTAAAAACCTGATCAGTTCTGTGATACATACTGTACTACAGTGTATATTATCTTTAACGTGATACATAATGTACTAGAATGTATATTATCTATAACGTAGCCTTTCTGGGAATTTACCACGCTCTTTGCACTAAAATCCCCAACTGGTCAGTTAGCACTATGGCTACGTCTAAAAACAGCTGTGAATGCAAGCTTTAAGGGCCATCCTGATCAGTAACACATACTTGCTAAGTTTTTAGTTCCTTGTAATTAATATCCCCTACCTTTACAGATATTTAGATTAATTCGCCTAAGAAATACTGCTATTTTCGCAGAGTGTACGAACATAAAATGCTCTTGCACTCTATGTGTATCTGTATCTGTATCGGTGCCGGTGTATGTATCCGCATCTACGACGGTGTGTTGATCGCGTTGGCTGGCAGGCTGGTTGGCTGCTTGCCTGGTTGGTAAGCTATAAAACTCGTTTTGCAAAAAAATGGAAAACTCAAGTCAAGTAGTCTTAGTCATTGTTGGGTTCGCCTTACCTTTGCCGTGTCTTGGCGCTGCCATGGAGCTCTGTCTTGGCCCGCTTAAGCTGGCTTGCTGGCTGGCTCGGTGGCGGCTTCAAGGCAAAAGTTCCTGACAAATATGGCAAAATTGTCGTAGGTGTCTTGTCTCGCTTTATTGGTCTGTGCGAGCATCGACAACTATTACATCGGTGTATTGCACAGTCTTCGTCTTTTATTTATTGCGTGTGCTACGACGCCTTTATGCAATACTTACTGCCTTTCTGGTAGATGATACAGCTATACATATATATGTATATACAGATCACAGATGTATGCATAATTTTGCGACTACGCGTCTGAAGGCGGTCTCGGTTGGACGACCGACCGACCTATCAATCTTGACACTGGCATTGACCAGCTCTTCATCTGCGGAGCGCCGACCTTAATCGGTTCACAGTCGTCTTTCGCCGAACGAAGAATAGAATAGAAAAGAAAGAAAGCCGGGAATAGATTTGGAATATAGATTCAAAGGTTCGTTCTACGTGTGTGTGTGTGCTTTTGTATCTCCAACTGCGGTTCGTTTGAACGCGAAAAATAGTTGGGACGAAAGTCGTTAACAGAAGGTCGGCCGAAGAACACAATGGAGGCGAGGCGAGGCCACTTATGGGGACGATGATGGAGATGGTTAACGGTACCGACTGTTGCTCCGATTTTTGCCACATTTACAATATAACCTTTAATAAATCCGATTCGAATCACCTGAAAGCCTTAAGATATTCTGGGATGCAAAGATTTATATGCACTACGAAATGAAACAATCTTCCTGCGCTATCAGACCTTGATTAATGACAATATAAGCGTTAAGATAAGCAACGCCTTACTATTTTTAGCTCTTACATTTTGTATGCTGTCTTTGGAGCTGTCTTCAGGCTTTCTTAAAGTATTCTGCAAAAGTCAGAAGAAGAGAGAGAGCACGCATACAGCGACAGCAAAGGACACGTATTCTCAAGCATTCTAGATATGCACTCACACAAGCAAGCGCATTTTTTGTTGTAGATTTTTAGGCTCTCAACTTTGTGCGAGCGGAGAGAACGTTATTTTGGTCGCCAGTAAATGCAATGTCGTTTTCTTAATATTCAAATGTCATTGCATCGATGCTCTTTGGTGCTCAGGGTGGGCACCGCTGTCTTAGACCCCACGAATAATTTCCTGTACTCTTCGGTGGCCAATGCTAATCTGCATGCTCTTCCCGCAGCCCTCTTCCTTTTTGTGGATTCCGCTGTCTTGTTCTCGAGGAAAGCAGCGCCTAGAGCGAGGAATAGCCCAGCGAAATGAGCTCGGACCAGAGGCCATTTGGGTTCGGCCAGAAGGGCCTGCCGAGTGTGATGGCCGCGGCACTCCTGATCCTCATCTGCAGCGGACTGGCAGCGGCGCAGTCGAATTACGTGCAGCACGGCGATAGCGGTAACTACACTACGAACGGGCTGCCCGAGGAAGCCACACTGGACGGCAAGGTATATACTCCAAGATCCATGCGAAAATTCTCTTTAATTATTTTCGTTTAAAGGTAACCAAGTTGGATGACATTAGCCCGTTGATCTTCCTGAATCGCACCAAGGCCGCGCTGAACTGTGCCGCCGGATCCATGCAGGTGAGCGGCGGAACTGCCAAATTCAGTTCCTGGTCCTAACAGTTCGTCCTCTCCCCCAGGTGGATCTCAAGTTCAACGATCCGTTCCACGGCATCATACAGGCTGATTATGATCGCAGCAGTGCCTGTCGTGTGAGCGGCAAGGGAGCCCTCAGTTACCGCCTCGAACTGCCGCTCAAGGGGTGTGGAACCATCCAGGTGAGTGCCTGAGAGCTGGTCCGGGAAAGTGGACCTCATCTCATCTTTGGTCTCTTGCAGAACCCCACCCGTGTGTTCACCAACAACATCATAGTGCGTTTCCATGCCAATCTAGAGATGGATGGCGATGAAATCATTACGATAGTCTGTCGCTATCCACCGCCGGTGCCCTCACTGCCGCCAGCCCTACCAGCGCCCATGTAAGTCTCCCTAGGGATCCCGACCTTCAGTTCCGACGTAAACCTACTCTCTGCTGGGCTCTTCCACAGCCTGAACCCCATTGCCACGGGATCCGTTCTGCAGCCGCCGCTGAAGAGCATCCAGATCCTGATGATCATCTGTGCCATTATGTTCCTCACCCTGCTGCTGCTGGGACTGGCCGTCTCCTACTACTGCCTGCGTAGCCGCCCCATTCCCGTGGTGCGCCGCCTGCCCATGAGCATGGGCAGCGGCTCCGAGATCACCAAGCTGAGCGGCAGCAGTGTGGGCAACATCAGTGCCTTTGAGGGCGTGAAGATTCCCCGTGCCCACGCCGCCCTCCAGGCCGTCTACAGCTCCTCGGGCAGCGAGGGAGCGCTCATCCCCTCCGACTATCCCAGCGAATCGCACTCCGAGATCGAAGAGATTGATACGCGGTCGCTGCCCTTCAGCTCGGCGGGCAGCTTCGAGAATCGTGCGTTTATTCAGGAAACCTCCAGCATTTACAGTGACCACTATGTTCCGACCCAGGAGATGCCCGCGGCCGCTGCTGTTATGACCACGTCGTCGATCACACGGCATGCCATTCCCATCCAGGAGGCTGTCGCCGCCGGATCGCCCAAGTTCGATGTACAGGTGCGCGTCAAGAAGTCGCCGCCGCCGCCGCCCTCGCCGGTGACCTCGGACACGGAGAGCGTGGCCACCCTGCGTCCGGACCGAAATAACCTGTCGACCATCATGGAGGCGTACGAGGATCGCGAGAGCGTCATGACCATGGAATCGCTGCCGCCGCACGTGGAGACGATCCACTCGCAGTTCACGTACGTGCCCGAGCTGCATCCGGCGCCTCAGGTGCCCCAGTCGCTGCCAACGCCGCCGCTGGCCATCGCCGAGCCCAAGTTCTCCGTGTATACGCGCACGCATCAGGAGGTGGTTGACGGTCGTCCGGAGACCTGGTCCGACTACACCGATGGCCCGGCACCCAGCGAGATCACCGACCTGTCCTCGGAGGCGCCGGACATGACCGTGGACACGATGCACTACTACGAGGACGAGTACGTGCCACATGTGCAGCTGCCGCCGCCAGTGACATCGCACACCGTGGACGACGTCTATCTGCGCACAGTCACCGAGAAGAAGACCATCGAGGACATTGAGAGCCACAAGCGAAGCGTCACCGAGTACAAGAGCAAGCCGAGGGCACCGCTGCCGCCGGCACCGCCGCCGCCGCCACCGGTCGACCCCAAGTTCGATGTCCGCGTGCGCAACTATCCGAACGAACGAGAGCAGCAGCAGTGGGAGAACTTCTCGGACATCTCCAGCGCCTCCGGCCTGACCCTCACGCCCAAGATGGAGCGCAGTGAACTCAGTCTGCCGCTGGCCGAGCCGCCGGCCCAGATCCACGACAACAAGCTGAAGCTCACCAGCCCCGAACTGGTGGGCAACATGAAGCCGATCGAGGTGCCGCCCCAGGACAAGGACGTGCCCAACTGGGATGTGCTAATTCGCATCCTGGAGGAGCCAGAGATGTCGGACGCCGGCGATGATGTCAGCTCGGTGCGTAACCTGAGCTACGACGACCGCGCCAAATGGAAGGAGATCATCACCACCCAATCCTCGCTGCGCACCATGCTAACCGAGGCGGTGGTGCGCGAGGACTTCGAGCGCATCCGCCAGGACACGCGCTATGAGCGCATGTTCGAGCCCCAGACCTGGGACGTCATCATTCGCATCCTGGCGCCCCCCGGCGACGACGATCCAGATGTGGAAATGAGGATGCCGCGACGCGGCAAGAAGGCTCCGCCGCAGCCCTGGGACACGCGTTCGCGCCGCAGCTCCCTGCCGACGCTCTACGAGTACGACAGCGACGGCGGCTCCAGCGTCCGCACCATTCGCAACGACCCCGGAATGCCGGTCTTTCCGTCATCGGCATCGGGAGGTGGATTCAATGGCGGCCAGGGTCCGTTCAATGTGCAGCGCTCGCGCCGCAGCTCGCGTACCTCGTACCAGACCGATCACAACGACTTCCGCTCCATGTCCGAGGTGACCGTGGACTTTGGCCGGCCGCAGCCGGACCACTCGGACAACATGAGCGACGCCAGCAGCTATTATCGCATGCAGTACTATGACGACGACGACCGGCGCTCCTTCCATCGCTCCCTCAGTCACCCCTCGCTGGCACGCTCCGCCAGCGAGTTTACTGAGCACTGGACCGCTCCCGATCCGGACGAGATGATGATCTCCTCCCCCGAAGGAACACCTCGTGCACGCCGAGGAGCTAGGCAGGTGAGTCGCAGTAGAAGAGAGTAGGGGTAGAAGAGAAAAGTGGTAGAAGAGATTAATAATATAATATATAATATAATATATAATATATAGAAGACCGTAAGAGGTGAAGAGGGTATTCGTAGTAATAGGTAGTAGTGGAAGAAAAGAGAAAGGGTAGAAGATAATAGTAATAGAGAACAGTAGTAGTAGAAGAGAGTAGTCGCCGAAAGAATATAACTATTGCTATAGAGATGGAATAGTATAAGAGATTCGTGGTACATGAGAGTAATAGTAGTAGATGTCCGTAATAGGTCAGGGTAGTAGTAGAATAGTGTAGTAATAGTAGAAATTATGGAAAGAAGAGATCAGTGGTAGAAAAGGAATATTAGTAGCATAATTGGTAAAGATACTAGGTTAGTAGGAGGGGTAGTAATAGTAGAGAATAGTGAAAGAAGAGAGTAATGGTATAAGATAGTAGCAGTAGAGAACAGAGAGTAGACTTGGAAAGAGAATAGTGGTAGAGGAGATATACATATGTCTATGCACTAACGGTGAAAATGTATTATCTAGCCGATAACTATCGCTATAGAGGTAGAATAGAAGAGATTCGTGGTAGAAGAGAGTAATAGTAGTAGAAGACCGTAATAGGTCAGGGTAGTAATAGAATAGTGTAGTAGAAATAGTAGAAAGATAGTTATCAGTAGATAGTTAAAAGAAGAGATCACTGGTAGAAAAGTAATATTAGTAGAAGAGAATAAGTGGTAAAAAGGGTACTATGTTAGTAGGAGAGTTTACTAATAGCAGAGAGTAGTGGAAAAAGAGAGAAGTGGTTAAATAGAATATCAGTTGGAGAAAGTACTTACAGAAGAGATCAGTATAAGAGAGTAGTCGCAGTAGAGAATAGCGGTATATGGGAGATTTTTGTAAGAAGGCGCTATAGGTAAGAATTTCTTATCTAACCGATAACTATAGAGGTGGAACATTGGAACATGCGAACTGCAAGCTTTTTATTTATTTATAACCTTAAACTTTAGTTATTTAATCACATTTTTGGATCCCAAAGGTAAAAGGGAAAATAAGGTATAGGAAAAATACAAAACAGATAGAGATTTCTCTACAAAAGGATTATAGATTATAAATTGCAGACCATAAATTTCAGAACAATTCACAATTCCATTCTTCCATTCCGTTTAAGCCACTGCCCCTGTCGACCCACCAGGCCTTGGAATCAGGACGGACCGGCGAGCGTGTTCTGGCCCAGACACAGACGCAGAGCGAATATGTGGAGACCCATCGAAGCGTCTACCATGCCGGCAAGGATATGCCCTTGCCGCCACCCCAACGCAAGTGGTAGTGGAATTCTGGGCGGCCAACGAGCGAGAGAGAGAGTCACTTCAATTAACAACAATCGACTAAAAACACCACAATCCGGGAAGGGTATTAATTATGAAATTACTGTAATGTAGAGACGGGTGTGCCAACAAGGAGAGGCGGGCTCAGAGGCCAGCCCCTTGAGTGGATGCCCCCATATTTTATTTGCATTCATATGTAGGTCACAAATGACTATGCATACACTTATATACTTACTTAAAAACAACAACAAAAAAGTGCCAATTACAATTGCCTGACGACAAAGTTAGCCACATAATAATAATAGAAACTAAACCGTCCGTTTAATAGAGGATAACATGACTTTTAACTTTCGATTCGCTGCATTTGATAATATTTAATAATAGCTCTTAGAAAGAGCAAGCGCGGTAAACGGTTGGATGCCGACCGTTATTCGATTTGTGTGTTCTGCACCACTCCCAACACGTATATTTGGAAATATTTTGGAGGAGAGCGCGATATGAGATTAGGAGAAGTATACATTTTAGTTAATAGTCTGCCTTACAGCTATGCTGCCGTTGAGCATTTCGATAGAACAATATTCCCCTTTGCTTTCTCAATTAATCGTTCAAATTGCGTTGTTTCAAGTCAAGCGCGCTTCCATACAACTTTCTAGTTACTAATGTGTATATAATGTGTATATATATGCAAAGTTGATCCGGAACAAGACCAAACTCTATGCAAAAAGGGGTGACTGCCGCCAAACTGCCACAAAGCACACAAGATTTTGAATAGAAAAGAAGTTCTTTACCCTACACTTCTGAAATGTATATGCACAGGTTTGAAACGAAAGTATTACTACAGAATAGAATAGTGAAACTGCTATGGAGTACTTATGTTTGGATAGCTGCAGCGAGATAGATGTCTTTCGATATATATTATCCGACTTGAACGGGACGGGCGAGACACATAGATCGATAGTAAACAGGGCTTCCGTTGGGATAGGATCCCAACACAACACCAGCAACAACTTACTATATGTCTCTCATGATTATCTATTTTTTCGTAACTTAATACTAATAACTTAGAGACAACACTACCTTAAGTATATACTGAATCTCTAGTGTAATTAATAAATAATTATAATAATAAAAGACAACAAATCATGCTACCCTTTTATATACGCAAATCAAGCAAAAATATAATTTTAATTTCCTTATTTGGTTGGGCAAGCAGCCCCTCCAAACACACAATTTGATGTAATCTAAAATATTTCCAAAATAATTTATAAATAAATGAATATATCTACTAACAAAGAACAAGTTTGTTTCATCTGTAAAACACTGTATTTGTCGGCAAAAAAACTATTTTGAAAAAGCGCATCGGTTTTCCATTCTAATTTATAATTAAAGGTTGGGCATAACGTTTTTGTTTTCTGAAAAAAGCGTCGATTTTCTTTTATATTTGCACAAGAAAAAAAAAAAAAAAACATTTAGGAATATTAACATTTAGGAAAAAGGTGATATGAGGTAACGAAATATTGATATTAAAAAGTCTCATTTCAAAACTTATTTTCTATTATTTTATTTTAAAATGTTTATATTATTTTTCCAATGGCAGCTATATTAAATATGTACATATATGATATACTTAGTCGCCCAATCTGATTCTTTCATTCAGATTGCTCTAAAACCGAGTGACTAACTGGCTATATCTGTTCGGCTGTTGTTGCTGATCAAGAATTTATTATCGCGTTTTCGCTAAAGTATCGTGTATTGAAAAATCAATTGTTTAAGATGAGGGTTAACATAAAAAGAATCCCGATCAAGATTAATGAATTTTAAAGCTAAATCCAAGGAAGTAAAATAGATAACAGCTTTGTTGTTATTCTTTTTTTTGTGCTGCACAATAATTTCAATTCACATAAAACAAATTTGTACGAAATACGGATAATATTGTGGACAAATAAATATATCAAAAATATAAAACAAAAGTACATTGTATAAAATATATAAATATTTTGCTAGAAAGCTAATCCTTTTCACAATACTTTCGTAAAAACGCATCGATATATACTTTATACAGTCGTGGTCACACCATACATTGACATGTTACATCTATTCGTGTTAGGGCCCCTTATTGACGCAACACACAATATCGGTGAGGGCAGAGCCTGGGCGGAGAAATTTCCTAACCTGCGCGAGTCCATTATTACTTCATAGGGCCAGAAATGGCTGCTCCTAAGCTGCAAACTTCTGACATGGATAACAATAAGAAGCCTGAAGTGTATACGCAACTCAAGTCAAAAATGAGTAACCGCTTGTCGACAGCCTAGTCTATGTAGCTCGTCATTGACAAGATTGTTGCTGGGTTCCCTAGGATCTTCCTGGTCTACCTGGTCCTGGTCCTTATAAGAACATAGCGAAGAGAAACGAAGTATTATCCAATTCTGCCCGCTGTTGAAAAGTCAATCTCATGTTCAACCCAACGAAAATAATTGCACAGTTGAATATGTTTTTTAGGTTTACTTTATTGTTTTACTTTTATGTATGAATATAGTTTTTGAATGTTTTGTTTTTGTTTTGACATATTTTTCATGTTTTGAATTCCTGGATCTATGTATTTTTGTGTTGTTTGTTTTGTTGTTGTATTTGTATGTCTCCTCATTGCACAAAAGACCTTTGTTGCCGTCTTTATCCTTCCTCTCGCCATCTCTTTCGGAGCCGCGTCGCCTATTGCCATCTCTTTTCACTCCAAACTCACTTAAACGCGAAATTAAAAACAAATATGTATAAAGAAATAGAACAAAACACATATGTACGTAGCAAAAAACATAAACAAAAAGCGGCTTACACACTCCGGGCTTACAATTAATTACACAAAAAAAAAGAAGTTAAATACAAAGTTTTACTCTCTCTATCTGTTCCTCTCGATTGGTTTTGTTGTTTTTCGTTTTCGTTCCATCATCAGGCAACTCCTTTATGCAAAAATATATATATATAGATCGATTTATGTAAATATATATATGTTACTATATAGGCGCATATTATAAATATATATTTTATATATTACAAGGTTAATTGCTTTCATTGTTTACAATTTTCTCTCTCAAGTTTGTCTCTTTTTTCGTTTTTAGATTTAAAGCAGAAGTAGCTAGATCCCTATTTATAAAATAAGGTTTCAGTGTATTACTCTGTCGCAGGGTTGCATTTTGTTGTAACATTACAAATGAATCGAGAAAAACTCGAATAAAATGCTTGGCTTAATTACAATAGGGGGGAAACGCGTCGTACTCCGATATATACTCTCCTATATAATAATATATAATAAAAATATTACAAAAAATTATTTAAAAAAAAAAGAAGAAAATAAAGCGAAACGAGAAGAATTTTCTTTCGATAAAAGAGTACTTATATAAGCGAATGAATATATGAAAAGTTTACATAGTTTTCCAGCTCTTCCTTGCATTCTTTCAACTCTGTTCTGTTTTGTTTTGTTTTTTTGTTAATATTTATAATTGATTGAGTTTTGACGTGGCTTAATTACACTTAATTGCTGTTGTTGGAGTTGGCGGCGGCGGAGTTGTGATTGTTTTGGTCCACGCTGTCCATGTTGGGCACGTAGTCCAGCGCCATCATGCAGGCGAAGACGGTCATCACCATTTTGGGCTTCACCTCGGTGATGTCCTCGGGCAGGGCGTAAACGCGTGCGCCAATTTTGCGGGCCATAGAGATGGCATACTTAGCGTTGGCCAGATTATCCTGCAAACAAAATAATATAATGCATATTCACCAACCAAAAAAAGGGGGTCTTGTACACTCACCTCCTTGGTGCCGCTGGTGCGCACCAGTTCGTAGTTGATGCTGCCCTCCTTGATGGCATCGATCAGATCGATCACGATCTTGCCATCAGCTATGGCCGGATCGTTGAAGTTGCGCAGCTGCGACTGCTTGCCAGCGTCCGCCAGCCGATTGTTCACCCATTGCACGATCTCCTTCTCGATGATGGGGTTGCCGGTGTTAGCCAAGCGGGACAGAATCGACAGAGTGTAGGCGCGCATTAGCTGCCAGATGAGAGCTAACGAAAAAATCAATCACCAATTAGTTTTCAAATTCAAATTTTTACATTAATATACAATAGCAGGCCTGTTCCAGTTTCCACTTCCGATAAATCCTCAAGGATTTAAATTAAACTAAGAGTTAACTAAAGGTAACTCTCGGTTAACTTCCGCAGCGACTTATTTAAAATTGTTTATTTGTGCCGGTGACTCCTTGTTCCTTTAATTTTGATGCTATAAATTAGCGATCCATTAATGAATCTAGCAAAATTCAGACAAATCAAACCCATTTGTGATCAGCTGAACTTATTTGGGAATAAAAGGGACCAAAGGGAAATTTTATAAAAAGTCCGAAAATGTCACTTCAGAGTGGAAACTGGTACAGACCTGGAGCCACATCATCAAGTCTTTATGCCTTACCCAGAGTCAACGTTGCATTGCCATCGTTCAGATCCTGGCCAGCGATTCCCACCAGCGAGAATTTCAGCTGCTTGCCCAGATCAACGGCATAATTGCAGTTCTCCAGCTTCTCCATAAACTTGCGCAGCGGCGTGAATCGCTTGTGCACCCTGTTCCAGTTCACAATTCCCGGCTTGATCACATCGAACAATTGGAAGATGACCAGGCCATCGGCCAAATCGGAGTACAGCCAGTTCACATGCGGCGACACGCCCATCGAGTTCATCCAGTTGCGGTAGGCTAAACAAATAAATTGGATAGGTATAGATCATAATATAAGTAATAGATCACTAATTGAGAGGGACTCAATAACTAATAACTTCGGGTGCCCGTGGTTTGTATAGTATTGCAGAAACCCTAACTGAAGGTGTATAAATCATTTATTTATTTATTTTTTTCTTGTACTTTCAAGTGGCTCTTGTGACACCAAGCACGTGCTTGTTGTGGTTATGTGTTAGTAGGCGCGATAATACAAGTTATAGGTAAAGATAACGAGGAAATTAACTGACTTGCTTGGTTGGTTAGAATTAAAGTTATTAGAAAGACTATCCACGTTTGGGATTATTGTCTACATATAGCTATAATTTGCAGTAAAGTTAAAACCTTTCCATAGTGCCGCAAATAACTAGGTAAATCGGATCTAGTATTTCTACTCGGTACGTGGAAATTGAGCTGACCTAACAAGTATATAGTCTTCACGTCACCACGGATTAGGTTATAACCCAATCATAGATATACGGTTAGCTAGGGAAGGTAAGTTAATGATCAGAAGTCTACTAGTACATAAGGTAACCTTTAGATAGCTGAAAAACTGATCTACTAGTCCCTACTAGTTTGCGTAGAAACGGACAAGGCAAGATCGGCTCGTTTGTTTAAGATGATCTATAATATATGTATATGCTGTATGGGGTCCGAGATGCATCTACGTTACAAACTTCTAACTAAAATTATAATATACCCGGCAAGGGTATAAAAACAAGAACATATTATTATTATTTCATTTTTTTCCATAAGAACACATTCTTTTTTCTTAGATATTCTAATTCCTACGTGAATAATTATGCAATTTTTCCTGTCCGTCTCTAGTACGTGTTGTTTTTTGTAAATGCAATCCTTGACTTCGTCGTATTGAATATTTGCTACAAAAGGTGTTTCTCAGGTTTGTTAGTAAGTAATTTTCATAAAAATGTAATTAAATGAAATAATAAATATTTTAGGTAAGAACTACAACGGAAAGGCCAGACTTTCAGACCGAGTGTTCAGGCAAAGTAAAGTTGCCAAAGTCTGTTTCGTTCTGATCAAACAGATAGTGGGTTTCTGACTATCGACATACTTGCATACATAGTTCTTGAAAAGCAGAACAAAACAAGCTGCTATCCTATGGGAAGAGTTTAAGAGCGACGAAGCGAAGAGTTTCTGTTTGCTTCGCGATAAGAGAACCCGATTGCAATATGCGGGCTGGGTGTGTGTTTCTCAAGCAACAAGTGGGAAATTAAAACAAAAAAACAACTGTGCCTGCTGATTAACATTCTTCGAGCCAAAGACTGCATAACAAACAAGATGCGTAACGTCATACGCTAGGTACTTGCTATCGAATTTTCCGGGTCCCAGCGCTAACTCTCCAGGTTCTCATTAAATTACGTTCTCAAATTAGTTGCGAGGTTGCACAAAAATTTATTGCACAGAGCAATGCAAATGTAAGCGCGTTATGCATCTTGTTCATTATATTATCGTGGTTTAGGCCCTGTCTTTCCCTGTCTGTAATCAAGTTGTGCCTGAGTTAACTATATAAAGGTAGTCCTATCATCTTTCTTGAGGACTTTAAACATTATCCATCTCTCTCTTCGCTTTCAGAAAGACATGCGATAGAAAGAGATGGCAATATCATTAAAGCCTTCAAGAGGGAGTAGCTGACCCGACGAGACTACATTTGTATCAATCTACCATGGTCTAGGGCATTGTTGTTCTCCCGCTTTTAAGGTACTTACTCTTCTCCTCTCGTGTCTCTTCAATGGACTCCAATCCCTCAATCTGCTCGGGCTTGTCCAAGCCGGGATGATTGTTAAACAGATTGGCCACAAAAGCCAGATTGAGTTTGTAAACGCCATTGACGACGTCCTGCGGCGTGAGGAAGCTGCGGCAATTGAGCTTGGCAGCCTGCTGCAGCATAATCTCCGCGCGCTGTTGGAGATCCGCTTCCCGCAGGGCATCCAGATTCACGTCCGCATCGTTGCCCGCTATTTGCTTGAGCAGGTGCGAGTAGATCTCCGAGTCGACAATGTCCGACTGGAAGTTGGTGCACCGCCTCGAGATGCCGGCACGCTCCAGATGATGGTTGACCCAGCGCAACAGAATGGCCTCCGGCGACATTTTCATCAGATCCTCCAGGCGCTCGTTGTCGAACAGCAGGCCAGCGAGTCCCGGACAGCTGTCCAGGGTGATGTGGCTAAACAGACCGATGCGGATGATCTGCCAGAGCAGACCCAGCACCAGGTGGGGCTTGCCCTTCGCCAGATCGTGGGCATCGATGTTGACGATATTGCAACCAATGGCCTGCGAGGAGACCAGGGCCAGAGTCAGATTCTCGAACTCCCGGTACACCGTCAGATTCTTCTTGTTGATCGCCCGTTCGTCGATCGTGTCCGGGCAGGAGTGGTTGATGATCTTGCACAGCAGGATACCGTCCTTGATACTCAAATACAGACGCTTGCCCTCGCTGTCGATGGGCAGCAGATGTTGCAGATCCTTGTCGTGCCCAAGATTTGAATTGATCCAATCGGAGAAGGCCAGCTGCTCCTCAAGGCGCACCGAATGGGTGGTGCCCTCGGACGATATGCTCGACATGCCGCCGAGAGTCTCCAGGTTCTCCTTCTTTGACACCACCGTCTTGAATGTGCTAGCCACATCCTTGCTCTTCAGGTCCAGGCACAGATTCTCGAACTCCTCCAAATTCAGCTTGCCCTGATGGGCGGTACGCTGCTTGCTTTTGAACTCGTCGATCATCTCACGCACTTGGTAGCCGGCCAGCTTGAAGCCAACCTGGTTCAGTGCGTCCTTCAGCTCGTGCAGATCGATGAAGCCATCCTTGTTGGCGTCCAACTGTTGAAGAATAAACCGAATTTAAGCTAATTAAAGAAAACTAAATACTTGTTCTGTGAAGGAAATGCCAAGATCAAGAGTTTCTATGCTTTAGAGCAGTGCTGCCCACACGCATCGATGTATGCGTTAGATATTATATTAAAGTCTTTCTCAAAGTCGTATTACTATATATTAATTACATTAATTACAATCTATCTACAGAGAGAACTAAGGCAACTCTTCTCACTTTGAGTACGGATTTGCCATAAATTGTTAGGTTTAGTATTTTTTCCTCATTTTGAATACACAATAATCGAGTATTTTCATTATTATTAATTGAAATTTAAAACACATATTCTCAAAATTAAGTACATTTCTCCTCAAAGCTGAAACAATATTTCTTAGATTGAGTACGGTACCAAAGTACCAAAGAATTTGGTTTGGTATTATTTTATCGGAAACAACATTTTATGATTACGTAAATATAGGGGCTTCCCTCAATTACCTTTGAATATACTTTTACTTTTATTTTTCTTTTGATTATATAGGGGGGTGATGGGTGAATTTATTACGTTATATAGGGATAATAGGAGCTTATATACATAGATTCGGATTCGTCGCACGTGTTATTCTATGTACTCTAGTTTTTGTCTGCTTTCTTTGATTTGCCTGCGTGGAGAGATGGGTACTCTGGTGACTCCTAAACTGACGGTCCCGTGTTCGAATCCGAGTCTTAGCGATAATATTTTAGAAATATAAGTCGTTTTATAGATTAAATATTGTATTATATTATTATGTCAATAAAAGAAAAATAATTTAAATTATCAATTAAAACCGACAAGTGCGTTCTCGTATGGGTCTGATTATATGAGGTGGAGGAGGTCAAAAATGATGAAAAACTTGATTACCTAATATATGGACAGACCTTTTGTTGTTGTACTCAGTTTATGATCAATTGAATTTGATTCGTTTCTAAGTAAAGTAAATTTTTTACCTTCTTCGAGTATAAAAGCGCTCAAAAAAGAACAGAAATCCTCCATGTGAGTATTTTTTTTCTCAAAATATGTAAATTCATTGGGCAATCGATTTTTCTAGCCTTTTCCATTTTGTACAGCTCATCCATAGATGTTAAGCAAACACTATTGACCCTTTCTCAAAACCTGGCACCAAAAATGCAAATATTAATGCCAAAAATAGAAACACTTGAGCAGAGAAGAGGAGAGATCTCTATGAGTAATTCTCTGGTCATGAGTAAGTCGATCGGTCTGTCTGTGAATCATCAATCAAATCCATATTGCAAACACACATCCGCAGTTTCTAGTGCTTTATCGCAGGAATGTTTATGAAAAAAAAATTGAATTTCCATCTCACGCGACCTTATCACCGTAGCCAGTCGATGTCTGTGTGTCAGCCTTATCGGCTTTAATTTGCATTTTTTCCAGTTCCTGGGGAACTATTCTTCACCTGACTGACTGACAACATACTATCGCTGAATATTAGGAATTGTTTTGTTTGAAATTAAACAGTTGAGTGGCGGTAAGTAATGGGGAGTCTGTTTCGGAAAAATAAACAATAAAAGTTCATTAAAATAAACATAAAAGTTCTAAGTGCGAATAACCTAAACAAATTTGTATAAATTACCCTATGATTCAGTGGGTTATACTTTGGGGAATTTTCTTAGGAAATCCAACATTTACTCAATAGATTGGACCAAGTTTTGCCAATGGAATAATACATTCAAGTATATTATATGACTTTCCTTACAAAACACGACGGTTATCCCTTAAAAGCCCCTCACATTAGTCTGTGTATGGACTAAGCTTTGCTGATTTCCAAGAACCAAACCTATATCCGACGCAATATAGGGAAAACAAATATTTAGCTGGGCGCTGTTGTACGAATTATATTCACTCTCTTTTCTCGTGTGCCGCTCGTGAAAATTGGAAGGCCCCAAAAGAGCAAAAAGGGGGAGTTGGGTGATACTGGACTGTGGAATTTATAGGTGGTCTCAGCGCCTTTACTGGTAGTGGTGCGTTGATTGCTGCGCTTGGCCTGTTTGCCGATAAGATAAACTTGTGTGCGCCAAAAAGCGAACATAGAATCGAACACAGCGCTCGATTATGTATATGGTAATGATAGCGGTGGGTGGTGGGCGGCACTGACGGGAGCTAGAATACCCAAAAGTCCTTGGGCAAAAGCGGAATGTGGCGATCTGCTTATCAAAGGGAGAAGGGAGAATAAAGTGTCCAATATAACATATGACTGACGTTGAACGGAAGTGATTTTGGGTTCTCGCTATTTTTTTTTTGCGTCAGAGTGAAGCTAAAGCGTGGGTCACCTGCCTTTATCGAAGGTGTTCTTTACTGAAAAGGCCCGCTTTTGGCCATTGGTATGCGTGCCAGTTCTTGTCTGTGTTATCGATTAAAAGTCCATAAAATACGCCGGGAAACAGCGATACGGCAATCGAGAAACACAGACACACGAAAATTGAGAGGGAGCGCGATTACGTGATTCGTGAGTAATAAAAAAGAAACCGTCCATACAGTCGAACTTCCATAAATCAGTTTCTATAGCTTCCACATTCTGTATATAATAGAAATGTGAAGAACCATCTGGATTCTTATCGATTAAAAATCGATATAATAGTAATAATGCATCCAAAACTTAAATACTTTAATAAGAGCTCAACTAATAAGCCTGTAAGTAAATAAAAAAGGGGTTCGCTAACTTCCATATTCTGTAACTCGGCAAAAAAGAAGTAAGATCTGATTGGGAAGGAGTATAAAATATAAATTTTGAAACGTATCGCGATTCTTATCGATTATAAATCGATATAAATATAATAGGTAATGGAAGCCGTGGGTACTTTAATAACAGCTCCATTAATAAATTGTGCTGCCATAACTAAATCTAAGCCATGTTTTCTAGATCAACCGATTTTCTATATCAATCGAATTATACAGACAATGATCCATTTCGACACCATTATAAAAATTTTGTAGATTTCTTATTTCTTATTATTTCTTTAATAAAATGTTGTCACCAAGTCAAAAGCAAAAGCATAGTTTATCGCTTTTATCGATTTAAAATTTAATTATTGAAATCATCAAAAATATTGATTAGTTCAAATAATCAAATATATAGATTATTTACAATCTCTACCACCAAGTCTAGTATCAATGACTAATTCAAAACAGATGAATCAGACATACATAGACTTACGAACACAAAATTGTCTTGATCCGATATTGATATTTGAATAAATCGATTATTTTGAAGAATTACTCTTAATGAGCTACTTTTAATGATAACTCTTTGTAAGCTATATGTAAATAAAATAGTAAATTCTAGAGGGACTAGGTAAGGACGGCTTATCTATGTTAGCTTTAGCGGTTATCCACTGTAGCTGCTACGGTGGCGCCACCTACGTCGGGCAACTGCTCCTCGAGATTCAGCTTGAACTCCTCGATCGTCTGATGTTGCTGGATGTCGATAATATCGGCCATTATTTTCAATTGATTTGCGCTCGAAGTAAATTAAGATTTTTTGTGTTTTTTTATTTTTATGTTACGGAACGGATTTCTTGTTTTCGCCGCAAACAATTAACAACGAAAAAAAAATTATTCGATTTGCACACACCACACACACAACACACACCGTACGCGAGATGAATGCAGTAAAAAAAGAGAGGAAAACGCGAGAGAGGGCGTCAAGGATTCTGCGCGCGTTCCCTGTTGGCAATTAATAGAATCCTTTGTTTCTGCTAATCCTTTGTAATTTTTTGCTGCTGAGCTTTCAACTAGCTGGTGCTGGGTACTAAACGAGTGGAACAGTGGTGCCCACTATTTATGCCTTTTCTTTTATCAAAAAAAAAAACAACAAAAAGCACTTTACCAATCGAACGGAGTCTTTATCAGTGGGAAAGAGAGCAACAGAGAGCGACAGAGAGAGAGGGAGAGTGCAAGAGAAGAACACCTTTTTAAGAACGCGTCATCCTGAATAGTAACAAATAAAACCAGGAGCGAGGGTAATAAGCACAGTATACAGTACTCAGTAATTGTAATTTGATATATATATATATAAATTGGTTCATATATAAAGATTACACAAACGTTTAACAACCAATTCTTTGTAATTTTGTGCTTTCTATCTCCTATTCCAAAACTTTTGTTCGATTCTCTGGAGCGTACTGATAACACGGTCGAAAAATAACCAAAGAACGAACGTTATTGTCAAGTGCGAGAGAACAGTACAATTTACCTCCAGAAGTATGGAAAATACACGTAACTAAAAAGCCCATGGTCCGCATTGCACTACATCGCGGGTCAGCAAATGTCTCTGCCGGGCCTCTACCGCCACATGCAGTACATGGTCACATGGCATGAATTCGGCAAAGGTCTTCGGGTAAGCTTTAGCGAAATTAGAGCACAGCACACATTGTCATTTTGTAGCTTAATCTAATAAACGTTTTTATAAAATATTTTCATAGTCATATTACAAAACATTTAAGCTATTTTTTTGCTCATCTCTAACCATATTATTCAATTTCCCACACAAATGCGATGGCGGCATTTGAATCGAGTGGTACGGACCACTAAACTATACCCACAAGCTAATAATTTCTTTGTCGACCTGTGTAATTAACTCATCGTTCTCATTTCTGGCGATAAATCGAATGAGAGAATTTTAAATTCCACAAATGCGACCCTCTCAGTGATGCTAGCAATGTGAGCAAAAGTTACATAAGAAAATGTACTCTTTCTATGACAAACGATATTACACCTGGCCGATCTCTTTCACAGTTGGAGGAACATGTCTAGATCAAACTAATCTATCTTATACATACATAACAGATTAGTTATTAAATTAAAAAGTATTAAAAAGTAATGGATTTCCTCAATGGTTTCCTCAATGAATGACTAATCCGGTACTTGCCGATTCATCTTGTAAATAAATATGCGCGCTGAAATGAATACTCATATATGTACGAATGTATGTGCAAATATATGCCCATTGAGTCATATCTTAATCTACGGGTTTTCCCTTGACTTGGCAACCCTGCTCGCAACATACTCAAGTGTCCACAAAATACATTTTCAAGAAATCGCTTACGCATCGAAAAGTTTTCGGTTAAATGCAATACCACCTTGCCGCCAGGTAAAACTTATTGAAAGAGATAAAGGTAGAAATGCCGAAAAAAAGAGAGTAGAGGCGAGAGAGAGAGCCGGACACGCAATTAAACGTAATTGGTTTTTTAATAGGCATTGTATCAGCAAGTGAATTATGTGCCAAGTGTCATTTCTGTTTAGTTATAACTTGTCGAACATAAATCTAATGCCACCCCAGATAATGAAAGTTTGAGCTACGCGATAAGACAAGGAAATGCGACAATACATTTTTAGGACTTCCTCTACAACATAATTGCATATGGTCTGGTTTATTGGGGGCCCATTAAATTACCCTTGGTTTTAATGGATTTCTAAAGATTGCTGATAAAAAAAGATGGAATATCAGAAAACCTTATTTGAAAATATTTTAACTCGAACTAATATATTTTTCCAAGGTGCTGTCATTTTGTACATAATAGTCACCAGCCGGAGTCATCGCTAAAATGTTCGGGATGACTAATAGCTCGGACATACAACAGACACTTCACTGTTGTAATTGGGGTCACTCCCCAGTTTGCAAACATATTGAAACAAATAAACTGCAACAACTGTTATCGGCCATTATAATCCACGTATCGTTGCATAATAATTAACATTTTATAAAGCAAGTGCAGCTGTTAAAAAAATTCGACTAAAGTTACTCATATAGTTAAAAGATTGCCATATATATGTTACAGTTACCTTTAATAATATATATATATATAATATCAATGTCAAAGTTCGCGATCTTAAAGACCACGAAGTGTAAAAATCATTCTATTCAGCCAGGATCTTCGCCACGCTTTTCCAGGATGTAAACATCAGTACTGACGCATTAAATTGTGTGTATATTATTACAGCAAACATTAGCAATTCATATCTAATATCTAGGCACTTATATTAAGATCGTCACTAACGAGGTCAACTTCGTTTTATTACTGTGGACGTCCGTCCACATAGTAATGATGAGCACCGAGAGTGTGCGCGTGCCAACTACTATAACTATATACTCGCAGAATTGAAAATCAGCTGGAAATGGTCCGATCGTTAAAAGAAATATATGAACCAAGCGAATGGTATTGATTTAGGTAAGGATTGCTTTCGGCTCTAGCCTGCATAATCTAGCCTAGAAACTAAATACGTCTACCAGAGTGTTTGATTTCTCAGTACACCAAAAATGCAATGTTGGCATACTTAACATACTTAAGCATTCAGTCAAGATTATTATAATTTTTAATCAAAATGGGACAACTTTATCCTACAGCTTTCTTAGGTAGGACGACTGGTCAGGGTGTACACACTTTGGCTTCGCGAAGTTAGCTTCCTTTCTTGTTTTGTGATTGTTTTTGTGTGAACAGACAGGGTTTGTTGAACTCTTAACGCCATTTACCTTTTACGGGCAGCGCGTTGTCGGATTTGTCACTTCGTTTTATCAGCTTTTGCCATTTTCGGGTTTCACTTGCCATCAGAGAAGGAGAGGGTAACAGAGAGAGAGATGGGGAGGGAGGGAGAAAGAGAAACCGGGGAAAATGGATATGGATATGGATATGGATATGGATATGGATATGGATATGGATATGGTAAACAGAGACACTCTGATGATTTAGTGGCTCATTGCTAATATTTACCCCATATTTTACACATACATATATTCATTCTCCCCGATTTTCCATTTGTCTTTTTGTATTCGCTGATGAACTGTAAATTTGTCATAATGAACTGCACCGTTGGCTTTCACAGCAGATCCCCCTATGGTCGCGTGCTTTACACTTGACGAAACACTGTTGGCTTTTAATGGATATGGGGAAATGGATATCTCAATACGGGAAACTAGTTTATTAGCCAAATTAAGAGAGGCTATAACCGCACAATTTTGGGTTCACTTACATCAATATCGATTCATTTCAATTAAGATAAGTCACGACCTTGAGATACCCAACAAGAGGTAAATATATATATGATCTTTTTAGACTCTTTTTAGGGTCAAAATCATGTTTAACAGGGCTAATTTTTATAGTGATGCTTCTTAACATTGTAAGCTGGTCTTCTGTTAAATACAACCCTGTTCGAAGTATCAATAGGGTTAAGGACACAGACCTAGGCTTCTCAACGCCTACATTCTTATGTACTATCAACCAAAATAAAAATATAATTTATTTGGAGCTTTTGAAGAACCGTGGCCCACCACTACAACGTTTTTTCTTTCTAATTGTTTGCCTCCTGGACTGTATGGAATTTAGAAGTGGTTTTTCCAATTTTGGCACACTTCTGTAACCGGTTTTGTACCTTCTTTTCATGGGGCATTCGTTATTAAGTATCTTTTGGTGGTCTTTTCTATTGCGGCTACGGCTGTGCAACGGTAGGCAAATAACTATCTATCACATATCATCATCATCATCATCATCATCATCATCATCGGCATACGCATACGCATGGGCTCATTATTAATTTTTGTTCAGTTGATTTCCTTTACCCATATTTGAACAGCTATTTCTTGGTTAGGGGGTCAAAAGGGGGACAATTCGAGTATTTAACGGGTACTCGTTCGAATATCTATGTATCAGACAATGTTGATTAACATGCTACGAATGATGTTGAGTCACGTTCAATCAGCGGGCGTTGTTGAGTGCTGTCTTTATTTATTTTGTACTCTTGCAATGGGTACTATCATTTTTGGTCATATACTTATATGTAGATAGATATATAGTCATGATCAGCATCACTGGAGAGTAGCAAACACTATCTCGATCTGTTTCTAAGCCTAAATTTCAAATTAAGACCATATCTGCCATTGAAACAATCTAATCGGAATTGCCTACCATTGCTTTTTCCAAAGATAATTCCATTTAAATGAAAAGATCGTTGCTTGATACTTTGAAATCGATGAATCTGACCAAATAAATTACCTGATAAGAGTAAGTGTATACAAATCGTCGGCTTAGCTATTCGTGCTGTTATGTTGTACGATATGTTGATGTAATGCTGCCTTTGTTGGCAGAAAAAACAAAAAGTGGGTGGAATGAGATAATGGGTGGTGTTTCGGTAGGGTAAAAAGTAGTTGCATTATCGGATGGCATTACTTGATATGCATAAAAACGCGGCCGACTTGAAAACCGGTTTAAAGAAAGCGAAACAAAGTGACGCAAAATTGTTTTCTTGGCCAGTTAATATTTGCAATTACGTCACTCAAACATTTACCCGCCACAAAAAGCTCGGCAAACAAAACAATAAGCGCCGCTAAGCATCTCAACTTGTCTACCTCTTTTTTCGAGGCCTCTAATTAACTTCTATTTGCGTTAAATTGTGTCTAAATTGCCCTCAAGAAGTTAGACCCTCTGCGGGGTTAAGTTTCTTTACCTACAGACCTTTATATTAAATCGGTTAATGCAATGCAAGCCAGATCAGCGAAATACTAGGCTTTATTAGGCGACCTATTTTCTATAGACTTCTTCATGATATTTTCGTTTTCATCTGGAGCAGATTACCATTTATAAATACTATTTTCTCAGCCTTAGGTGTTCCCCATCAAAAACAACATTTATTTTGGCTTCTGCCTTTCGGAATATATATTTCATCGAGATGTGCCTGCAGCTTGGCTTTTGTCAACAATGTATTGGATGCATTTAAGTTAATTTTAAGAACAAAAGGGGCCGCAGCTCAAGCACTTTGCAGCCTTTCGATAAAAACCATTCCACTCTCTGTCTGTATTCACGTACAAAATTTGAGTGTCGTTTCTTTTTTTGTAATTTTAATGCAAATGGCAGCGACAGTGTTTAATGGAAACACAAGACAGGCAGTATCCATCAAAAGCGACGAGCACAGTGGCGCACAGCTTAGTTCTTGTATAACAATGGAAGGATATTAAATATAAATTCATAAATGTAAAAAGTAATACCAACAAAACGGGTATATCATTTTGGCAGACCTGCCATCTTCGAGTTTTATTTTAAAAATAATTCCATGACACTATATTGTGACCGGAATAGTTTATCAAGTATGCAGCCCCGATTACCCATAAAAACACATTCATATCTCCTTCACATCGGGCACTCAAAATGCGCAGCTTAGCGGCAATTAACACTGACACTCCCACGCAACAGACACTGAAACAACAAGCCGAAGCGACAAAACACAAGCAGAAAGAGCACAAGAAACCAGAGACGAAAGACAAACAAAGGCAGTGCTTTGTGCGTGGGTGTGGCAACTCAGCCTCAGTTCTTGAATTAGCAGGGGCAACAATGTGTTACTCATATGCCATTAGCCATGATCAGCGAATATAATGTATTACTTTGTGCAACAGAAGAGACAAGATTCAAATTCACAAATATCCATATCATAGGAATTTTTCAAATATATTTTTACGAATTAAAAATCTGTCTTCTTTCAAATGTTTAGCTTTAAAAAACAAAATACAAGCCAGTATTTGAGCTAAGGTGCCAGTTTCATAGACAGTTTTGCTTTATAGCGGGCGCCCAGCAGACTCGCGAGTCCGCAAGCTTCTCTGCTCGGGCTCTGCTTACACCGATACTGTTCGCGTTTGTACGCCGGCAATAACTGTACGCTCTTATTCAAACAAACGCACGTCTAACGTATTCTCCGCCTATGTAGACTAATAGGTATTTTTCTTAATGTCCAGTTAACATTTATCGTTCAGATAAACATAAAAATGATTTTCTAAATGGCTCATGTGAGAAAGTCATCTGAAATTTACCAGCTTTAGAAAATGTTTATGGGAAATAATCATAAGGACATTCCCCAAAAGACATCCTTGGCAAAGATATACCAGAATTTACTGTCTAACCGAATGCCATTTAAGGGATTCTGACTGTAGGCTTACATTCAAGAATGTAGTGTTGTTTTAGAGTCAATTGCGGGAACTGGAAGACAAATAAATAAACACAGTAAAACATCAGCTTGGACATTCGATCACGCTGGGAACTTAAGGGGCTGGCTGGCTTAAGATCTATTAAACTATTTATATACACTTTCATATGGTAGAATAACATTTTTTGTTCGTTTATATGAAATATTGCATCTTTGCTTGTAAATATAGATTTACTTTCAATGATGGCATTTACAAATCATGAATTTTAAGTCAGTTAAGTATTAGCTATAACTTTTCTCAACAATTTCAATCAGATGTAGTTTTTTGCAGTGATTTATTAAGAGGCCCTTCTGAGTTCGCCGGAACATTTTTTGTTGTGGTGTGTATCCTGCATTACCGATTGTGAACTCGTTTTTATGTCTTTTAACGTACTGATATTTTTATGACCGGCTAGGTTCCACTCTGCACTTTCAGCGTGGGCGCTTTTGCTATTCCTCTATTTTTGGATTTGGAATTGAGGAAAAATACGAGCTCAGCGAAATGCAAAATGCAAAAAAGTGCTGGAAGAGAGGAACATCGGGTTGAAGAATACGACGGCGGAGAAATAGCAGCAAGAAACAATTGAAAACTATTAAATGTGTGCATAAAATTAAACGAAAATTGCTTGACTCTCAGTGCCCCTTAAACCAAGGTGACGAGTGGCACGGCACATTGGGCCCAAAAAAGAGTTTCTTGTGGAAATTCTTGGTATATTTACACCTTATTTTAAATATTAAAATCTTATTGGATTGAAATTGTTTGATAAAGGCAATTGGGCAAGGCAATTGTTTTGTTTTTAAAATGTTCGGTGTTGGAATTGACAGAAACTATTTTCTATAGTAAATTAAAGTTTTTAAGGACCTTGAAGGCGAGGGTCTTCTTGCGCTTGTACCAAAGGATTATAATGAAAATTTGTGCATCCCCTCCATTCCACCCATTGTGGCCCCACTGTTCGGCTGCTTTCAGAGCAAAGCTAAGATATAAACTGATGCTGAGACGTTGTTTTTCACGCTCTCTAAGTGAGTTTGCTGGTATATTAACGTTTGTGCTTGTGTGCTTGTGATTTGTATTTTTATTTTAAGCAGAAACTGGTTTTCCGAGCTCTGCCCCCTCCGAGCTCGCCCCCTGTTAAGGGTGAGGGGAGATACTTTTATGTGGTGTCATAGTATGGAAATAAATGCACGTTATACCGTGGTTGGCCTTGCTAAAATCTAAATAAAATCTTTGCAAGTTCGTACAAACAAAGTTGACAAGTGAAATTTTTGTTTATTATTTATTTATTATTTTTTTAATTGTATTGTCGCGACTATGAGATACCCTGTACTAAACAGTAGCTATGTAAATGTAAAACGTAGTAAGTGGTATCAGGATATCGATAATTGCATCGATAATAATCGGAGATTTCAAGGAGAGATTGAGATATTGGGAGATTTATTAAAAGTAAAAGTATTTTGAATGTAATTTCAGAATAAGGGAATGCAAGTAAAAGTATTTGAAATAAATTCAGGCAACTCGTACATGAAATTCTTGTATTTTCAGTCATAGTTCAACTCTATTGCTCCCAGAGAGCTAGAGAGAAGAGATTAAGGAGATGTGGGAAACTTGTTTGCTCATCTGTCCCCCTTCCACCCACACTCTTTCTCTCTGGCTCTCTTACAAACACACACAGACACACACCCTCTTTACCACACACACATACCCAGTGGAGCCCAAGAGGCAGCCACATTAACCGTTAGCTGGCAATACGTTGTCTCTTCTTCAGCGTCGTCGTCGCTACTTTTACTTGCTCTCTTCCTCTCTCTTTCTCCCCCGTCCAGTACATCATCATCCTTCTCCTCGTCGTAACATCATGGGGGGTTGATTCGCACTGTTGAAGGCCAGCGCCGCAGTCTCAGTCGCTGCCGCGGTCGGCGTCGTTGCTCCCCATTATCAACGACGACGCCCACATGCACCGCTTAACGGTTTCTTCCTTCTCCACCTCCTCTTCCTTTCAGAGCCACGCTTGTGTGCCTGTATGCTTGTGTGGGTGCATGCGAGTGAGTCATGCATTTGACAATTCATTTTAATAATTTGCCGCCTCTATTATTGTTATTGATTGATTTTCTACATTTAGCTCGGTTTCTTATTATTCATGATTTCATTATTTCTTCATTACTCGTTTCTTGTCTCTACCACCAACTCACCTCGGTGAATTTTTCCTTGATCTCCGCCTTTTCATCAATGGACAGTGTTTTTGTGAATTTGTTTAGTGCTGCCATCTTTGTTGTTGTTGTTTTGTTTGTCGCTTCTCTCAACTCTCTCGAATTTGTATAACTGGCGTTTGATTGGTTGAATATTTTCAATAAATTATGCTTTTATTATTAATTTCACTGTTATTCCGCTTTTCACTTGGCGGTACTTGCTACGACACTTTCCTCGGCAACTTTATTTGTTTACTATTTCTTGTTGAAATCTCTTGCGAACTTCAATTGAATATTATTGGCTTGTTTCCTTTTGCACACACACCTCTAGTTGTTTGTATTTTGTTTTCTTAATAGGTTTGTTAAAAAAAAAATTTGAAAACTACGCGTTATATTAGATATAAATTATTCAATATCTCGATTATTCCCCCAATTCCGCGACTTAATTCGCAATCTGCAATCAACCGGCTACTGTACGGTTTTGTTAACAATACTTAACAAATTGTTAATGCGACGGGCGAGAAAATCTCGCGAGAGTCGGAGAGATTGTAGAGGTGGAGAAACATCGATGCCAACATCGATGTCATCGATGTTTTCGAAACATCGCTAACATCGATGTTTAGCATCGAATCATTGATGTCTTTCCATCTCTAGAAAAATGCGACCCATCTCTCAAAAGAGCCCTGTCTCGATAAGCTTTTTCGTTTTATTTTAAAATTATCATTATTCAATTATTTATTTTTTTAACATTATCAACAATAAATAGAATATTTGATTTTTTCCAATATTTTATATTTAACAATGTACATAAATAGTTAATAATAATTTAATTGTCAAACTTCTTTATATCAACCTTAATCTACAATGTATATAAAACGAAATATTAGTTTAAAATAAACAGCATCAACAATGGAAATATAAAACATTTGTTTTCCTTTAAAATATTTTTATCCGCAACGTCATTAAAATCTTGAATAAAATGTAAATGTAAACAATCGAGGAAAATTCCACATACAAATATATGTGCATAGCCCAAGCGCTTGAACTGAACTTGTAAGTTATCGGTAAAATGGTTTTGCACAATTAATATTCTTAACTTTAATAATAATTTTTTAAAGCTAGAGGTTTTTAAACTTTGTTGCTTAAGTTTGGAACACCTTAACGATCTTCTTCATGTGGGTTCGCATATGGACATGAAGACTACTTCTCGTTGCGACGTTTTACTGTCGCTCTCCTGTGTAAATTTTACTTCTGTACCTGAACATTAAAATACTGGGAAAACGACTTTGAGCACTATTATTACTATGTATATTGATATCGCAGGATGTGGGTACATTTTTATTCTTGTTCACCTCGAGGAAGAATTTGTGGCTCTTTCCTAATGTCTCTCGTATCTAATATGCAGTTTGTGCTCATTGCCGTCAATATTCGCAAATGGTTTTGGGGTAGGGAGGGCCTTCAGAAATCTAATATTTAGTGCATTGATGGTGATGGAGATCTTTAGTCCTGGAGCGTCGTCAAATATATTGATCATGACTGACTTTTCTAGTAAAGAGTCTGAATTTAATATTGAAAAACGATCTAATTTACATGTATCAGGGTTGGTTACTTACACTTCCACTTGCGACGATTAAATGTATCAAACTATTTTCATTTTAGTGGCAACATACTTGGAAGTCCGCCGGGAACACAGTTAGGAGCTTTCTACGGCACCATTTTACTAATGGTAATCCATTAGCTCTACATATAAGGGGTACATTTGAGGTAAATTTCGCTAAATGAATGTGTATTTAAATGTTGGTATAGTTATTTAAATGGTAGTAATCTCCCACTTTAGCGTAACTAGAGGTGGAGAAACAATGACTTATCGATATCGATAGCATCAGCCCTTATTTGATCGTTCTTTAAATTTGTATATGGCAAATAACACTTAAAATTCAATTTAAGCAATTCAACGCCTAAATAAAAGATACGTAAAGCAAAAGAATTTGTACAACCGGTTTTTGTGGAGTAAAAGGATATCTCAGCAACAAAAACTGATAGCTCATTCAAACAAGAACGTAATGAAAACAACGTCACTTTTCACGTTGTTTTCATTACGTTGTAATGATCTAAGGAAAGCGCTCTCGTGTGGAGTGAAGGCAACAAACAGAGCAGTAGTCCAATTGGTAAAACAATAAATCTTAAAAATTAATACCATAAATTGAAAGTATTTTTTCTTGGTTTTTATAGACGGTTGAAGCGCGGTCACACTCGGCTCCGTTCAACACCGCCTGGTCGCACTGTCCAGCATTGTTGCCTTTTTTTATTCTATTCCCGGATTTTTCGCTGTTTTAGCGATCGCCGCCAATTTGTTTCGTTGACTGAGGTCAGAGGACGCAGGATACCGCAACCGACTCGGGCACCAGCCATTCTCCAGTCGCGCTGCAGCAGAGGTCAACCTCTGTTGTTGTTGTTGTTTTCGCCAGCTGCTACATCCCCCTGCGAGTGTGCGTGTGTAAGTATTGCGGAATGCGCGTGTGTGTGCGTTTGTACAAGTGCACGAAATAACAACAAAGCTTAAAACGCATTTACGTCTTGATTTCGATTTATTTACTTGTTTCTTTATGGCAGAAAGCACAAAGAAAGGGCTAGTCCAGCGAAGCCAACGAAGGAAGCGAGGCAGCGCCAGCAGCAGCAACATGGATGTGGAGGAGAATTACGAGAACGCAACAGAAATGCAAAATCAAAATCTGAACCTGAACCTAAATCAAAATCAAAACTCGCATACAAATGCAAATTCCGGTCCTTTGGATCCGCTTCCGATCCAGCAAATGCAGTGTGAGCCCCTCTTCGGACTAACAACCAACACAACAACAACCACGAACCCCATGATGGCCATCCCCTTGCCACCGCCGCCCGGCATGATGCCGCTTCCGCAACAGAACCCGATCCCGAACCCAAACCCGAATTCGAATCCCCAACAGAACGCCACAGCCACAACAGCCGCCTCGGCGCCCGCAGCACCGTCGATCAAAGGCTTGCCGACAAACGATTTCGATATCGACTCCATATTGCTGCAACAGTTTAGCTGCATGGGAACCACGGACCACGAGGATCTCATCAGCCAGTTCCAGAGTCTGATGAACAATCAGATGAACCGCGAATCGGCTAGATTCTACCTGGAGATGAGCAACTGGTGAGCTCTAAGCTTAAAATTCTGTGGCTTCATATAGAGAAATCACTCGTGAATCGCTTAATTGTGGAAAAACGTAACTTAAAGCCGAGTTAGATGCTAAAACTGACTTGCAACCTGCGAAATATCGGTGATTTCTTTAAGAACAACATTGTAAACGTCTTAGATGCGATGTACGTTTATAGTAGCCACTATGACGGTCGCAGTTACTACCCCTAACTATCTATTTAATACTTATATTTAACACTCTTTGTTTTCAGGAGCCTACAGACGGCAGTGGGCTGCTACCTGGACTTCTGCAGCCTGCAGTCGCTGCCCTCTATGAAGATCGTGCAGGGCAAACATTTGAATGCCCAGCAGCAGGCCTTCCAGCTGCAGAATGACGGCACCGAGCGCTGGCCGAACAACTGCTATCTAACCTCACCCATCCAGACGCAGCGCATCAATGTGCCCGCCCTACGTCCGGGCGAAACTTGTGATATTCTGGCCGATCTGATGCCGACGCAGCCGCCGATAATGTGGCGATTGTGTACACCAAATGGCTGGTACTTTGGCGGTGAGCAAGATATAAAAACCAAAAGAAAGCAAGCCAGATACATTTTGTGGCAAATTTTAAGCGTAAAAGGGACATTAACGTGCGTTTCATAGTTGCCGTTAAATGCAAACTCCACTGTAGCTTCAGTTAGCAGAAAAACTAAGAATAGACGTCCCTATTGTGGATTGATCTTTCTTTGGGAGATTAATTTGACTAATTTCCACCATTTCCTAGTATGTAAACTTCTAATGCTAGATTCCTCCTCCCCCAGATGCCATTTGGATGATTCCGCCGGGAACGCAGGCCAGCCAGGACGAATTACAGCAGCGGATGGTGCAGCTTATTACATCGGAGGCCAAGCCAGATGTCTATCCGCAGATCAACATCGTGATATCGGCCCACACACAATAAACACAGCGCTCAGAGTCCGGAATCCGGAAGCATTAATACCCTCCTCCCTCCAACAACTTCGGCAACAACAACCACAACATCGGCCAATTTATTCCGTTTTCCAAAACCTAATATTGCGGGGTGTGTGTTCAGTTCCCAAAACTCATCTTTAGCATTTTTCATACCCTGCGAATTCTTACATTTACGACTAGACGTTAGCCCCACGCGTTGGTTCGTCGTTACCCCTTCCATACGAATAAATTGAAGTACTATTTGGGTGTATGGATTTCCCCATCCGGGAAAACTGACCCCCCCTATATAACACATATGTACGTTTACAACTAAGTTCTGAAACACACTATATATTTTGCACAGGTGCGATCCTGCCCTCGATTATGATCACATGTTGTTTGTTTTAAATCTAGAAAAGAAACCTCAATTTTATTTCAAGTTCCATCGTTTAATAACAAAAAAAGGAATACTTATTGCAAAGAGATTAAAGCGATTTAAAGCGACATGGAAACAAGCATGGAAACACAATCCCGCGCGGGATTATTTTGTTTCATTACTAAATTATTATTAAATTTTTGTCTTTTAAGATTCACAAGTTGTAACTTTGCCTTTATACCCTGTATTTGCAGAGTCAAATGGTCGAAAAGTATGCTACAAACAGTATCACTTAAAAAAGAAATCATAGGTCACTGACAAGTAATTTGGGACCTAAAATATTGTGCTAATCATCATTTGATTTATATTATTAGGATATTACCCTTAAAGCTCTAAAGCTCTTATTTTGTATTCCTATATTTGTTAACCACAAAGCTCGTTTAAATATTTTGAAACCAGAAAATGATGAGAGTTTCTACGTTCCTATAAGTTTAGAGTTCAACCTTTATGAAACACTTTGTTCGCAATTGAAATCGGAAATAGGCAGCGTGCTTCGTGCCATATTTATACTGTGTTTTGAACTTGGTTAAAGCTAAAGTTTGAGTTCGATTGTAAGACTACCCCTTCTTCCTGTAGCTGGTGTCAGACAGAATCAAGTTTATATATAGAGATTGAGAAGGAAGCAAAAGTTAAAAGGTGAGCGTGAAATGCGAGAATCGCGTGAAGTGAAAGTGAGTATCGTGTGGCCACATTAGGTTCTTTTGTTTGTTTTTTTTTTTTAGGCAATAAAGTTGCGTGTGTGCGATTGTTTTATGCATAATTAATTAATTTCTTCTTTAATTTAAACTCCTATTTTTTGAGTAAAGCCGAAAAAATGATTAAGCAGAAGGACTTTGTAACAAAATTAGAATTAAGTGTTTTATTGAGCTGAACAAGACAGATGAAAAACGAATGATGCGAGTTGCTTGCGTTTTATTTGGGAATGGTAATGACAAAATAATTATGGGGATCAGGAAAATATATATGACTGCGTGCGTTAAAGCTCAATTCAATTATCGGAATATTTTCACCTAATTGAAGCGCATTTCTTATAGTTTAGATAAACACATCTGTTTATGTAAATATCAGGGATAATAATGAAAATATACAATGATTCATTTAATGTAATATCCAAATACTTTCAAATTTTGAGAAAATATCTTTACAATTTCTACGGGGACTGAATAACTAAATTCTAGATGTAACTCCCTTCGACGCTCTGGCTTCAATCTGCTATCCTTTGGTGAGTATCCAAATCTACGAGAATCTAGAACTTAAATTTTCTAGCAAGTGATTTCTGAGAAATGGCTGAATGAATTAAATATTTGTTCGTCTGGCTTGAACTTAGGAACTTGGTGCCCAACCATGCTTTGTAGTATATACATAAATAATATTTATATAATATAAGTATAAGATGCCTTTTTTTTATATTAAGCAGCTCGAGCTGTAAAATTTATGGTGAGTATCCAAATCTACGGGTCTACAGGATCTGTAGAACTTAAATCTTCTAGCAAGTGATGTCTGAAAAATGACCGAATTAATTAAATATTTGTAGAGATCCAGCTCCATCTTAGAATCTTGTTGCCCAACCATGCTTTGTAGCATAAAAATCAAGTCAGCCTTTAAATTATATATAAGATGCCTTTTATTATATTAAACAGCTCGAGCTGTAAAACTTTTGTTTTTCCACTTTTTGGTTTTCACGCTAGTTTAGCGGGATTCAATCTAGAAAAAGCCAAAAGCTACAGAAACGTTTTATATTTCGTTGAAAAGATTATTTAAAATGCTAATCACTTTGACTCCATTTTTCTTAATTAAAGAATTTACAATTGAAAATTTAAAAATAGAATTAAAAATGTATTAAGTTTTCAGAACTTGTAATCGGTCTTTAGCTGGAGTAGGAGTACATTTAAAAAGAGAAAATTGTTATAAACTATTTAAATAATTTGTTATTTATTTTGTATTCAAACATAATTAAGGTTGTAATCATATTTTTTATGATATTTGACCACCCTACCATACATAATAAAGAGTAATTATTGAAGAACCCATAAAACAATAATACAAAAAAGTTATTTTTAAATATATTTTTATATTAAATAACCCCACTTCACCAATAATCAAACATAATCATTTCGCTGACCATCTCTTTTCCCCTTAATGATTTTGTAATATATGGACCGCTTAAAATATGCAAATATAAGAAGAACATTAAAAGAAGAATACAGATTTGAAACCTAAACAATATGACATTAATTTTATAATACAAAAAGTGATTAATCATCACAAAATTATATATCAGACAAGTTTGATTTTTAAGTTGCATCGTTACTCTTTTTTCTTTTCTCGGTAAAAGTCTTTTTGGTTAATACAATTAAAGTTTCACAATAACATTTGGTAATTATTGTTGATTTGTTAAACTTGGGATGTGATTAAATTACTGTCTACTTACAAAATGCTTAAAAAGTCTGTGCCATTTGTCCGTCAGCTCTCTTACTTACTTTTCAAACAATGTGATGCACTTTGTTTTCAGCCTGAACTTCCTGGGAAAATCTTTGTCTACTTTGGCATATGAAGAGGAAAACAGTATACATACATATGTATGTACATGTGGCCATAAAAAAAATAAATCAAATTTTAAGAAACAAATATAAAAAATGAACACATGCTTGTACTTTTCCTTGACTTTGATTTAATATTTTGATCAGACGATGTAATCCGATTGGCAGCAATATTACTTATGCGTTCCCCTTGTTGCTCTCACCTTGTATTTTTCATTTTTGCAGCTGGCTTTGCATGAATATTGTAATTGAGTAAAAAATGCAAAAATAATAACACCGAGGACACACACATGAATAAATACAAACGGTCGTTCCTGTGATGGCACGGCAAATGAATGCATTGAAACGTAAAAGAAAATTATAAGCCGCCAAGGAATAACGGCAGCAACAACAAAAACAAGGATGTGGAGCTCTCGAAGTTAGGACTCGAAGTTAAGAATACCCTCGAAAGTCAAAGGATAGTTGCCTGCATTGATAAGGAAATGAATCCATTGAGTATTTGAGGTTTAATATAATAATATAATAAAAGGCGTCTCATATATACTTTAAAGGCTAGCCAAACCATGGTTGGGCACCAATATTCTAAGATGGAGCCCGACTGAACTCTACATATAAGTTCTTACAAGGATCACTGAATAAATTCTGTATTTGTAATCAAACTAAATTATTATTTTGATAAATGAGTTGATTCATAGGTAGTATTTCCTATATATAGCACTTTATAGCATATTCTTACTGGCAGTCACAATGGCACCAACTAACTACGTTTTGACTTGAATTACAACTGATGAATCGAGGGGCTTAGGGGTAGGACAGGGCGGCAAAGTATTTGTATGTAGGGGGGGTTCCGGTTGAGCGGATTGGGATTGGGATCCTCACTCCACTGGGCCACAGCCATGTCGTGGACAATCAAATCAAAAAGGCGTCAAAGCACAAGTCCTCTTCAACAGCTTTCCCTCTCTTACAGACTCCTGCTCTTTCGCTCACTCTCCGGACTTGGTGTCTCACTTGCACTCGTTGCCGCACAAATTGCGCGTTTTCTCGTTTCATGTAACATTGTAAAATTGCATTTGCGCCTTCCTACAGTCCATATCTACTCGCTCCTACTGTCCCCACCCACTGTGTCTCATCTCTCTGGCCCAATCTACACTGAACAAAAATAAAGAACCTAAAGTATTGAAAATTAAGTTTGTTTTATTTTTTTGCTCTCAAATTGATTTAAAAAAGCCCATTGCAAAATATTTTATTTTTCGTTAATTGACTTTTGCTATAACTTGTTGTTTCTTTCCTAATGTTATACGGATAAAATTAATAACTCAAGGAGGATCTTGCATATAACATCTTCTGGATCTTCTGGATGTTACTTGCATTACTGTAAGTGACGGTAAGTTCTGTGCAGCTTTTCTACAAAACAAGAAAGGAGGCTAGATTTGGGTCTCTCAAGTTTATATACCTTGCAGATAATAATTAAAATAATATAGCAAAACGATTACCTATTCGTCAACTATAAGTAATAACAAAATCAGCTAATTTGGTACGATTGGAATTTAAAATGTATTGTTATCATTAAATTAAAGGATCATATATTTAGTTTTAATCCGATTTCTGTGGAAATAATTAAAACCGCCTAGTTTGGCCTGATCGCTATATGGCAGCTATAATATATAGTGGTTTGATTCCCGGCGTTCCATAAAAAGTGCAATAAAAGTAAGGCTATTCTGAAGGTTTCAGCAATATATCTCCAAAACTGAGGGACTAGCTTGCTTGGTAACGGACAAACAGGCAGACGGATATGGCTAGATCAACTCGTCTGGGGCTGCTAACCAAGAATATATGTATATAAATGCTTTATGGCCAACATTAGGGAATAAAAATATAAAAACTTAAATTATTACACGCTCTAAAGTGTGCTAAATATCAAATTAGTTTTGGGAAAGTAAACCTTAGTCTTAATATTGAACATAAATAAATAACATGTTGCTATTTTTTCTACATTTACAGTAAATTAACAATACTAATTGTATCTCGCACCTTTATCTAGATTTTGGTTTATTTTAGGTAACGGATCGAATTGTAACGAATTTTGCGTGTGCGCTTATAATTCCCAATTTGTTTTTGGCAAAGTTTTGCATATATTTATTTTGTTAGTATAAAAAATGATGAAATGAGTATCAATATTACTTTGTTTAAATAGATAGAATTTGCAATCATATTATTCCTAAGCTTCTCTGTACTTTTATTACCAAAAATAATGTATTACAAAAATCTACATTTTCCATGATAAGAGCCGTATTTTTTTGTTGTGTATTGTACTGTCTCATCTGCTCTACCTCATTGTTGTTGTTCGAAAATTCAGATTATGATTTGATTGACAAACAGCCCAACTCCCGTTTTTCGTGTAGAGAGCTGGGGACTTTGGGCTCCCTGGATGGGCATGGGCACCAGGCCTATTTGATATTCATAGATTGGGAATTACAAGGCAGCCATTGCCAATTGTCAACAAGCCCTTACACACAGGCGCACAGTCTCCAATCAACACTCACATAAGGCCACGTGCTGCTGATGTTACAGCGATGCCAATTTGTTTGTTCATTTGGTTTCATTTCATTTGTTTTTTTGCCGCCGGGCTTTGCAGCGCATCACATTGGGGCGGGGGAGCTGGCTACTACCGGATGAAATGCGGCGGCGGAGGCGTGTCAATTGGAAAAGCAAATAACGATGAAAACAGCCTATCCCGATTCCCCCACCGATTCGGGTTCTATTTACCTATTTTGCATATGCGAAATTTGCCAATGAACAATCCTGACTTTTAAGCAAAATTCAAGAATTCCAAAATGAAGTCTTTTAAGTTTATAATAATAATATAATAATAATTATAATATTATTATAATATTCTCTATTAAATAAGATATCTAACAGGATATTTGCTCAATGTAATGATAAGGAATCTACACTACTTACAGGTATTTAGCAGTGTATAGCAGTGGTGCCCAAAGCCCTGCATCGCGAGTCGGCAAAGTTCTTACAGTGTGCCCAAAATATAAGCAATGCATCGCTGTGGTCACATTGCAACTTGATGGCTAAATCTAGCTTTTTTTTAGAATTAAATAGCAATTTTTTTTTCTAGTCATAGCTGTCTTTATGCAATATTATAAAAGAAATCCATTCTTTTTCTTATATTTAGCAACTTTGTTATATTTCTTACGTGAAATAGATAGAAGTTTACATCTATGAAATATTAAGCAATCACGCTCTTGATGATTTTTGAACCCTCTCCCCATATATAACCAATAGTAGTTCGTGAAGGAACCTCTTCCCTATGATTACGTATCCATACAACATAATTTCCTTTTACAAAATCGTTTTCAATATATTTTGATATAAAATGATTAAGTAAGCATTGTCCTAGAGTTCACACTTACCAAATAAAAACGTATAATCAGTTCGCAGACCTCTCCCCCCCTAGGTGATGGCTGTCTCCCTAAAAAATCCGATGTTTTGTAAAATATCATCCTCTTGTAATGAAAAAAATGACATAATATAATAATTTTAAATAATTTAATACCTTGGTTCTTTCTTTCTTTTTTCCAATGATTGCAGTAAGTTTCATGAAGACTGTACCTTGTTTCCTTGTAGTTATAGTTCCCATAACTGCTATTATAAAATATGTGACAGTTTTTAGCAATTTAGTTGATCTGATTTTTGAAAGCCATTACTTTTCCGATTTATGCGACTAAGTATGAATATCTTGCAGATCTTTTCACTTTCGTTGTTTTGTAAGATAACTGATTACCTTTGTAATCTGGATAAATCTTTTTTTTCTCATTCTCCCCTCACTTAAGTCGCATTCCAAGCAAGTTAAGCTTCACCCACTTCCTCGCCCTCGGCAAGGCGCAGCACATTAAATGTATAAAACAATTGCCAGACAGTTTGACGCTGTTGGGAAACCTCGAAATGCAATTCTAAGCCCAGCTCAAAGCGCTAAGATGCACGGAGAAAAACTCCAGAGCCTCCAAAAATCAGCAGACCAGTAGATCTAGCCACGGCAAAAAAGCCCTAAATTAGCTTAAATTCTTTGTTTTTTTTTTCGTGTGTTCTATGCGAGAGTGACAATGTCTTATGATAAAGACCTATTTATGGGAGACTAATGCTTAAAATATATTTCTTACTGTGTGCTAGTCCGAACCGATTCAATTTGGGACACGTTTTATCGATTCCCGTCGATTCGGTGCCGTCCACTCGGCTCAAGCTGGTGGTCGATTTTTATGAGCGGCGCGCGTTGACAGCTTAAAAGTCTCTTAGCAAGAAAAATATTGTCAACGCCGAATGTGCCGATTCCCGACTGTTCGTCTGTTCGACTGTCCGCTGTTGTGGGTTGGAAAAACCTTCTGACTCCGACTCTGACTCTTGCTCTTGATGTGTTGCGGCGATAAGATTTTGATAGGGGCCCCGGACTTATAAGTATTTATGCGAGGCACCCTCTGCCATTTGGGCCGTTCAGGACCTGAAACTTATCTCCGGCAACTGACAATCAAGGGTATCAGCTGCCATGATGGCATTAGTTGCACTTATAAGCACCGCACTACCGCTAAATGCACTAAAATCGAAGAGTGATTAACTCGAATACTGGGAGCGTTAATTTAATTCACAAATAAGTATAAGTTTTAGGATTTTTGTAACGTGAATACAACTGATAACTGTCTTTAAGTAATTTGAGTTGTCTTATTGTTTGCTGGATTCATTTAGGTAATGGCGTTATTGGGAACTTAGCTGGTTTAAATCCACATACCCACATATATGCCAGATCAGGCAAATATACTTTTATCCAAAGACAAGCGGAAGACTTTTAGTTTATAATTGTTTTCGCTAAAGACAAGGCAATCTGCCTTTCTAATACGCTAAATGAATTGGGGTAATTTCTTATTAAAACTATTACTAAAATCGATAATAATCGATGATAACTGTCTTTCAGTTATTTGAGTTGTATTATTGTTTGCTTGTTTCATTTATGTAATTTCTTTTAATGGCGTTATTGGCAACTTAGCTGGCTTAATCTAAATACATTGGCATGCAACTATTATTCCAGATCAGGGAAATATACCTTTATCTGAAGACAAGACGAAGGCTTTTAGCTTATAATTGACAATATGACGTTCTAATACTCTAAATGATTTCGGGTAATTTCTTATTAAAACTAATACTCGAATCGAGACTGTTGAATTAGTTTAATGAATAAGAACTAACGTCAAACCAGTTACAGAGGAGCACGAAAAAAACTTCTTTGTAGGTTTCCTTTTGTGTTTGTCTTTTTATTAATATTAAAACTCATAACACTACATACGAGCCTAAGACTTTATAAAGTATATTTAAATTAAAACTATATCTATTTAAACTTAAGCTTAATTTAAGTTTTGTAGATGTGCGTGTGTTTTTATATAGAACTGGGTCAGGCTGCTAAGGTTCTTTGTTGACAGCAGGCAGCAAGATCGAAAGGCGATTTTTGACTTTCTAATGTTAAAAACCTGACCTTAAAGTACATAAATTTCTTACAATAGGTTTCAAATCGTATTATTTATAATTAAGTCTTTAGCTTTATGCAGCTTTTTATTATGAATTTAAGTCATTAAGATGTGATTTAAATTTAATTAAAGTGCATTTAAAAATTATAAGAATCTGTAAGGCTTTAGGTTTTAAGTTACAGAAATAGCCGAATAAAAAGCCTGGAGTATTATTTCTATGTCTTCTTGTTGTCTTCTTTATATTTTTCTTGTTGTATATCCAAAAAAAGCATGTCCTAAAAGATGTAAAATTTGCTAATATGTTAGAAAATGTATTACGTTAATTATGACCCAAGAGGAAGGTTATACGTGATCCAAAGAGGTAAGTTAAGGAGTCCGCGAAATGCTTATTTTTGATTATTTTCGTAGTGGCGGGTCTGATAACGTAATTATTTTATATCCAAATATATTTAAAACAAATACGTTTTGTATTATTTTTTGTTAGTTTGTACGAATAGAAATCGTAATCGAAACCGAAATAATTGTTTTTCGGTATTGAAGTTGATTTAATTTCCCTGATAGCCTTGATTTTGTTTTACATAAAATTTATGTTTTAACATAAATTTTAAAACTATAGGCTTTGTATAGAGTCTTTTGTTGATTATTCTGCAATTCAAAATGTTTTGAATGTAAGCCCATTACAGTATTCATCTTTAGAGATGTGAGAGCAATGATACAGTCGTTCTTTCGAAAAATGGAAATGGAAAAATGGAAATCAAAAGCCTGAAAAGCCTAAGCTCGAAGAGATAATAATGGCGTAGTCAAAAGAAAGCTTTTGGATATTATATCACAATGAGCGGAAATATTGGTGGACAAACTGCTGGCTTCTTATTGCTTCTTTATTTGGAATCCTTGTTTCGATTTTTCTCTCTTCTTTTTCTCTGCATACAAATCATACCTGTTGTATCTGGACCAATAAGGATAAGGTCCGATTGACACCAGTATTCTTTTTGTGGGCCGTGATACAACCCCAGATATTAGAAATAAATATAGGCAAACGAAAATGACTTGCCTAGGATGTAAGTCCAGAGCACTATTTTAAAAGGTCAATGTGATAATAGAGGTGAGATCAGAATAAAATGAGTTGGCGACCAGAAAATGCTGCGTTTGAGCATTCATTCATCTTTATGCTAAAAATAATAATAATTACGAAAGCAATATAGAATCAGAAAAGGGGTATAATATCTAAACAGTCACTAACGAAATAAGGTTAATAATAGATATTTTCTGGGTATTTTTAATTACTTAGTATATTCACCTTCGGAGCGAATGGCAAATGTATGATATATTTTTTTTTAAAGGAGTTTCTTTCTTTCTTTTTTACCCGAGAATGTTATAATATGAAGCAGTGAAACTACGAGTATAATTCAGACTTTTTAAATTGGTGTAGTCAGCTTATTATTAATAAACAAATCAAATGTTAAATGGCATTTTTACCCGGCATTAGTCCAATACCGATTCCTTTGATTCCGGGTTAATTAAAAGTTAATTTGAAGGATTTAACAGCTATTTGTCCCAGTTTTAACATTTCGATCGGCCTTAACATTTTTATTCAAATACATATATAAGTTTACAACAAAATTAGTTTTATTTTTTATTTTTGTATCTATTATTCTTAAAAATGTACAAAATCTGGTGATTCTTCCAAAACAACATTAATGGCACATTTTGGTTATAACTACTAAACTATTTTGGCAAATATAATCAATTTGTTGCTTTATCTTCAAGCTAAAAATTGTACGATTTTGTAACCCCTTAAGGTTATTTAAGCTATTTAAACAATTTTGATTTAAAACGATTCATATATTATATATGATTTATAATATAATTTTAAAAAGGGATTTAAAAGATAAAGAGCTTGGATTATTAATTAACTAATACGACTATTTTATAAACGAAACTATATTCATAGAACAACAATATTTAGCTATTATTTTTATTGATTGCTATATGATATAATCCTTAAAATTTTTTTAAAAATTATTATTTCTCGAAGGAGCTATAGATAATCTTACAGCGGTATTATAGCTTCTTTCCATTATTATTCAGATCTCCATCTACATAAGAAATAGTCATTCGATCCGGTTCGTTTCTATGTAACGTACTTATATGATACTTACAATAGAAAAAACACCATTACGACTGAAAACTCCAAACCTTAGAGCCGTAGGGCTGGTTCCTACCCTTACTGTCAAAATTTCGCGATCAGACAGTGTTCCGACTTGAAAAATCAGTTTTGCTATCGTGTAAATTTTAAAGCTTTGATAGCAAAATAACTAAAGCAACTCTGTTGTTGCGCCTTACAGCACAATTCGGTGTTAGACATTCACAATCGATAATTACCATTATACTCTCGCGCTAGGATAAATTTGAAGGAGGGTAGAAAATCAATTTGCCTTACGATATCTTTATTCTGTTCAGATAGCTATCAGGCAGCTTCACAGTGAGGGTAGAAAGCGGCCCTTAGTTGCTAAGAAAAGGACAAACAGGAATAGATCGGCTCGCCTGGAGATGCTGTTGAAGATGTACATTCATATACATACAATATCTGCTGTAAAAGTTATTAAGTAATTAAGTGAATTCATAAATATGAGATTGGAGTCTTTTAGGGACCTTTTATTAAAGCTTCCGTGTATATGTAATCCCAACTGGTGAATGATCCCTCTCCGGAGAAGGGGAGCCACTCAATGCACGGATTCTTTTCTGTTCCTCTGACTGAATTTGCCGCTTCTTCCTCGCTCCGTTCCCTCGTTAAGTGCTTTTTAATTTGTTTGCATTCGAAATCCGAATTCCCTGTGTTCCGCTTTTATCGGGAATCAAGTGAGCTGAGTGCAATTACGACACCTTCAAAAAGCCAAATAGGACACGGCGGGAGCAAGGGAGAGCGAGATACTCATCCTCAAGGCACTTAAGCGCATCCCCAGGGGGTTGTTACCCACTTTCCACCCACTTTTCAACGACAACTGACACAATCTCGGGGGTGGTGAGTGGCTGGCACCACTGGCTAATTAAAATTACTTTCCAGGGCGACACTCGGAAATTTACAGGGCGATGGGCGATGGGCGATGGGCGGTGGGTGGTGTGATTCAAGCGGGCTAAACCAGAAGGCGGAGTTAGTGCGGATGGGTATTTCAGGTTAATGGTCAGGTCGGTCAGCTTGCAGCCACTTTTAATGAGCGTCGTCCCCAGTCATTTGTTTTTGGGAACGAGACCTTCTCGCTCCGTCAACTGCGTATTTGTCATTTTTAATGTCTTTTTAAACCACGTGAAAGGTGAACCGTACTCGCACCGAGCTTAATGGCCATCTTTTGGCCCTCGACGGGTCTATAAAAACTGGCCTTTTACGGTTAACATTATTTTGAGAGTTGGTACCTCGGCGTCTATTCGAACACAGCAAGTCGATGGTGTTATACACTATCAGTTATAGCCAGAAAAGGGTATATATTTAGCTTAATTAGCAGAGTAACTTCTTCAGGGAAGAAACTTCAAGGAAGATCCTTAATTTCTTTTATTAAAAACTACAAATAATAAAGAAACCCTTTTCCGGAAAACCCTCTTAAGTATTATAGGACGAGAGAGTGTATTGGGTTTTCCGATTTCTTAGCTCGGGAAACTTCTTGCCGAGCTCATCTTTAATTAACTTATTTTCCTTTCGTGAGCTTTATTTCGCTTTGCACCGTTAGCCAGTCGCCGACAAAATGGCGGCGGACCGGCTGGAAAATTAATACACTTCGCGTGTCCGTGGGAGAGAGTGGCGAAAGTCAAGCTGCCTCATTAGCAGGCACAGGGAATGCCGAGAGACAAATTATTGTCACAGTATTTGTGCGGGAATCTTATTAAGGGGGGGACTAAGGGGGCGGGATCTGTGTCAAATTGGGAAATTACTTAAGGACGATGATAGATAGGCTTGCGGGAATTCCAATCGATGGGGGCTGGCAAGGATCTGAGCTTCAATTAGGTTTAATTTGCAGGAAGTATGGAAAATCGTAAATTTTGCCTTACAAATGCTTTGATATTTCGTTAAATATATTATTTCATAATGCTTCCTTTGGAATTTTCTAGCGTTTTCAATAGATTTATTGTTTAGAGGAAGAAGTTTATATTAATTATCGACAGTACAAGTGTTCTATTCTATTGTTAAAGCAAAAATCGGGAAATGAGTATTATTTACTGTCAATATCAGTAATTTTAGCTGTAGAGTTGAATGTATTAATATATTCAATATATTTTCAAAATGTCTTGAAAACATATAAAGAAATATATAATTAAAACAATAGAATTAAAAAGTATTTCTTTGCTTGTTTAAATAATTCACTGACAACATTTTCGTGGCTTGAATCTACAAACTTTATGGAATTCTTTTTGTTTTTGAGTTTATTTGTGATAAGGGTTGTCAATATATTACCTAGGGGGAGGCAGTTGGTCAGCGAAATGATTATGTTTGATTAATGGGGGGTGGGGTGGTCAGAAACGATGATAACTTAATCATTACATATATGAATATATTTAAAAATAATTATTTTGTGATTTATTTTATGGGAAAACCTTTTTATGATTACTTAATCTAAGGGGAGAGAATTCGATCAAAGATTACTGTGGATTATATAGGGGGGTTATCATCAAACACGTGATTACGTTTTACATGAACAGCCACTTACCATAAAGATTAAATAAAAAGATTATTTCTTTATCCATGCAGGTTTTATTCATTTTAAAACGCAGTAAATAATCAATTTGCAATTTCCCTACAAATCTGTCGTCTTTGAAATGTAAATAACAGTCAAACCTCCCCAGGTTAGGAATTTCTTATATCCTTTGTGTTTAACAAATTGATTGTTCAGTTAACCGAATATGAGGATAAGTATTAAATTGTTCTTAACCTAAAGTTATAGTTAGTTGTCAAGATTTGGTTGAACATTTGGCATCTTCTCAGATACTTTGAGGTTAGAAAATCTTAGCTTTCATTATTTTTTAATATTTTCTTCCCGCAGAAGTTTGATCGTCGTTTTGATTGCATTGTGTGTTTTAAATGGAAACTAGGAGAGGTAATTGCAGTGTACACATTAGTCACTTCTTGATTTTCCCGCCCAAACCTGATTATATATCTACAATCAATTATAAATATTCCTAGAAGCACTGGGGCTTCCACAGGAAGTTGGATAAATTCCAGGGCAGCAATAGGGTATTTTTGAGAAGAAAATAATACATGTACATACTATATATAAAAAATAAAAATAAATAAATTGTATAAAATAAAAATTAACATTTCCCAAACTACAAACTAAAAATCAATTAGTTGGTGACGAGATCATTGAATTTGCGACTAAATGAATATATTTGATGCAGTAACAAATATCGTAAAGTTATGGTTTTGCTCTGTTTAGCTTGCACATTAGGCAGCAAATCGACATCGATACTAAAATCGCAGAAATAACAACAAAAAGATGAAGAAGAAAAAATGGTATAAAGAAAAAAAGATGTGTAGAGAGAGAGGCAGTCGAGTGTGCGACAGAGAGCGAGTGTGCGGCATTTAACTGCTGCCAATTTACTGTTTAAATGGCAAACAAAAAGTGTTAACAAGCGCAAAAATACAAAGAACAACAAAGTGTGGCGAGCGAGAGGGCCTGATTGGGGATGTGTGTGTGTGTGAGCCGGCCATTGCCGGTGTCAGAGCGAGGCAGATGTAGCCACTCTGCAACAGTGCCACGCGCGCGGCTCTCTGTGCGTGTGTGTGTTGCGTCTGAACCAGTTTAAGGGGGCGTGGCTTGTTGAAAACAGGGATGACAGCATCCCATTCATCCATCCATCTTTGCCATCTACGACAATCCATCAGAAGAGACACCAGAAGCTGTAACAGTGCCGCAATCGTGTTGAGTTGGTGCCATAAAAAGTTTATAGGAACTAATTTGCTAATATTTGGGGCTTAATAACATTAGACATAACATATATATGGGCTTACATTCCATTTTAATGAGTTTTATCAATAAAAACACTAACAAAAATCATATATTGAATATTAAAATATTTATACCTACATATCCATGGTTTGTGGTATTATCTATCAAAGTTTTACAGAAAAGTTTTACGAAAATTAAGAGATCTAAGGCATAAACGTATTTACAATTATTATTTTACTTATTAATAATATATTGTAAAACTTAAACTAAGTTCATAAATGCCATTATATGCGATCATTCGAAATTTCGCAAGTTTAGGCTTAACTTGCGATTAAAACTCAACCGATATTGTCTCGTGCCATAAAAGTTACCGTTAGCGGCCATTGCGAGCGCGAAACTCACCACACCCACGCACACACAGCAAGCCAGCGTGAGTGTGGGAAGAACGCGAGAGAGAGAGAGAGCGGCACACGCACACTCACGCAGCACTCACACTGGAGTGCTGGTGCTGCTGCTCCTGATTGAAGCCTAATAAATGTCAATTGCTGCCAATTACGACCAATAAATGCGGGCAATAGACACGCCAGTAAGTGGCCAAGTGCGACAGAGGGAGACACAGCACGGCCAAAGAGAGGGCGCTGGAGAGAGCGAGAGATTCAGCAGCAGGCGGCGAGGAGAGGAACTCACCACGCCCCCAGGCGGCGGCGAGAAAGAGACGACGAGACAGGTGGCAGCTGGCAGTTCAACTGTCAGACGACCAGAGGCTCAACTGGTTTTTTTCCCTCGCGCTGGTTGCTGCTGTCGCGGCGCTAAGCTGCTTTTTGCTGGCCGCCAGAGTCTCAGTTTCGGTGAAAAGCCAGAGGCGAGCGGTTTGTCTGCAGCCCGCTCCGCTTTGAGTTAAGAAAACAGTGCGCGACATACCAGAGCCCAGAGCGCACCTGAGTTTCTTCTTCTAGTTTTTTTTTTGGTCGAAAAGCGCCCAAAGTAAGTGCTTATGTTGAAACGGCATTAACGGACCCTCCGAAATAGTTATTAAACCCTAAAAAAAACAATCAAAACCATAAAAACCAAACCAACAAAACGTTAAAACAAGTTAAACATTCAGTGGCACGATCAGCAGTGATTTTTATTGCGAGAATTGAGTTGAAAATGCAACATTTATTGCCGAAACCAACAAAGGCAATGTGAAACAGCGTTTGAAACGCAACAAAACTGAGTTTTAGGGGCAGTAACTTTAATTTGCACTTCAAATCCGACAAACTCTTGAAACCAAGGAAAAATAAACACAACAACCAAGCGAGCAACTCGTGTGGCATCTTCGCGTGTGAAGAAGGTTTTTTTTTCGAGTGTCTAGTGCCGGAGTGGGGCAGCGGCTGTAGATCGGGGATCACCGCCAGCCACACATGACCACAATGCCACCGGAAATGTCCACAGCAACGGCAACTCCCGTTGCCAGTGTGCCCAGCGGCACTGTTCACCCGCCGCGCGACTCGCCGCCAGGTGGCGACACGCCGGCCGTCGGCAATCCCGTTAGCAACAACACCTCGACGACGCCGACGACGACGGCCACGCGTTCCCGCTTCATGATCACCGATATCTTGGCCGGAGCAGCGGCGGCAGCAGCGGCACTGGCCGCCTCCTCTTCGGGGCGTGCCAGTCCCCAGGACTCTGTGGACAGGGAGCGGGAGGGGGAGCGGGAGAGGGAGCGTGAACGGGAGCAGGCGCTGGCCGCCCACTATCACCAGCAGCAGCAGCAGCAGCAGCAACAGCATCACCAGCAGCAGCAGCATCACCAGCAGCAGCAGCAGCAACATCATGCTGCGCTGCAGCAATACATAGTACAACAGCAGCAGCTGCTGCGCTTCGAGAGGGAGCGGGACAGGGAGCGGGAACGGGAGCGGGAGCGGGAGCACTTTCGGGAGCGGCATTCGCCACCAGCGCACTATCACCATCCCGCCATGCCGCCCCATCTGCTAGCGCACTTTCCACCCGCCCACTATGTCGCCCTGCAGCAGCAACAGCAACAGCAGCAGCAGCAGGCGCAGCAGCAACCGCATCCGCATCAGCTGCAAATGGAAAGAGAGCGACTGGAGGCACTGCATCGACATGGCGGTGGTCATGGGTTAACCGTGGAGCATCGCCAGCAGCCGCATCAGGCAGCGTTGCTGCACGACGATCGTTCCCGGTCGCCGCTCATGCTGCAGCAGTTGGGCAACAACAACAACAATGGCAGTTCGCACAGCAGCAGCCACAACAACAACAATAATAATAATAACAACAACAGCATCAGCAACATTAACACGGCAACCGGCAACAACAACAATAACAATGGGAATGGCAGCAGCCACATGTTGCTCGCGGGAGCAGGCAGCAGCATCAGCGGCGATCAGGCCAGCACCATCGATGACAGCGACAGCGATGATTGCGGTAAGTCCTTCAGCTTTTATTAATTCGATGCCACAAAATAGCAGACTAATTGCCACAAAGGTGTTTTCCAAAATCATTTGCTGACTTTATTCGATTAAGTTCATGAATTCAGCTTTTATGATTGCAGACTAAATGCCACAAAGTTGCGAATGTTTCATTAAATGTGTTCTATAAAATCATTTACTGCAATTGATGAGCTATTTTCCACTAATTCCCAACTGCATGCAGTCACAGTTGCCAGAAGATTGCGGACTAATTGCCACTAAGTTCTGTTTGTTTTACGAAAAGTGTTTTCTAAAATCATTTACTGAGTTTATTCACTTAATTTCATGAATTCAGCTTTTATTACTTTTGATTTAATTTGAGTTTCCTGACAATTGCATACAAAGTTCCGATTGTATCATGAATGTGTTCTATAAAATCATTTCCTACATTTTCTGTTAAATTCATGAACTCAGCTTTTATAGGCTATGTTCTACGAACTGTCAAGTCCATGCAATCAGAGTTGCCAGACAATTGCAGACTAAATGTCACAAAGTGAGGTTTGTTTTGCGAAAAGTATTTACTTCAACATAATTACTGAGTTTATTCGATTAGTTTTGTGAATTTAGCATTTATTAGTTGGAATTCATTTACAGAATTTATACGATTAATTTAGTGAATTCACAAAGACGTAAGCTCAAAATGCTCACCTGTTAATGTCCCAAACATGCAGAAAATATGAAATCATTATAAGAGTGCTGCCAGACCAAAGCACTTGGTTGCTACAAAGTAAAAGCGAAATATCCAGTTATTATTTCATGTCGTATAGAAATTGAACTTGCTTTATATTTGGAAAATATTAAAGATTATTTTTGAAAATATTATTCAAATAACAAATGTAAATATCCTGCTAAGTATATAACATTTTGATACTGATGTAACCTTATGTTTTATTCTAGATTCTAGAATATATTACTTAGTTTCATAAGTTTCCCTTTCTTATAATTTTCCCCATCTTATAATTATTGGCTTAAGTGACTGAGTTCCATATCTAAATCATTTAGAATTAAATCTTTAGAAAATACATATATTTTGAAAAGAAATAACATACGATTTCTTGCTTTCTCTTTAGAAATACATAAACCACATTCAACTCCCATCCTAATTACTATATATATAAAATGCGTAAAAAGTTTTGACTAGATTAAAAATAAGAACAGGATCTATATTAAAAAGGTATAGGCTGGTTCTTCTATGTTTTAATAAGAAGTTTTCTAATTGATAGTTGTTATAAGTTTTTTAAGTGGGAATACTTTACACAGAAATCCTCGCATAATTTTCGCATATCCGTTGATATGATTTTATGTAAATAATACCGACGAAACAGCAAAGAATATAATTATAATTAAGGCATTTATAAACCCTATATTATATATAAAAATTAATATTTTAAATATACCCACTTGCATTCACTAATTCGCTGTAAGTTCAATTTGAGGAGCTGCCGAAAATTGGTGTAAATTTGTATGGCACTTATTGTGATGATAAAACCCGATGTGATTTCACACCACTTAAAAATATATCGGGCTATATAGCTATCATACATTGAGTGCTAAGCGCTGCAGTTGTTGTTGTGGCTGTTAGCTAATAGATAACGGCCGAAAAACAGCCACAACAACCACCACCATTAATTTAGAGGCACGAAGTGGGAAAAGGTTGAGGAAACTGAAGGTGGGGGAATAGTCGAGGCACACAGGTGAGTCCGAGTCTGAGTCCGAGTCTGAGTCGGGGACCGAGGCAGGTGTTTCTCTCTCTCTTGAACAGATTAGCCGTGAATATATGTATATACCTATATGTGGCTCTCTGTCAACGGAGGAGTTTCAATATCGCTTTCGAGAATACCCTTGACTGCCTCTCATGCAACTATTTAATTGATTTTGTTGCCAGTTTCGGTTTCAGTTTCAGTTTCAGTTGCTAATTTAGCCTCTAGCCTCTCATACTACTCGATAAGTGCCTTTAAACGTTATGCTAATTATGACAAATTACTATTAAAGAGCCGTAATCGTGCGCCTGCAACTGATTTAGTTCTCTGTAATTTGTAGGGGGCGGCTGCATGCACATACTCGTATCTATATTTATTTTGAGGTGTATCTAAACGCAATAAAGTCTTGATAGAAAATAGTGGTTTATACAACTACAGAAACGTATATAATATTAGCAGCAAATGCAGGGAATTGATGTCTTTGATAGCCTTTTAGCCCAATTGCCTTGCCGGAAAATATCATTTAATGGCTCCACGAATTATCTGTTATTAGGTTTTCCATTTGGATTTTGATCAAACGCTTCAGCGCAATTATTTTTTCTCCAATTTCACAGATCATTTTCAAAAGTTATATTTTATTGACTTGTGCCAAAATCAATTAAGCTTTTACCACCGGCAAGCCGAGAGATTGGATCTAAGAAACTCATGACCCCCTTCTGTTTTGACGTCCCGCTGTCAATTTTTCCAACCGAAATCGCTTTGATTTGAGACACAAGCCAAGCCGAGCACACAGCAAAGCCACACACACGCAAATAAATAAATAAATATATAAAGAGTAAAAAAGTGAAAAAGAAAGAAATCAAAATTTAATTTTATCTGCTGGCCTGGCAGCCACACACACACTCAGCCCACATACGGCGTTCCATTGACATTTAGGCTCTTTTCGGAGGGCCCACGCTTATATAAAACAAACGAAAAAATACTGCAGAAAAGATAGAGATGTTTTTGCCTCACTCACTTACTTTCAGGCACATATTTTCAGATTTTGTTAATTGCATAAAACAGTTGAAGAAATGCATCTACACGGCGACAGGGAGGTGGTACTCTCAGTAGGAAGAAAATCACCGATCGCGTGTCACTTGAGAAGCGTGCGAGCGACAGTTGGTGCTGTCTTCTGCTCCTCATTCTTCTCTCCCTTAACTTGTATCTTGTCTTTACTTTTATCCTCATTCTCCTGATCTGTCTCTTCTGCATATTCTTGGGGGTTACCTTTGTGGGGGCTTATAAAAAAAGGATCGCATCGCTTTTGAAATGGACCCAAATGCTTATTTCCTGCCCATTGAACTGTGCACTGAAAAAAAGGGTGGGGAGGGAGCGGTGTGTTCGAAAATTAATCAGGTATCAGGATCATTTCCCTTGCCGCCTCAATGCCTCCCGCAAGTGCTACAAAATAAATAAAAAATGAAAAAAAAAACCCAAAAATTCAATATTGAAATTGATATTTTGGGGAATCACCTTTCACAAACTCGGCGTCGATCCAAGAATGTCAGACTTTTGCTTTGGCTTCCAAGAGGAATCTCATCGTTGTTATCCACAGATTATTTAATAAATAATAACATAGATATATATATGTCACTTTTTATTAATGGTCTTTACTGATTCCAATTATATATTTGTATGAATTTTTTATATATTTGTGAGACCTTGTCTTTGGTGTAAACTGATTTAAGAATTCCTTGGCAGACAAATCTTGCCTTTGAAAATAATATTGCTTTAATTACAAGCAGATGTGGGTGAAGCTGACGCATTATTTTGTTAAAAATATGAATTTATTTAATTAGTACCATGGAACCAAATTGAATAACGTAAAAATTTCAAAGAAAGTAATGCTTTTTTGTACAGCAGGTTCTGTTTGTAAAGTATAAAAAAGCATAAACGGTCACACTGACGAGAGTGTTCTTTTTTTTCCAAACAATTTGCTTGCTTACCATTATATTTAATTAGGTGTTACAGTAGTTCAACTGTTTCTTTATTAATATCTTCTCATATATCTTATACAAATACGATTACTTCCCTTCGAAAACTTTGTTACATTTTTGACTTAAATATTCGCCCATTGTCCGTGAAGGAAATGTTCAATCGCAGACACAACAACAACGAAAACATTGAAAGCAACAAAAGCCCATAAAAATGAGCAACTATAATAATTTCTAATTATAATGCAGGTAGCACGAAATCCGAACAACCGTTATGTAAGCACAACCACTCACAGCACACAGCACACAGCACAAAGCACAAAGCACACAGCACACGCTTCTCATGTTGCTGTTGCTTTTGCCATACTTAGTTTGTGCAGTTTTTGCTGGTGCCTCCAAGAGTACACTAAACGCCAACATTATCAAAATGTTGATAAACGTTTAACAAACAAAAACGAACGAAATGCAAAGGAAAATGAGGGAAAATAAGAACGTTGCTGTTCTTTAATTAAAATGCAAATGCTTGCTTATTGCTGCTTGTGCTGCTTTTTCTTCCCATGGCTGCGCAATTAAAAGGGAAACATAAGAAAAAGAAACCAACCTACAGTGAACTTGGAAAATGCTGAAAGATTCAGACCATATATGTAGCTACCACAACATTCTTTCAAAGCGATTTTAGGGCTGTTGAATTTCTTTAGGAAATATCTTAATATTTGTACTATTTGTGCGGATATAGATCCCAAATCTGATTACAATTGAATGATAAATTTGTAGGTTATTAAGAAGTAAAGTTGCAAGCTTCTATCTATCTTGCTCGCACTCGACTTAAAAGGTGTGCTGAACCTTGGGTTCGAGTCCTAACGTGAAATGTTGCTCAACATGTTGTTAGGAACATTTGCAATAATAACTTGACAATGTCACTTAGCCAAGTCGATTTGGCTTTAAATTCCTCATTTTCTGAAGTCAAAACTGTTGTAGTTCACTGTAGACAATGTTCACTGTGAAATAAAAACAGAACGAGATAGCAGGAAGCAGCAGATGGAGAGGAAGATAGCGCCTAAGGAAGTTGGCGTTGCACACTTAGGCATGTTTAATACAGTTTAGCCACAAGCACTTAATTACAAATGCGAATGTTAAACTTCAGAGGGGTCGCGGGCGATGCCTAGCCACAAAAAGCGGGGGGAATAGCAAGGCGTAGATAGAGAGGGAGTGGGGTGGCTACGAGGTCCGCAAAGTGTGGAACAGAAATTGCGGAAATAACTCGAAAGCCAAGTTAATGCATGTTTAGAGCGGGCGTTGCAGAGATGGGAAGACTGAGGCCAGGAGGCGGAAGATGCAAGCTACATGGGTACACCTATCCCAGTTATTAGGGAGGCAGCTATTCAACAAAGTAAAATGGATTTCGAAAGATTCTCAAGCTCACTGCACTGAGACAGAATTGTGCAAACCGAATTAAATTCAATTCCAGTCTAATCTGTTCCTAAAATCACACAGAAACTAACTTATTTGTGGAACCGGAACCAGTTGGGAATTATATACGCGAACACAATGTGCCCCTGCAGCATCGGCTACTGATGAGGAGGCTCTGAAACAGCCGTATTCGGCCACACCTGCTCCTCGTCTTTTCCAGACCATTTTCCTTGATTTCTCGCTAATTTGTGTGGGTTCCAATAAAACGCCGTCGTGTTGGTAGGAAAGGAGGAAAAGCCACATTAAATAGAAGCGGGAGACGGGGAGACTTCACAGCAAATAACAGCTATTAATGCCCATCATTAAAGCAGCCACGTTTTAAGGTCGATGCGCGCCTATAAAGAAGTACTCGGATCCCTCAAGCTCTCTGTTTGGCCTTTAGCGCCAATCTTCACTGTGCACGTCCATCCATCAAAGTAATGCTGATAATTGTTTGTTGTTGTTGTTGTAATTTCTGCTCATAAACTGTTTAATTGCAAATTAGCAGAAAACATTTCGAACGGCAACAGCAGCAGCAGCAGAACAATGTTGCCCCATACACACACGGCAAGTTGATGCAGCAGTTGATCTTGTTGCATGTTGGCCGGTCATAAAAAGCCAAGAAAGCGCATAAATGTTGCAGAAAATTGCAAAAATGAAAGATGTCTTCATGGACGGCACTTTTTGTCAGAGGGGAGCTGTCTGAAATTGCTAAAGTACTCAAAGGAATACACACATAGCTCCGATCTAAGTATCACAACAATATGGGAATACATCCACAAATACGCTTCCTGTTCCTTGAATTCCTTCGAAAAATAATTAAATATTATATATATATTAATGAAACTTAGTTTATGAATTTTCCCCTGTACCTACCGCTTAATCAGAACAAACGTATGTTTGTTTACATTTCCAGGCGGCAAGGACGATGACGGCGAGGATAGCTTGAAGAACGGCAGCTCGGCCAACGGCGACTCCTCGTCGCACCTCAGCCTGAGCCTGAGCAAGAAGCAGCGGAAGGCGCGCACTGCTTTCACGGATCACCAGCTGCAGACGCTGGAGAAGTCCTTCGAGCGGCAGAAGTACCTCAGTGTGCAGGATCGCATGGAGCTGGCCAACAAGCTGGAGCTGAGCGACTGCCAGGTGAAGACCTGGTACCAGAATCGCAGGTGAGTGGCGGCGGCGGCACACTGCCTCTAATTAGTGGTAGAGGGGGGATGGAGCAGCGTTGACGCTAATCAGCGCCTTTAATGGGTTGCGCCCATTTCTTTGCGCACTTATCCAATAAAAATGTTTCTCATGTGTGTATGCTCCGGCCGTGGCCAGCTTTGCCTTCCACCTTTTGGATACATCACCTTATCGGCATTTTAGTTTTTATGCTGATTGCTTAATTTGCTGCATTTTGCGCGGCGCATCGTAAAATCTTTTTTTTTCGCTCTTTTCTCATAAATGAGCGAGCGGCTGAGCGGCTGGGCGGCTGAGCGGCTTGCTTTCCGCGCCCCGTTTTTTTGTTCAGTGCAAGTTTGTTGCCTAAGTCTTTCGTTACTGCTGCTGCTGCTGCTGCCTTATTACGATCGATCGCGTATTATTTTCGTTTTTAATTATTGTTCAATGACTTGCCACTATTTCGATGAGAATGCTGACCACAACAATTGGCAGCCGAGAGGCTTATACATAGGAAGAAGCTGACGTGCGAGGAGCAGCCTCACACCATATTGCGTAGCTCGGAGCACCGCGCGGCAACCGGATATGAGTGCCAGTCCGCTGCTGCTGCTGCTGCTGCTGGGGCGGTGTGAATTCTCATTCGGCGGGGTCAATCGACCTGAAGAGTACAGGCTTTTCACTAGGCTTTTCCCTTATTTTAAATATGCATCAGTTTTGATTATAAAAGAATGTATATAAATGGACATATTAGGGGCACAGTTAGATTTTAGGGGAATTTATTTTCACTTGATTTTTATAGAATTTATTCGGTTTGGTTACAAATAAAGTTCACCTTACAAATATTAGTTTATGAACACATTATAAAAAGATCTACAAATTGAAATAACAAAACTCTTTGTAACTTTAAACCCTAAGAGACATATAAATGCTCATTTTTACCTTCATTTATGACTTTCTCCTATTGCGCCTACTAGCACCTAACCCTATCAAGCACGTGCTTGGTGTCGCAAGGGCCACTTAAGTGTACTGACCGTAATGGTTCAAGGTCCAAGAATATAAATTATCATAAGTCTGTTGATCTAGTTTTCGATTGATTAATTTCCTACAGCTTTATAAATTCACTTATAATAACCTTTACTTAATTAGCCTAATCAAATAAATTAAATATAATTTATTTATTAACACATTATGCAAACGCAACCAGTTTTTATTTGGAGAGATAGATTGCGTTTACATAATAATTTATGAAAAGTGAATACTTTGCTTGTTTATATCAACTTTATAAATGAATTCAATACTAGGATCTTTCATAACAAAATGAATGAGATACAACGCCGCGCCTAGAGCTTAATAAAAAACAAACAATATCCCTTCGGCTGTCATAATCTTGGCCAAAGTCAATCCATGATACCTCACATTAGGCCTAAATATTTTACAGCTGCTACTTTTCCCCTTACCAATCGATGAATGGGCACAAAATTGTAAAAACAATCCCCGAGACCTGGCTCTAGTTCTAGTTTCCGTCGAGGTCCTGGCGCCTCAAACAAATACTGGATTTGCCAAAAAAAAAGGCGGGTCGCTGCCAATTAGGCTGCAGTTTTCGGTTAAGAGCTGTTTTTTTTTTTACTCTGTTTTGGCGGGCGGGGGGCAGGGGCAGGCACAAGATTAATGACAAAACAATTAAGTGCGAAATATAAACACTCGGGGCGGAACCCCGAGAGCCGCGCGGCGGGATATGGGACACAAGAGATGCCTTGGATGACTCGGCACTATTCGGCCATGATTAATAGAGAGGACTCGATTTTTTCTCAATTTTTTTCTTTTTCAACTCTGGCAGAAAAAAAGATGAGGCAACGACAAAGAACGGTGCTGTCCAGCGTCCCCATCATGGAATAGCTGACCGTCAAAAAGTCAACTTTTAAGGGCCAAAATTTAGTTTTAATATGGGGAAAAACTATTTTCTTTGAAACCAAGAAGTATTTTCTTTAGATGAACCTTTCTTTAATGCTTTCCTTTATCCTTTCTCGTTTGCAGGACCAAATGGAAGCGCCAGACGGCGGTGGGTCTTGAGCTCCTGGCCGAGGCTGGCAACTACGCGGCCTTCCAGCGGCTTTACGGCGGAGCCACGCCCTATTTGAGCGCCTGGCCTTACGCGGCCGCTGCTGCCGCCCAGTCGCCCCACGGCACCCCGCCCTCGGCCATCGATATTTACTATCGGCAGGCGGCCGCCGCCGCCGCCCTGCAGAAGCCAGCGCTGCCCGCCTCCTATCGCATGTATCCGACGGCCATGCCGGGGGGCATGGCGCTGCCGGGCATGCCCGCTCCTCCGCCCCCGGGAGCGGCGCCCATGCTGAGCGGCTATTATGCCGCCGCCGCCGCTGCCGCTGCGTCCGTCCAGCCGCCGGCGGCGTCCCTGCTGCCGCCCAGGGACCGTTCGCCCGCCACCAGCCAGAGTGCGACCAGTGAAGCGGACTGCGAGCGGGGCAGCAGCAGCAGTCGCCAGCGTCTGATCACGCCCAGTCCGCCCCTCAATCCGGGCAGTCCGCCGCGGCGGGGCGAGGAGGAGCTGCCGCAGGCGGATCAGGAGCTGGAGCGTGGCGAGGAGGAGCGGGAGGACGAGGACGAGGAGCTGGCCCTGGAGGTGTGAGGGGAAGCCGCCAGCAAGTAACACTAGCCAACATGCACCTGGGACCTTGGTTTTTTTTTCGGTTTTCCCTGCTAGCTTAAATACCAAAAATAATGCTTATTTATTGAAGGCCCGAACTTGTCCCCTTAAATTGAAATCGTTCCATAAAACAAACCTCTGTGTTTTGGACAGTGTACAAATTGTATTCCCCATATTCTTGTATATACGTATATAGTTTTTTTTTCTTTATATATTTAACACACTTCCATACCAGTGTATTTGCAAAGGTTAGGTCCTTTGTTGGCTAATATTTGTCAGTCCTTGGAGCTGGATCTCACAAAGAATGTCTCGAAAAATAAATTAAGGGGTGATATATGCAAAAGATATAGAAAGTGGCAAGGTATTTCAGCGGATAAAATGTAAAACTTATTTAAAAAGAAAACATCAAATAGATAAATGTATAAATTAACTCTTCAGATTTCGTTTTTTCATATATAGTTTTCCATATAGCAAACGAATATAACTGAAAACACAACAATTTTATTTGATTTAAAGTACCTACCATTAATATATTTTATTTTCAGTTGTCGAATCTGTCAATTACATTCCAAAATCAAGTTTATTTCAAATGGAGTTTAAATAGTTCAAAAATTACCTTGCCAAAACATTTAACCATAAAATTACTTTGAAAACACCAGAAGAACATCTCTGGTTCACCCATGAATATTCTTTAAAAACTAATAATGATGTACAAATTGTGTATATCTGCCAATTTATAAATATATATATATATATGTCTCAAAAGCATTCTCACAGGATATATATGGCTTGAAGCGTTCTCAGTATTAGACACTCTCCATGTTCACCTGTCTCGAAGAATAATCTCCAGTAATTGTGAACAAGAATAAGCTAAATATTTTTTTTTTATATATAATACTACATAAATACATATATATATATATTTTTAATTAAATCTAGAATAGAGAAATTTTTGTAAATTTTTGTAAATGATTTTTTGTACATACGCAGCAGACCAACAACAACAACAACAAAACATACTTTTTTTTTGCAAACAAATTTTTTTTTTTCACTTTTTTTGTGCCTAGTCTTAAGACGTCTATTGTGTGTAGTAATAATAAAGCAAAAAAGAGCAATCGGGAAACGAACTGGCCTTTATTTTTGCAACTTAAGGACTCAAGGGCTGAAGGACCTGGCCTGATCCTGAGCCTAATGCAAGCTGACACACGAGCAGCCCGCCGACAATGCGACCAAGTTGAGATCTCAAGGGTACGGAGACGAGGACGCCCTCGAAAAACTGTTGCATTTTTGGCCTGGGAAGCGGCCACTAAACTGCTCACTTAGAAATTGTTAACATTTGCCAAGGGCCCGGCAAGAAGTGAGCCTGCAATTCTCAACCCACTCCAGTCCACAGATCCCACTCCCAGCGTATTCCAGTTCCAGTTCCGAATCGATTTCAACTCCGCAAAGACGCCGTTCGAGTATGGAAACGTTTCTAATTGACTTGCCGCGAACGGAACTACCCTGAATCGCAGCTCAAACGCTCTAGAGATGACATCGTGAGGCAATCGAGGGTTTAATCACGAGATTCAACACAGTTGTTGATGTGGAAAACGCTGAACAGCTATCAAATATTATTTGTGTTCCAGGGAATCCTAATAAATATTTATTGTATTTTTCTCTTTGTTGTTTTTTGAAAACTATAAAAATGCTTAAATAAGAAAATCAAGAATACCCAGCCTCAAAATATTCTTAATTTATATGCTAATTTATATAAATGAAGGCAAAATAAAAGGACTTGCCACTATTGCTGGAAGACCCCATCTCTAACTGGTGGCAGGACCTACTCGGTGGCTATTTGTTTTGCCTTTTTACATGTCGCTTGCCATTTTTTCTACTTTTATGACAATTTCAATTTCTGCACGGCCTCGCACACCCCACCGACCGCCGCACGCCGCGCCTTGGTTAATGTTTTAATTTATGGGGTTGCGGCTAAGCGAATTCAATTTGCGCTGCCTTCGAGTGGCACACACAACCCTTACAACGTCCTTACTTCGATTCTCATTCTCTTTCTGAGAATCCAATCCGCGTCCCGATCCCTGTGCCGATTCTCATCCGAAATCGCATCAATGTCGACTTTGAGACTCGGCCTGAAGTGGCTGCGTCGTCATCCAAGTCAAGTGTCGAGGGGTTTGCTTGGAATTTTTGGGGTTGTGCGTAGAGAGTTCGAGGTCGAGAGTTCCATCGAACGTCTGCATAACGCCTCTGTAACAAATTGATTATTTGCTGCGGTTTTCCTCGCTGAGAACACAATTCGCTGTTCTTTTTTTCGCATCGATTTGAAATTTATATTTTATGAGTGGCCGCCGAGAGTCGAGTACTTATAAATTTATGAGTAGCCCGTTAAATCGTCAGACCGTGCGAAACTTTTCACTGAGAGCATTTTGTTTGTGTGTTTTCGCTTGTTTGCCTTTCGCCTTTGGAGTGGGAGTTGGAGTTGGATCTAGAGTTGGGTTTTTTTTCCTTTTTAGGTGGTGACTAGCCTGTATATTCAAATTGTCATCTCCCAGTTGATTGAGCAACCAGGCCTTTGCCTGGTTGTCCAAGAAAAAAATACAAAAAATAATGCAAAGAGTTCCCCAAGCAAATCCCACAACTTATGGTGTCCGAGGGTGGATTGTGTAGACAGCTCTGACGAATTGCGAGTTAAATATTATGCAAGCCAATTGAATCGTTTGACATCAGATGGGGTTAAAAGTTCTCTGTATCTTTTAGAACTGCATTTTGAAATAAGCGTCATACGAAGAAATTTTTTATCACCAACCAAGACGATCCAATGTCCCTTGGATTGCCTGTTCCTAGACCATCTCTCTGTTAGACCGTTTATTCTTTAGATCGGCTGCCCATTAGACTGCGAGTCCGTTAGACCGTCTGTGGCCTATACCGCCGTCCGTTAGACCTCTCTCCGTTAGAATGTCTCCCCGTTAGACCGTCTCTCTGTTAAGCCGTCTCTCCGTCGGACCGTCTCTCTGTTAGAGCGCCTCTCCGTTTGATCATCTGTCCGTTAAGTCGAATGTGTTAGGACCGTCTGTCTATTATGTGAATGTGTGTTTGTTAGTCCGTCACTCCAATAGACAGTCTGTCCGTTTCACCATCTGTCCATTAGAACAGTGGTCCTAAGGCCGTATGTCCATTAGACCCTCTCTCCGTTAGACCGTCCGTCCGTTAGACCGCCTCTCCGTTAGAACGTCCGTAGGTTAGACCGTCTGGCCGTTATATTACCTGTCAGTTTGACCGACTCCCCGTTAAACAGTCGGTGCGTTTAAACATTTGTCCGTTAGACCGGTTGTCTTTAGGTCCTTTATCTGTTAGCGTGTCTGTCTCTTAGATCGTTTGTCCGTTAGACCTACTATCCGTTAGACCTTCTGTTTGTCCGTCTTCCCTTTTCTTCTCTACTTACATTCTCACTTGTATAGCTAAATGAATGAATCTTTATATATATAGTATGGTTTATAAGTTGAAACGAAGCAGATTGAAGGACTCTAACACAGAGAAAACTGAAATAATAAAAATTTAATTCTTCGGTGTTTGTAAGAAATTGTGCAGATATTCTGAGATATAGTTTCTTTTAACAGACACAACATATTGCACATATTGCTGCGGCAAAGGAAACAAATTTGATCTTTGAATATTTAAGTAACTTTTAGAACAGCATCCTAAGTTTTCCAACGTAAGGCTTACTTTTTTGTTCTTCAGTTAATACATTTATTTTGATTACAAGAACATTCATATAACATTCTCTTTAAGATCTCGAAAGGGTTTGGAAAAGGGGTTTCCCCTGCTCATTTCCATTCGATTCCTTAACTTTTTTCTGCGATTGCCTTCATTGTGCAACTCCCATTCCGGCAAGTTTGGGTGACTTTGGGCCTTTTGTGCATCCGAGCTGACAAAGTGCTTTCACACCGGAAGCAATTGCAATGCGTTCGCCGTCGCCACCCAGTTTTGCACTCAACCACCGACTTTCCGCGGCAAAGATCCCACGCACCCCACAATCCGCCATAGTCCATCGCCCATGACCCATCCTTGGCAGCTACTACATAATTGGCAACTTACTGGGGCGCGCCTTGAGTTCACTCGTTTTTTACTCACTTCCAGCAGCGACTTCTTTGTGACGCTAATTTGTCACAGGATGCCGGGATGTCGGCATGTCAGGATGTGCAAGGATGCTGGGATCCAGGAAGGAGCAGGCTGCTTCATTACACAGGCAATTTGTTGCGCATAAAGCGAAAGCAACTCGCAACGGAACCGAGATGAATCGAATGGAATATATACTACAGACACTAAAAAAAAAATGTTTGAATTACTTTAATAAAATATTTATCATTCCACCAATATATATTATTAAATTTTAGACTTTAAAAAGGTAAACCAATCGTTACTTTCTATTAATTTAAATATGAGTATCTTAGCGAACTCTCTACTTCTTAAGACAGTTTCTTGCCTTCTCGAGGGCAAGTAGGATTATGTTTTTGTTAAATCTTTACTCTATTTAAATATAATTGCTTTCGGCTTGATCTGAATCCCTAGATATTGAGAATAGTCTTTATTGTGCCATTTCAAACAAGATGGAAGAAGTTTAAACAAGATTAAGCAATCTGCTTTATCATTACAAGGGAGATATTAAGTAAGTTTCGACGGCGATCAGACTTCAAGCTAGCCTCAAGTAAACAAAAAATTAAGTATTACGTAGTCTTTTAGCATTTTTATGAAACATTTCTCTCGGTGTACTCAGCACACATAGATTTTTTGGTAACTTCCGTTATCAATAAATTTGTGCGCTTAAAAGCGTGTGTTTATCGAATTAGATGCCGGAATTGGGAATGGTGCCGAGGTCAGGAAGTCGATGGAGATTTATGGGCGAGGCGGCGGGCCAAAGGGGGATGCTGATGATGATGATGCTATGCTGCTCGATTCCCAAAAGCTGGACGTGAGGTTATGTCAATAGCAAATAATACAAGAGATGGCGAACTACTATTTCTTGTGGATACACGAGCTGCTGCTGGCGACGGTGCCTTTAAATTACCGTAAATGGGTTCTGTGGCGCCAGGGATCAGAAAAATCGATTTGTCGGTCGTCGCCGCCAGTTAAACGCTGCCAATTTGCTTCCCTCCCGGGGATCTCAGCTTCTCGGCTCTTCAGTGGTCGGTCGGCTACTGGTTTTTGAACCTGCCACTGAAAAAAGCCAAAGCCAAAACCAAAACCAAAGCGAGCCGAGTCGAGTCGAGTCGGCGGCCCAATTTGCATGCGTTCGATTTGCAATTCGCTTTGCAATTGCATTTGCGGTTTTCGGTTTTTCAATCAATTCTAACTGTGCAAAAGGCAATCAGTCTGGGCATAAAAATTGACGCGTCCCAGGACTCATCCAAACCGGGGAATATCCTGGAAAATCAGTGTACATAATGGTAAAGCTTAAGGTTGAGGATCTTTCATGGTGAGATCTACACGGAATATGGCTAAATCTATTCGTCTGTTGTTGCTGATTACAAATAAATGGGTTTTGACAAGGGAATATCTTGCAAATATATTGGAAATATATATTTATTCTACCCTGTCTATACTTCTTATAATAAAAGCAACTAACGACCATCAGATCAGCTTTAAATATGCGAGAACTCGCCAAGATATAGTTTATTCTGTGTGCTTGGGTTAATCCACTATATATACCCCCGAACAGGGTATTAAAAATGTTATCCAGCCGCCTTTTCTCGTGGAGCACACGCCAATGTCAAAAGGTTCTCACAGCCTGATGCCGATGCCGATGCGTGTAAAAGCGATCCCAGGCGAGGCTATGTGATATGGCAGTAAGCCGATACTTCTTCTTTCAGCTAGTCGGTGTTATTTTTACCGTTTTTTGTTGGTGTTGTCGACCCAAAAGCCGTTAGCCGAGCGTGTGTGTGGTCCCCACCAGGATCCAGGAGTCGTGAGGTGCCAAAAGTCAAGCTTTTGTTTGGAAAGGTCGACGGAGAGTCCAAAGTCGAGAGTGCGCCGGCACGTGGCCGAAGGAGTAGAGTCAGAGCTTACATATATCTGGTGTTTATACCCCCGTTTTGTCCGAGTTCTATATTTATTTACCGCTGAAGTGTGACTAAACTGCGCCGGCGGCTATGTAAATTGTAAATGCTGCACAAATATATTAACAGTAATTCCTGCCGCATGTCAGTCACTCGCCGAGGTCCTCTGAATGGACCTCAAGCTGTGCTGGGCCCGAAAATGCATTCAATGGCAAACACAGTTGCCACATCGGTATCCAATTACGAGGCGACTTCGACTTTAGCCGGAGTTCAGCCAATTTACGAGCACAATTGTGCCAAGTCAAGGCCCAGAAACGAGCAACAACAAAAAAACCAGAAAAAAAGGAAAATAAAAGGCAACAGCAGGCCAAATAAGTAGGCACGCAAAAGGGCTAAAGGCGAAAAGGCAGCCAAGGGTTGATCCAAGAGAAGGGTGAGTCTTGAGCGTAATTTGAATTATTTCTCAAATTAAATAAATATATGAAAATGCCCCAAGGAGATTGCATTAAATATTTGTAAGTATGTTCATGTTTAGGTAGTTCCAAATACAAAATAAAGGGCAAGATGCGTAACGCTCATTCAATTGCCAGTTATATTTACTTCTAGTGCGCCTTCTTACTCGCACTTATCCGAGAGCACATTAGTCTTTAAGTAGAATGAGAGCGTATACAGGCAGGCAGATCTAGAATGCTTGATCTAGGTTGCTCTGGAGCAGCCAAAGAAGATTGTATGGCGTTACGCATCTTGTTCTTTACAAGGTCTTTGATAATAACTATGTAAATATGTTTATTATACGGAAGCGATCTTTTTAAAGCACTTTCCATGGCATATTTAATAAAATAATCTCCTTATTTTGATCGAAAATCTATTACTTCCCCTTCCAGCTACAATCCAAACTCACCGAGTCACCCTCTGCAGGCGGGCCTTTATTCGTCCTTGGCCGCTGGCTTTGTCCTGTATGCAAAATGCAAAGTTCCTGGCCCTAATTTACTTACCATTGTGTTTGCCAGTGGCCATTGTCAGCTTGCTCATTTGCTAATTTGACAGTTGTCAGGCCGCGGAGTGAAGTTGCCATTCATTTTCCATTTATATATTTCGTCTGTCGATTTCCACTTTCATTTCCATTTCAAATTCGATTTCCATTTCCATTGCCATTCATCAAAATTGGCTTTGGGTGCGAGGCACGGGCAGGCGGCGCGGCTCATAATAATTTGTCATCAATTAGCCGAGGGTGTTGATGTGCGCGGTAAACCAAGTGGAAGATGCCCATGCGGAGCACCCCGTGGCATGGCAGTGGCATATGGCATATGGCACACCAGTGCCGAGGGGGGGATGCCAGTCAAAGGACTCGCAGGAGTGTTGCAAATTACATTTGATTACTATTTTGATGTACTTTCGGGGAATTCCCACTGTGCCGCCCCGTACCTTCGTAAGCGCTTCGAATTACCCGAAATGAATAGGCAAATATTTGATTAAAAGAATTACTTAAAAAATTATTTATCTAGCTTTTAGCTGCTGAAGACGTTCCCCTTTGCCCGGTCCGGATCTTGCTACATAATTCACTTGTTTTCCATGCCTTTTTCGAACTGAGCTGCTGAGCTGCCCAATTGGAATCGATTAAAGCGCTTAAAACGCTCTTAATAATGCAAGTTTATGACCGGGTCGGGCAAAGCATGAATGAACCATGTCTACTCCGGGCCACAAAGCCCAAGCTTGGCCCAAGCCAAGCCCAAGACATAGACATATACGGCCTGCCATTCATATCCTACACATTATACAAAAAACAGAAACAGAAGAGGAAAAAACACTTAAGATCTACGACACAGAGAGGGAGAGAGTTAAATGGAAAACTAGATAAATGCTATACAAATTGTTAACTGCTTTTTTATGCTAATCGCTGGCATATTTATATCAACAAGAAAAATGACAAAATCAAAACGCAAAACGTTAAAGGTGAAGTAATCGACGAGCGCTGACTTGTCAAGTGCCCCGAGAAGATTGCAGAACCTAAGCCAACGTATCCAAACCCGATTTCAGGGGTTAATTTATTAAGACAGAGCCACACGCTCTTCAAATCGAAGATGTATCCCCACTAACTAATAGGTGGACAGTCTGGGCTATAAATATAAGTGCAGTAACTTATTTTTTCTTTAAAATTTGTAAGTAGGTTTTATTTTATTATAAACTTTATTTAGGTAAATTATCGTTACGAAGAAATAAAACGCACCAAAGTCCAAAGCACACAGAGGACATCTCATTTTCATTTCATCTAGAATCTCCAACAATTAACCTGCTTCTTTTATTTCACCTTTGGTAAAAAATAAAACATAAGTTTCTTGACACTCTGTGATAGCTTGGTGTCTTTATTTTCAGAAAACGCACTGTCTATTCTATTTGGTGTTATTTTTCTTCTCTTTTTTTGTCAAATGAAGCGATTTGTGACAAAGGCTGTACGCATATAAATGATTTCGCCCTCGACTCGGGGCATTGTGGATGCTGAGATATAAATGTGGATGTTGAATCGGAATCGGAATCGGAATCGGCGTTGGGGACTGGGGACTGGGGCAGTGGCGGGGACTTGGCTTTGGCAAATGGCTTGCTAAGTGGTTTTAACACTTTTATGGCGTTAAGTTTTTAATTTTATTCGCTAATAAATAATTTAAGTCAATTTCCAACAGTATAAAAGATTGTGCATTAATTAAGTTTCGGAGAGGGACGAGATGGCGACACGTTTTGTTTTCGATTCGATTCGAATTCGATTCAATTTCGATTAAGCTCCATATACATACAAGTATTTATATATATGTTATATATATGTGTATATATATATTGTCGTCGTCGTCTTTTGTGGTTTATCTTCTCTTCCTTATCCGTTCATTCAGTCAAAAATCGCAGCGGTGTGCGTTAATGCCTCGGATCCGAGATCGGATTTTGGAATCGCCAACGGAGTGCGATGACAGGGCATTTGTTTTTGTTTAAAATGACATTAAAGTAATTATCTAATTAAGTTAACATTTTGCTTAAAGATAAGTGCTAAATTATTTATTTTCGAATCTCATTATTCGAATATTTGTTGTTCGCCTTCCTTCGCCGCGGCATAAATATTTTGTGTGCCCATGTGTCTGTCGCATATATTTTATGTGCTTATAGATTCCGTGTGCGCATTGTTCGAATCAATTTTTCTTACGATTTCTTCTTTGTTATGGTAACGCCATCCGATATTGTTATTAGCCGATATTGATTTGGATGGCATCTGAACGGATCTTCTCTAAAGACCTATAAGTTTGCGGGGGGGAATATTTATATATAATTTAAATCAAAGACCATCTTAGATCCGCATAAAGCTTGCACGTATAGTGGAACGAATATATTATTTATCTTTTATAGTATTCGAAAAATTCCCTATATAATAAATGTAATAAATAAAAAATATATATACGATTAAATTAATGATTTAGGGAATAAATTTGTCATACTTTTCTTATAAAGAAATTATACAATTTATTAAAATATGAAATGTTATAAATAAATTCTCATAATTCAGATATTCCTTGTATTAATTTAGTTTAAATGTAATTAAAAGAATTAAATATATAGTTGAATTAATTAAACCCTTTTTCTAAAAGGAATATTATTTTGCCATACATTTCTCTACAAAACTAAACTATACATTCTTCAATTATACATGTTTGTAATTCCTTAAGTGAAATGTTTATGCGTAGACTTAACACTTTTTCAGATTCTTTTATAAGAGTTATATATAATTTTAGTTCTTCCATCAAAAATACATAAATAAATTCATGAACATAAATTTCTAATGTTAAAAGTTACTTAAATGCGAATTTTAGTAACTTTATTAGTATCCATTAATTAATTAAGTAATAATTTGTTTCTTTAATTTTCCAGCAAGAAATTATGATACATACATATATAAATTCATTAAATATAATGGGTTTATAGGATATATAAGTTAAATATTATTTTAAAAGTAAATTAAATATATATACGCACTTTGCAAAATAAATGTAATTAAATATATGTATAAATATAGTTCTTTAATTTCCAATAAATAAATCTTTAATACATTCCTAAAAAATCATATTTACTTGTAATTTTCGCAGAGTATTATTTGGAGTGAAATGGACGTAAATACCCTTCCCTCGATGCCTCAAGACACCCATTTGTATGGGCCTCTCTTTGTTTTATTTGAAGCATTCCTCGCCTGCCATTCAACTCCAGTTACAGTCATCTACATAAATCAAATAGTTCCTGGCGACATCCCCCTGGCCTTTGTCCACGGTCTTCGTTTTTGTCTTCAGATTGATCCATTAACATGGCTCAAAGAGACTGTGGAAGGGAGGCGGAGGCTGGGGAGGAGGACTAGGGGATCTCTTTGGCTCTCGGCTCTCGACAACGTGCCACTTTATGACGCCCCGAAAACTTTGGAGCGCGATAAGCCCACGCGTCCGCGATGACGTGCGCCGGCCGATGTCCTCCTTCGTCCGCTTCCCCGCACTCTGCCCTCGGATGGCGACGGAGAGATGGCACATCAATTAGCACACCTACCTACCTTCGACTCAGCTCGGCTCAACTCATCGCCAAACTGGACTCTCTCTCTGTGGCCATTCATTAAAGCTCTGCCCTGCTATCAGTTCGCTCGTGATGAATATATTTTAGCAGAGACCACAACCCGAAGGAACACTCCAGCCGCAGTCCTTGATGGACATGTTCCATACCCAGCAATAACGGGTTCGGGAATATAAGCACAAACAAAGGGTACTTACACCTTGATTAAAATTATCATACTGAAGGGCACATAAAAAATGTTTTATTTTCATTTATTCTCCGAAGAGAAAGTAAGTAATATGCCCCAAGTGTTACCCTGTACCCCCACAGATGAGTTCAGCCCGAAGACTTGGCCCGCAGACCCAGGGACCCAGGTCCCAGGTCTCAGGTCTGGATGGGGCTTGCAGCTTATCTGCACAAGATGTATTCAAAAGTGCATAATGTAAAAGTTGTACGCGATTGCTCCAGATAGAAAAAACCTCGGACATCCACATATAAATGCACTGAGAAAATTCACATAGTAATACATGTTTTCAAAACGAAAATATTAAAATTACACGCAAGATGAAACAAGAGAATTTGTTTGATCTTTAAACTTAAAGCGTTATAAAAATTTCTGCAAAAACTACACCCTGTTATTTCCCAAGTACGAATTCGGGCCAATGCTATATCAGCTAAATCTACAACAAAATCGTATTTCATCTGTATTTGAATCATAGTTATGTTCAAATGAAAAAGAACTGAACTTTTCTACGTTTTTGTAGGAAATATCGAATTTTTAATCGATTAACATTGATGCTTTTCCACCTCCAGCAAGAAGATACTTCCTAATGAAAAGATACCATTATATGAAGTGTTTTACTTTGAAAATAAATATAGGAACACAAATATTTAAATATATATATTATTTAAAAGCGATTTTTAGTAGATTAATATCGATGATTGTGCAGCTCTAGCAAGAAGATACTTCCCAATGAAAGATATTCCATTATATGAAGTGTTTTACTTTGTAAATAAATATAGGAACATAAAATTTTTAATCGATAAACATGGATGCAACTCTATCAAGAAAATATTATTTGTATATTATATTATATACTTTATACTTCATATACCTTGAAAATAATTACAGGAAAACAAATATTTATATATATATATTATTTAAAATCGATTTTTTATCGACTAACATCGATGCTTATCCAGCTTTAGCAGGATAATACTTCCTAATGGAAAATATACCATTATATGACATATTTTATTTAAAGTATGAGTATAGTGCTAAAAAAAATGTAATTTAAATAGATAAAAATACCAAACATATAGATTATTTACAAATGTGCAAACATGTTTAATAAGTTTCGATTACTGATCAAAATGAGATAACCTTGTTCTTTGAGCGTGATATTATTTTTCTCGGTGCATTTAGAGTATATAGTGTGTGTGTCTCAGCTGTTGTTGTTATTATCTGAAGCATTGCTGATGCTTATCGCCGGGTTGTAAACGTGTGAGCTAAAAATACCAGGCCCAGAGCCCCCGACTTCGCCCCCCGTCCATGCCATTATAAAAGTTGCATCAATTAGCCAAGTTCGGTTACTTTTTAGAGTTAGCTGGATGTTCGTTGTTTCGGCTCTTTTTTTGTTTCTGTTTTATTTTGGGCCGCTTTTGTTGTCGCTGCCACTAAACTATAACGATAACGAGAAACAATGTTAAACTTAAACATCAACACCTTTTAAGAGCCTGAAACGAAAACCCAAGCCCAGGTCCAAGCCCAAGCTGAAGCCCAAGACCAGGCATTGAGGCCCGGCCCAGGCCCAGGCCCTAACCGAATTCAAACCCAAAACCGAACCCAAATCCAGACCGAGAGTCCGAGACTGAGACCGAGACCGAGTGTCTGGTGGCCACCTCTTCTCCGGCCTGGCTTGAAAGCGGACTTTCGGCCGCCTGTCCCTGCCCGTGTGTGTGATATATTAAAATGGATCTGGGTTCGGCACTGCGGCCTTTTTCGTTCTCGTTTTTTATGGCACAGTTTAGGAGATAACAAATTTTTGTTACAAGCAAATTAAAAGGTTTTCCCCCGTCGCCGCGCGTCCACACATCGAGGATCCCTGGACGAAGAATTCACTTTTATCGATTGTATTTGCTTGCATCGTTTAGTCGATAATTTTGGTAATAAATTTTAAAATAAACAGCCCAGCCCCGCCGAGCGGCCCTTTTCTTTGGATTTGGCTTTTGGCCCGCTTAGTGTGCGCGTGGCATTAAGGCCACAAGTCGTCGTCGGTCGGGGACTTGAGATATTTTCGTTTGTGGAGGGGTTTTCTTCTTTTTGTTTTTGTTGTTGTTGGTTGTGGCAAGGCAAGGCGAGACGAGACGCCGCCTCAAAATTCCACGGCCGCACATAAATTCAGAACATCAGATTAAGAAAGTGTTAATGTCGCAGCAATTTCCTTTTATCTCAACATAATTGAGCGATAGAATTTGAATTTAGCTAAGAGCCAAACATAAATTTAACAGCCACAAACAATGCCAGACCCTTATTCTAACACCTATTTTCGGCCCTTTCCCGTATCTGTGTGGGCAATTCCATCGTTGGCACATCAAAGTGCCTCGGGTTTTCTTTGTCACAACAAAAAAAAAAACCAAAAGAAAAGAAGAGGGGAAATGCATATTCGAGTCTCATAAATTTGTCCGATTTTCATTCTTCGAGCTGCGCCTGCGCACATTTTAAATCAAAAATGCATAATTGAATACCCTCAAAAGCGGCATCAATGGGGCCCGGGGACATTCAGCTTTCCCGGAGACTCTGTCATTAATAACGACACGATTTCATTTAAATAATTAAATAGACAAAACAAACAAAATGTTTTCGAGAGAATTATAGGAAAGGAACTTGAACTATAGATATGTACAGAGCAAGTCTAAGGAGCACAGAGGAGCTTAACGCTTGCCATGCACTAGAATTCCCTTTCATAAAGTCCTTAAGAATCGGTTACTGATGAAGACTCTCTTTGGAAACTGTTGTACAGCCAAGCTGCTTGTCTTTCATGTCATATGTAGTGAGTTTTTGGTCTAAACTTGCATTTTTATATACTTATTTATAGGAAATACAGCAAGAAGTGTATGCTTATCTACATAAGTATACTATTTGTTTATAATTAATATTAAGGCCTTCGTTTAATTTATTGTTGGGGAAGAGTATCAATCAGATACTACTTTTCAAAGCTTTTAATTTATTGAATTTCTTTTCAGAAAGATACCGAATGGACAGCTATTAGTTTACGACCTAGCCGACCTGCACGTAACCCGAGAATTACAGCCCGCTTCTTCGGTTCTCCAAGATTTTCCTCTTCCCGTTTCCACTAACGAAAAACAAAAAGCAGTGAAAGTTCCCAATGGGGCCCTGGATAATCTTTGGAAAAACTTCAAGTTGCGTCATCGGAGTGGCTAACCCTTAAAGTCCACCGGAAGCCATCAAACCCTCCTCTTCCTTTCACCTTGAGAGACTTACCAGAATTATAGATTGAGTGAGGGAGAGGTAGAGGGAGAGGCGTCCTCTCTGGGAAAGATGATTGTGTGCCTGATGTGGCGGGCAGGGCTAATGATTAATGAATGGAATCAATTAAGTCTCATTAATGAACCATTTTTGGTAGCTTGGATACAAACAATTTCCGAAGGCAGCCGTTGACGTTGACGTTCTCTCCTCAAGTGTCAATAATTTTGGGCTTTCGGGTTTCTCCCATTAAAGATCCAAGTCCTAAGTCGCCTATTGCCCCCCAAAACAGTAGCCAATGGAAATGCCTGGGGGTTAAGGCTTCGCATTATAGTTGATTGAACTTGCCACCTAACCCCCGACAATATATGCAAAATCATAGCCTTTTTTTGGCGAAAGCCCAACAATAGATCGCTAAATAACATTTGAATACGCTCTCACAAGAGGGCTGCACTCAGCGAAAAATTAGACACGAAAACCAAGTGGTTTCAATTGAGAATTAAGCTTTATAAGCTAGAAAAAAACGATGGGAAAAAGAAGAAGGGATTTCTTGGCATATATTTCTCTTAGTGCAGAGTGTAGGGCGTACTACTGAGTGAGCGACTCCCGTGTGGTCCTCACATTCACTTCACTCGAGTACACTCCACGCCGGGGCATGTGAACCCGCTGCGGACTGTGGATGGTGGACGGGGGACGGTGGACTGTGGCTGGCAAAAGGTAATTTAATAACAATTAAAAGGCATTCGGTGCATGGCTTTTGAAGCCAATCTCCGCGTTACGCATTAATGAGCACTTAACTTGGTCAAAAGTGGACTGCTGCTCCACATAGCCGATTTATTGAATATCCATCCGATCGCTCTACTCCGCATCGAGAGTCACAGGTTTCGGTTCGGTTCGGTCCGGTTCAGGTTCGGTTTCGATTTACGCATATCGCATTGATTACATTTTGAACGTTTGTCAATTTGCTTACCATTCACCATCATCCCATGCCTTCTGCTGCCTCCATCGGAGGCAAATTGTTTAAAATTAGTCAGTCGTTACGCGTGCGAAAGGCGTTGATAGGAGATCGGAGATCAGAGATCGAAGAAGGAGCCGTGAGACGAGCCCCTCCACAGGGGATTCCCTAAAAGAGATCACTGAATGAATGCTAAGCAAAGACAAGAAGAAAGAACAGCTGTTTCAGGAGGTAGCCAACTCTTGCTCATCAGTAGCAGATGCAGAGCAACATTCAGCGTGAATACCCTTAAAAATTCGAGTGCAATGCAGGTGGTAAGTGCGCTGATGCTGCAGAGGCACCTTTTTTCTGGTTTTGATTTTCCTCTGTACTAAAGGTCTAGGTCAAAGTTGAAGAGTTGTATACATATAGTGCAAGACTTTCGTAGAAGACTTTCTCCTGTCATCAGAAAGCTCAACAGTTAAGATAATACCGCCTTGCCTAGATTGATTCGCCCGATGATGCCAACTCCTCGAGTTGTTGTTTCCAAAGCTATTAATTTGATCGACAAAATCTGAGGGATTTTCTTGAAATTTACTTTATTGAGTTAAGAAAAATGATTGGATAGTCTAACTCTAAAAACTTAGGTGTAGATTTATAACAAATTTACCCAAATTTCGGTACACACAAAAACATTCGTAGAATAAATAGTTAATCCTTAAGTCTCCACAACCCACTGCGAGACTTGATACCTTGTTAGGTTTTGTGGTTTCATGAAATACAATTTCATACTGTCCTCCCAATGATGACTAAACTATTTACGTAATTGAATAGTTGGCTGTAGACGGAGCCAACCGAGGCGTCTCTCGCAACGGAACATAACTCTCAAATTGATTGATGATAATTTGTCACACGGTCGACTATCAATTTCGGCCAAAAAGGATGCGAGTGCCGATAAAAAAAGGCCCTAAAATGGTCCACAAGGAGGTACCATAGGCGAGCGGACGCTGAGTGAAAAGGAATAATAATGGAAGGGGTTTGCAGGGCGAACAGGTATTGGAAATGTCTCTAGGTACATGGACGAACCTCAGCGTAGTCATCTGCGACACAGTGGGAATAGCATTTAATTGAAGGAGATTCCAGAGCATAAGATGCACGGTACTCAAATTTATTATATACTAGAAATGTTCACATTGGTACTTGTACATATAACAATGTGTTGCATAAAGAGTTTTAAATTTCTGATCAAACCACATTAAAATAATTGATAAAATTTATTAAACATATGTAAAGAATGTCCCAATCGTATGTCCAGGTATTCTGTGGTCAGAGTCTTATTCCTGATTTTGTCATATAAAAGTCTAATGAAAGAGAGCCCACTGTGGACAGCAGTTTCAGATCCAATTCGTCGCCTATCCGTCCGCTATCCCTCTTTGTCCGCCAGCTTGTCCGTCTGTCCGTTGTCCGTCGGTCCGCTGGAAGTTCGTTCGTTTGCTCGTTCGTTGGCTCGGTCAAGTGTGCATGATTGATGAATTATTTTGGTTTGCGGTGAATCAAAACGACACCATTGGAAACCATCATCAGCCCCCGCCCCGCCCCGATTTGATGACATACTCCCGCCCCCGATAACCGATGGTAAATTGAGATGAGGTTGGATTGTTCAAGACCTTGGTCCGGCCCTCCTCTCCTCACTAATTGTCCGGCGGAGAGCCGACGGAATGGGTAAAAGGTTGATACGGAAAAAAGGTCTGGTCACTTCACTTCACTCCACGCCACGCCACGCCACTCCACTAATATCATTAAAAAGGATATCGATAGGCGATAACATGGCTGAAATTGATTGAATTGTTTCTGTCGCCGTTGCCGTTGTCGTTGACTCTTTTTTTTTTTTGTTTTAGGTTCGTTGTCGTTTATTTCTTTTACTGTCTTGTTTCGGGCTTGTCTTTATTTCAGCTGCTCGCCGAATCAAATTGAAATGTATAACACGCAGGACCGACCACTCAATAGACCAAAAGTAATTAAGATAAATACGCAACGATAAAGGTAAATAAATATAATTGTTTCCCGTAGTTTTTCGCTGCGCATTTGAGGGTTAAATGGCTGGTAATATTCAATGTTCAAGTATATGTATGTAACTATAAAAGAAGGATTATTTTAAATTAAATAAAATAAAAAAATATGTCATAACAAAAAATCAGCAAATTTTCGGAAATAATTCAAAGGTTAGTCAAAATAAGTCAAAGGTTAAGAGTCAGTTTCTACCCTCATCAGATAAATCTCCGGCTAAGAAAATTTGGTTGCTATAATGAAAATGTGAGAGCCCTTGCAAATGTTTTAGGATCGAAAACAGAACACCTGATTTTCGATAGCATAGTATATGAAAAGGCGACTTAAAGCGGTTTTGATTCGATAACCAAAGCGTCTGTGATTGCTCCTTAGAGCACAACTATGTGCCATTCCGCAGTAAAAGGCAAAATACTACGTATTTAACTGCACTAAGCTATTCTTTCACGTTCAGATAAATTGTAGAAGATGAGGAAACTGATTAGCCTTACCATAAGTTTATCTAATGACTATCTTTTTCGGACAAATAGGTATCTGAAACTTTGCCAGCGAGGGTAGAGACCGACCCTAAGTCAGACAATTTTATGCATTTCCGTTTCGACCATTATGACGTCACAGTCGCCAATACCATTCTGAGTGTTTAGAGAGAGGTTCACTCTTAAAGATATCTATTTCATTATATTCTTAAATCCCTTCTGCTATTTTAGAAAGTCCAAGGAGCATCAGATTTTAGATTGGTAAAATAAAATTGGAGACAATACGACCATGCGCATGTAATATAAAATTAAGTTCTAAAGTTAGAGGCAAGCCAAAGCTATAACCGATCTTTTATCGAAATATTTAAACTTTATCTAGTTATAATATTTATCTCATTATTAAAAGCATCAGATGGGAAAGAATTAAATTACATGAAGATACCCTCAAAACATCTTCAGGCATACATTTCGTGGTTTCCATGGATGGAATGGTGCAACGCCATTTTCAGCCGCTGCCGTCGTTGTGTGATTTTTAATAAAGCCAACTAAAATGTAATTAAACTTAATTTATGGGGCTAATGAAGAGATTTTGATAAAAACATAAACCCAAAATTAAACAAATGAAATGGGTGAATCGTGGAAGTGAAACCGTAGATGGGGATGGAAATACTTGTAGTTACGACAAATGAAACTGTGGGGAAATGGTCAGTGGACGCGGTGGACGTGTGTGTGCATTCATTAGCAGGCCGTTCGTTGTATTTTTTGTTTATTTTTCGGGTGACAAAAGTTTCCGGTTGGCCACGGCTCTGAACTAATGGCCGAACGGCGAAAATCACACGAACAAAAGACATTTTAATTGAAATTTTTAAGTTAATTAGTGCGAGTCTGCCTTTTCCGCTCGAGAAAGGATCTCGATCGAGGGGCTGCCCACAACTATATATGTATACTAATGAGATCCGCCGTGCCCCTGCCTTTTTATTGCATTATTTTCGACATTATGATTTGAAGCGGCAGAAATGAAATTTTTGAGCTCTGTCTTCCACCATTCCAATGCTTTGTTTTCAATGGCATAAATTGTCATTAGATAAAGTTTATTACTCAATTATCGTTCGAGGTTGCCAAGTATATCTTTTTTTATGATTTGTTTTGTCGGCGATTATGATAGTTTCCATTTGAATCGTGAACACGTTGAGTGTTGTCGTCGTCTCGCTCTGACATCTGGGGGATGTTTTGGGGCGTGCCCGCACGAAAAGAAATATATTACTAGACCCCCAATCACCTGATATAGACCACTTCAGGTATAATAAATTGTGCTTTGTGTGCACTTAAACTTTGATATTCTATGGAAAACCAAGCCAACTTCTTAGATCTAGTCTGTAAGTTTATAATAGTGCAAACATTTAAGGCTTGTCAACCAGAATTAAGATATTACAACGAAGCTAGTATATAAATACATTTATTTGCAATTAGTGTGGTGCCTTTTCTCCAGCAGCTTTGCCACATCTCGAAGAATGTTCAGTCGCTTTTAAAACACTTCGACTTCATATCCCTAATGAATTTGGACACGTTTTTGTTTCAGCTTTCACTTACAACATTGCTGAAAGCACAATAAGTACGAAGAAACGACAGATATTAACATACTTTTAGAGCCAAACGACATTTGCATAATTTTCGTTAAGTCATTCTCGTTCTCACCCTCCCCAGCGAAAAGTTGGAGAAAATGCTTGAAAATGGCGCGCACTTATGCCAAATTAAACTTAGGGAAAAAAGGCCAAACAAACAAACAAAAAATGGCGCCCAAAGTGGAAAGTGATGCAATGCTTCTCGGTTGCCATCTCTGTGGTCCCCGTCCCGGTCCTCTTGCCTCTTCTACCATTATGTAACAAATTACCTTGGAAAAGTGCTCGTGTATTCGCTTTTTAAATATGCAAAAAGAGCGCAATTTACATACATTTTTGACTCTCTCTTTCGCTCGACATTAACACAATTTTAACTCGCAACACCAACAGGACAACAACAACGACAAAAAAAGAAAAAGCCAAAAAAAATAAAATAAAACTTTATTATTTTATAAGTAAGGACATGGAGATACCCTTGAATTCGAGCTAAGTTCTCATATTGCCAAGAACGTCAGTGTCTGTCAGTATTTTTGGGTAATATTAGAACTTAGTTTAGTTAAACTTTAATAGTAAATTATTCAAATTGCAACATATTTTTAATATTAAAAACTAAAAGAAAGGTAAAGGTTGTCTAAGCTGTGATTCCCGAAGGGTTACCTTCATATTTGATTATTTTCAGTAGAAATATCTTAAATATAAGAAAAACTTTATTATACAGCTGTTTCAGGGAAGAGCCACCTCTTCCGCACAGTATTTGATCCTAAAAACTTATAACTTCAGGGTAAAATTAGGAATTCTAATGCAGCACATGTTTTAAATAGTCCGATCTGTCGGAAATATATTTATTTATAATATATAAGAAAAAGATAAAGAACGATTCTAATTAAAAATGGAACATGGAACATATAGCTCAATATCCCGCCTATTCCCGGTCCCGAAACCAATCCATCCATGGCGAGGCAGGTCCTTGAAGTACCAAAAAGTAGCTGGTGGAGGTTGCCTGTTGCTAGTCCTGCCTGTCCGTCCTTCCACCCTCTCGAGCCCCCTCCTGCGCCCGGCTTGCTGGTGTGCGGTGGTGTTTTTAGACTGTTTTGGGTTGGTTGTCATCGGTGCTAAATTAACAAATTTACGCCAACTTCTCCAGCTCAAAAGCGTGACAGGATGGGGACTGGGAACTGGGGAATGGGGAATGAGTGAGGGCTGCTTTTGCCAAGAGGTGGTGGCTTCACATTTGACATGTCCTGCGGTGGGTGGCTTGCTGCTGTTCGCAGGTCCGTGGGTGGTTGGTTGGTCCTTAAAGTGCTTTCTCTCTCTCTCTCTCTCTGGCTCTTGGCTTTCGCCTCCTCGCTTACCGGCACTCAAATTAAATATTCCGGCACCATTAGTGCTAAAAATGTTCACATTAAAAACATTTTGCATTTTTTCGTTGGTCCTGCTCCCCTCCACAGCCGGCGTTGCCTTTTTTTTGGTGCTGCTCTCTCAGCGCACTCTGGAAAATTAGCTGAAGCTTTTCCACGGAAACTTTGTTTTTAAGCATGGCCAACTTTGGGTTTTTCTCTGTGGAAAATACACAGAAGTTTCCTTTACGTAGAGGACAACTTTTGCATTAGTCCCTGCCCAATGTCGTGGTACTTAAGAAGGGAATTGGGCAAATAGTTGAGAGTGTCTATTGAAAGATAATTATTTTCTACTCTCTGCTGAAGTGTAGGGAACCCATTTTATTGATTTAATTCCGATAACTAACATATTTAATATATTATTTCAATAGTTAGGAAGGTTCAACTAGGAAGCCTTTTAATTATTATTAAACAAGAGTCACTTACTTTAGGAAGGATACTAAGATCTTCTTTATTATTATTATAACAAAATATTATGAATATTACAAGTTTAATTAAGAGCGTGTGATATTACGCCTTAACTTTATATTATACTTTATGTTACCTTTTCCTTTTAAAAAAATAAAGTGCTAAATATAGTTTTAGCCAAAACTGGCACTTAATATTAATATAACAAGTAAGAAAACTCTGCAAAGTAAAATATCAAGCTAGACAGGACTCGAACCCAGGACTGGCGCTTAAATATACAGTTAAAGTTTGCAAGCGTGCGAGATAGATAGATGATGTTGCAACTTCATCTAGGTTTTATAAAATTTGAGAAAGAAAAGTAGCGAAAACTGAAAAATTATTAAAAGCTGCGCACTAAGTTCGAATTCTATTCAAGATTCCTTCAGAAAATATATGTCAAAGTGGGAATTGTTTGTTTTTCAATAGTTTCTTGCTATAAAGTTAACTTAATTCGTTTTAATATATATATATTTTTACGACATATCCGTAGGAAACTGTCTTGCGATTCTTTGCCTTTTCATCTTGAGAATTGTGACGTCACTAGCGCCAGGAAGTTCAGATCGTTTCGTCACAATGTGACACTGCTACGTTTTACTAATATTTGGATTCATAACAACTACGCCCTCTCTATGAAATTAAGTTTTATTGATCTAACGATTTCTTGCAGAAATATTCCAACTTGATATCCGCAAGCGAAGCTAGTTATCTAATAGCTCTCAGGTTTATCAACAAATTGCACTCAAATGTTCAGGTTATACTCTTTTATAATAATTGGGATCCTACTTAGGTAGTACCTTAGGTACTAGGTATAATAATAATCCACTGATAAGATCGCCATCCTATTTCGAGTGGCCTGAAAATGGCGTTAAACTGGAACGAAGCAAAAGTATTTGCTAATGATACTGGCAACGCCTTCGTGCGTTCAGATGATCCCTATGATGATTCTCGGCCGCACCGATCAGATGTTAATTCGAAAATAAATGAATGGTAATTATACGGCTGGACTGGACGACTTCCTGCACTTGCACTACTTCCACTTGCGCCGGCGGCTACGTGTCACGGACAAATCATGTCTGGCCTTTTGATGTTATCGCCACTCATTACGCGAAGGTGTGACTGGGCCACCGCTGACAGCTGGTAGCACTTCCCAGGCATTTTCCATTTTCCAGGCCTTCATCTAACGAGGTCGTCCTCGGACGAAGGTCTTCCGTTGATCGCCTCTTCCCTCGGTGACAGCTGGCGCGGCAGTGCACTTAATGTCCAACCTGCAGCGGGCTAGTAGTGATGGCAATTCGTCCTTTTTTCTGAAATTTCGGAGAGAGATTTTTAGCCTTAAATATGAAGTTTAAATTGTGTTTATTTTTAATGTATTTTGAGTTAGTTTAATGTACTTAAAACTGTATATATCAGCAAGTTGTTCTCCCTTTTTTGTTGTTCTTTTTAAAGACTATCACCTGTTGTTGCTGACAGCACTGTCGTATGCCTTTCACACCTCTGCCCCTTTCTGCTGTGTATTTTTGGTAGGTGTGAAGCGGAATTTCCAGTCTGCTCGGTGGTGCGGGTCTTATCTAAATTGCTTTTTAGGTATCAATATTTTAGCTCAAGTGTAAATTATACGCACACGCTGCGACCGCATAAAGGAGAGGAGAATGCGCCGAGAGATCCATCCTCGGAGGAGCCAGCAGTTTATTTAGTGCTAGGCCTTAGATAAATCTAAAAGCCTTGGCCAGAGGCGTACACGTCCACTAAGAAAATAACTAGCCCCCAACTAGCACTAGTATTAAAATGTAAAATATTTACCAAATTAAAGGTGTTCTGTAGTGAATATTAATGGTAATGATTATTGATATTGAGGGCTTTTTAGGTCCTTAGGAGTTATGTATTTTCTTCCGGTGCATACACTTATTTAATGACACGTTAAGGCCACAAGTTGCCTAGAAATCAGGCTAAGAAACATTATAGCCACCGATACGAGCTTAAAGAATGTACATAATGCAGGCGATAAAGAACAGATAATAAACTGATAATAAACGGCCCTGAATATAAGCTAATATTGAGGCTGAGATGAAGAGTAATAAACAATGTAGGAAATAATATATATTGGAAAAATAACACCAATACCAGGGGTTAATGTGAAAGTTGTATTTCTAGGAAACATGGCCCAAAATCAGTTCTGTTCTTGACTCGCCGCTCTGTTTGGCTTCGGCAATTAGCCGAAAGCATTTTCATCGGCATAAATTACGCACGCCAACGTATTCATAATTCTATTTCCGGCACAATTAGCTTGCCGCATTCACATGACCCCAGAGCCAGAGCCAGGCCCAGACCCAGACCCCAGACCCCAAGCCCCAGACCCCAAACCCAGACTTGGAAAAGATTTGTCGCTGACACGCAATCCCCGATGATACGAGACGAGATCTCCCATACGAAATGGGAACTGACGACTGGCAGCGGCAACGGGATGTGCTTCATTAATTGTCCGCCGCAGATCCAGTCAAAGTCATAAATATCTCTCAGGTAAAAGTTTCTTAATAAAATGTTAAAAAATATACAAAAAAGCAACCAAAAACAACGAGAAAATCACAAAACAGAGATAAACTAAGGCAGAATCAAACGGAGCGCATTATAATCAGATTATGAGCACTAATGATCCTTTAATGACCAACGTTTAGGTCGATGTCGGAATCAGTCTCTCTCCAAAATTGGTTTTAAATTGAAAGACGAGCTCCAAGACTGGCCAACTTATAAATACCTATATATATATATGTTATATAGGAAACGAAATCAAATCGAAGCGTAACACACATTTCCCCCGTCCGCCAACAAAGGTTTTAATTCAAAGATACCCAACCCAGGAAGGGAACTCCGGCATAGTGGAATAGGAAACGGATTTGGTTATATATTTTTGTAAAATAAATATATATATCAATTTCAAGTATACTTGTAAATATTTAGAAGTCTCTGCGAGCTAGAGACTGGCAGTAGCAGTCCTAGAAGTGTATAGTTTATATTACTTTAAACTATATTTAAATCTACTTTGTAGAGGTTTTCCTATAGCCTAAATCCTTACACATCTTTAAGATACTTTGAAGGTTTCTCTGGAGTTTAATTTTACCTAGAATTCAAAGTTATTTTCAACATCTTCCGATAGCGTATTCAACTTTCTGATTAGCCCAGAGAATATGTTTCCATGAATGGAATACGAGTATACCCGGGGAATTAAAACTGAGAAACCAATAAAATAAACACTGTGGGGTGCCCGGGGGCCTCCAAAATTTTCAGTGCTACTGTAAATTCTCTGCGTTGTTCCCCTTGGCCGGGCTAATTATCAACACAGCAAAGCCACTCTGGTGGGCCCGAAGCTGGACTAGTTTAGTCTGATCGGATCCGAATACACTTTTAACTCCCGCCCCAGACATTTCCGGTTGCGCTACTGCCCAGGCCCAGGCGCGTTAATTAACTTTTAAGCGGTGGCAGGAACACAGAGTTCACCGGGGGAAAAATGAGAGCATAAAAGCAACCAAATCGTAGATACATTTTCGACAAATATTATTTATTTAACAATGGGTTATATACATGTAAGTTGTGTGATATATACAACAACTAGCTACCCCCCAGTGCAGATCGTAGAACCCAGAACGCAGCCAGAGTAGAGCAGGACTTAGAGGACAAAGGACAAGTGGCAACTGGGACAGGTGTAATTTAATTATGCAAGGCGACCGACTCAGCTAGGAGCGAGACAGCGAGACAGGGGCAGGGGCTTGAAAGGGACGGCTGACCGACCTGCCGAGTAGGAGCAGGTCCTGTGTCCACTGTTGTTGTTAGCAGGTCCTGTTTCCACTGTTGTTGTTAGCGTGTTCATTAAACAAAGTGCAGCAAACGAGCGGAGGAAAAACAGCGAAGCCAGGCCAAGGCGAAGGTAACGCGTCCAATTTTAATGACACATAAAATTGGTCACTTATGCTGCCCGCAAATGAAAACAAAACTGGCCAGGGCCAGGACATGACCGGCGGTCTGCACACACACACTCAGACCCACAAAAAGGATCTATGAGGTGCACATGTTATGCGGCGTACACTATAGAAAAAGTTAGGTGCTCTTTACTAGCATATTTTAATGTGATCAATGGATTATTGCTTTTAATTATTATATTTAATAAAACTATTATTTTACCTATCTTTTTAATATAAATAAAAAAGGGAAACCTAAAGAAAACTTATACTAAAAAGGGTCATATTAATATGTATTATATGTATATTAGCACATCACAAATATGTAATTAACCTTTTTAGGATAGAAGATAAATAGTCGAAGGAAAGAATGTCAGTCCTGCAAATGATCAATTTACTAAAGTTTCCAGAACAAAAAGGTTATTAAAAGTCCCTAAATAAATATCTTTCTTCTGTCATCCTGCCAGTTCATTAAAATTAGGATATTTCCCTTCATTATATTTCTCTCAGTGCTGTGGAAAAATTCTTGTGGCGTCATTGTCCTTGTGGCTAGATAAACACAGGGACATGTCCGTAAAAGCCGCTTAGCACTCAGTGGGACTGGAACCAGGAAGCATAATGTAGACTTAAAGGGGATTGGGGGATCTGGATCGGCTGCTACATAGCTCATTTTTTTCAGGTGTTATTCGCTTTTCCTCGGCTATTTTTGTTGTTCTACCTTCCACCGTTATTTGTTGTTTTTTCGTTTTTTTCTAGGGCTGCTCGACAGGCGTTAAAATCATGTATCGCTGACTCGTTTAATTACAGTTACACGTAACAGCGCCCCGCAGGCGTTGAAGGACCTGCATACTTATGTATGTCTGGATTTTTTTTGTAGGAGTTAGAGCGTTGGTATTATACCCGGTGACCAGATCTCAGTATCCGCCGAGTTAGGGAAACAGGAAGCAAAAGAAGACAAGTATGACCAGCAGTTAAGGACACTCGAAGTCAAAATATCGCGATCAGATAAAGTTCCGGCTAAGAAAATTTGGTTTGCTACCGTGTAAATGTGAGAGTTAGCATTGACAGGGACCTGCCAAATCTTTTTTGGCTCGAGAAACAGAACAGGTGATATTCATAGAAGACTAAAAGCTGTTTTAAGTGGTTTCGATAACGAAAGGAAGTTTGTGCGTTACAGCACAATTCGGTGATAGCCAGCGATAATCGATAATTAACAGCACTATGTTATACATTTATGTTAGGATAAATTTCAAGGAAGTTAGGGAATCAATTAGCTTTACGATAGCTTTCTCTAGTGATATTATTTTTTGCAGTTCAGCTTTCAGGCAGTTTAAGTTGCTATTTTATTTGATTCATTAGCTCGCAGAGCTCCAGGGAACAGGCACAGATGTTTTAATATGTGATATTTACAAGCTGTAGATATTAAAATTAGACTGTCTCCTATATTCTTTAATTTGAACTGAAAACTCTACCAAATCGTTGGGCTTTCTGAGCTGTGTGTTGATCTCCAAAACGAAAACAAAGCTAAAAACAAAATTGTGGCGGGAAACAAAGCGAAAATAAAATTATTAAAGCATTAAAGTAGACAAATTAATTAAAAAATAATCAGCATTACGTGTGCGAGATGGCGTGACAGCAAATCATATTTAATAATAGCGTCATAATATCCCTCCACAAAAACACACTACTCTCTAGAAAAACTTAAAAAACAAAAAAAAAAGAGAAAAACTAGAAAGGAAGCTATAGCGTGGACATGCGAAAGATTGTATACTCTTAGGGTTTCTATCCGTTTTTGATGGAGTCTAAAAACAAATTCGTAAAAATTCTACAAAACTGTATGCAAAATTGTCACCGTTTTGGTTGCAATTCCCAATGGGTTCTGGTGTTTAGTGATGCCCGACATATTTTTGAAGTTTCAGGAAATGTTTTTCAGACACACATTGCCAGCTGTTAGGCTCATGTTAAGGGTACTGTGTGTACACGAAAAAAATAATAAAATAACATTGCATGGCCGCAAAAATTAATTGCGCTTAAATTGTCACTGGCAATTGCAGCAACTTTGTTGCTCCGCGTGCCCCTGCCCGTGCCCATGCCCCTGCCCGTGTCCGTGTTGCTTTATCGTTTTATTTTTATCGACTTAATTAGTTGCCAGTTGTTGCTGACGCTGTTTAAATACAACTAATTAATGGTAATGGGTCATTTTGCATGGCCATCGCCAACATCGGCCGACTTGTTTGTTGATTTTGTAAACCATTTTGTGTGTTAGCATTGTGTGTTTATATAAAAACATATTCGCCGCTATCGATTTTTCCCATTTCATTATTTAATTGGTCACGTTATCTCGAAGAATATTTGATGATGGGGCCAAACTAAATACGTTTTTTAGAACTTGGAATTTGAATTAAATTAATAAAAAAAAACCTTCAAGCGTTCGAAAATATTGCCGATAAGATAATTGAGTGATTATGAAGTATTATTCAAGGTGTAAAATGTTTACAGGAAGTCCCAATAAATATGTCTTACTCTTATTATTGTTCATATATAACAAATTAATGTTTGTGGTTTTTATGATACCAAATTAATAAATATGATAGGAATTATTATTTAAATTTCGAAAATCAATCACAAATAAGTAAGATTGGAAAGAATTTAATTAAATTTTTCTGATATATTAAAATGTTTCATTTCGAACGAATCATTTTGGTATTACCAAACATGTTATAGTTTGAAAAATATTACAAGATGTTAAAATTGTGTAAAATATTTAAGCAATAAATTCAAGAAGAAATCATATTCGTATTTTCAAATATATTCATTTGATATGTTTCGAATAATTCAGATATTGGTATTTATTGATGAATATTGAATTAATTATTTTGTTATTATAATAAATATCAAATTGAAACACTTTGGTATCTTCGAAAGTATCAATTTAATAATACTTAAAATAACAATTCTTGGTCTTTCGAAAATTCAAATTGACTGAAAGAAGGGAATATGTTAGGCTCGAACATACTAATATATCAGTGGTCCTATGTGGCGGGTCGGCATATTTCTCTGCCGTCGCTCTGCCGACACACACACGCTATCAACAATCGTGCTACTTAGTGATGTCCCATTGTCATGTTGTAGCTAAATCTAGCCGTTATTAGCTTTATATAGCTATTTTGTGGTCATAGCTATATGTCAAGCCATATTACCGGAATTGTTGCTATTTTTTGTTCTCATCTCTAAGCACTTTTTTCAATTTCTCACACACACAAATGCAATGTCGGCAAGTGTTTGTAATGGTGCGCATAAATATAATAAATTCCTGAATTTCCTATAGAGAGCTATAGTAATTCCGCTTCGAAAACAATTTTAGCTTCGACGTCTTCGCTTTTCAGACCTCAATTGTGCGTTAAGAGATATCCCCCCAAGGACACCCCCACTCGAGGCTCCATTCCATATGCATCCTTGTGTGTGTGAGCTCTTCTCCAGCTCCTCCTTCTCCTCCTCCTTTTACTCCACCATGCTCTACCCCCTTTTATGTGCAGTCTCCATTTCGGTGTGCCCTTTTTGCTCACTTTGTGCTGCTGCCACACTGCACGTTCTTGCCATCTAATTGTATGAAAGCGTTTCCGTTACGTTCGCCATTTTTGGGTGGGGGCGGGAAGCGGGGCACACACTTTGCCCCAAACTTTGACTCAAAAGAATCTAAACGCACAGTTTTTCTGTATCCAAAACTGCATTAAATGCCATAAAATAACTTTTAAAATGCTTTTTACTTAACATCCTGTGCTGGCAGGGCCAGGCTGCGCTGCCGGCGTCGCTGCTAGCTGCGAGCGAGTGGGATAGCAACAGGAATCGGGAACGGAGCAGGAGTAGAGGAGCTGGGTCGGTCTCGGGGTCGGGGTCGAGTACCGTGCAGATTAATTAACGATTTGCTGTAAACATAACAAGCCAAGAGTTCTTTTCTTTTCTCATCATCCATCCTCTGCCTCTCCCTCACTCCACTTAATTACGAGCACACTCATTTCAGCTGCACTCTTCTGCCGTCGCTGTTTATTGGTGCGAGAGAGGCGAAAGAGATGGCCGTATGTGCTGCGCATGGGCTGGTGCGAGCGAGCGAAAGGGAGAGCCGGCGCCGCCGCCGCCGGCCGAGCAAGCGAGCGAGCGAGCGCTGGACCAAAATTATTGACAGCGGAAGTTAACACACTTTAAATCAATTAGAAAATAAAAGGCGGGGTTTAAGGGGAGGCTGCGAGTTCAACACCACCACTCCCACTCACCACAGCAGCGGCGCCGACGAAGGCGACGTCGCGTCGCGACTCGCGACGACGCCTGCAGTTTCTTGCCTGGCGGGTGTGGTGAGTTTCGCCACATTTATGGCACCTCTCTCTCTCGCTATCGCTCTCCAGGCAATTAGTATTTTTTCTTTTAGCAAATGTTACAATGTTTTGGAAACACTTTGGATTTATGTATTAAACAAACAAAGAAAAAAACAAACTGCATCGATTTGCATTTTGACCTGTATTTCATATGCATAAATCGTTTTTAACTGTCAAGGTCGGCGGCAACTGTGTCAAAGCTGAAAATTATGGCACGTGCATTTTGTACTTGACTTTCCCTGTACTCTACACTCGACACGAAAACATGTATCCATAATTTTAACTGGAGCACAGACTTCAATTTGAAAAGAAAATATATTAAATTATACTCAATATATACCCAATTGAATTAACGGTTTTATATTATTGGACACGATGTACACAATATATATATTTTATTAAATAGTCCTAACTATAATGCCGACTGTGCATATCCATAAACTCCAAAAAAATAATCCAAATGTTTATAATAAATAAATTATCTCCATAAACCCTTTTTTCCGGACACACACGTTTCTGCAACGTAAAACTACATCCTTTTTTTTAGATATATTAATTTTTGCGAAATGGTGCGAAATTTATCTATGAAATGTTTGTTTTTTCAAAATACGTATATGTACATATATAAAAACATAAATAAAAAAATACAAATTTAGAAAACTAAGCATAAATCTTAAGTGTGTTAAGAGACGACTAAACTCTCCACTTTAGGATTTCTTTGTAGCTCTTTTGAGCTTTTTAAAACATCTTTACAGTAGTAAGTTATTAAATATAATTCTTTTTCTTGATATTTAGTTATTTTTTTCCCATTCAATGCATAATTTTTTTTGTGTTTGTATTTTGAATATACGGATAGGATTTCTGATTTATATTTCTTTCTATTTCTGTTCTATTCACATATATCGAGACTCATCGCTCAACATGTATGCATGTCACCGATTTTCGTACTTGAGAATTTTATGTGAGTTCTTAGCATCAAGTCTTTTTATGCTTTAAGGTGGAACGTCTAAGATCAGAGGTGGAACGTTTTGAATTAGTTATTGAAGGGTCTAACTCCAAAGGTTATTGTTTCTAAAATTTTAAATATATTTTAAGGACTTTTCTACCTTTCTTGACCTTCTGTTATACTTTTTATATATACCACCTTTAAGAGGAACCCTAAATGTATATTCTTTTTGTGTACCAATTGTTCTAAAATCATGTTGGCTTCATAGATTCTGTCAAGCATTCTATTTATTTCTCGACAAAGGCTAGTCCTAGACATACTACATATTTGTTTAATACTTGTACAAAAATACACAGAAGCTACACAATCAATAAGGTAAGGTAATAAGGCAAGGTAATGCTATTTAATATAATATAAAACTAGATCATTAATGGGAATATGGCGGAAGGACCAAAGGATAAGATAAAGGAAATGCCTAAAATCGATATGCAAGAAGCCAACTACGCTCACGGTCCCATCGCGGGGACGGCCAGTTACCCGAACTTCAAATCGGATCAGTCCTTCGAGGAGCAGCGTTGGTTGTACTACCAGGCCAAGAAAGGCACCAAGGTCTTCCAACAGGAGTTTGACCCGAAGGTCGTGGTGGACACCGACGTAGAAATGCAGGACGTAGAAATGCAGATCGAAAGACCGGAGATGGACCAGTCCTGTTCACCGATGGACTGGGAATAATCGAAGCCTTTAAGCCGGAGAAGTTTCTTCTTTAAAATTTGATGTATATATTTTGTCACAAAGCTTATAATAAATTGTCTTCATGGTTATTATTTATCTTGTATTTATTGCTATTCCCATCGATGTTCCTCGATATCGTCGTCATGAATTCAGCATGAAAAAGCACAGCAATATTATTTCTAGCGAATTCCTTTCCCTTTTCGCGGCAAGCCTTCAATCCTGAGACGGGGCTCTCTTGCCGGTGATTGCGATGATGATTGATACTGGCAGAATTCCTGGTGACGCTCGACTGTCACCTTGGGCAGATCGGATTATTAACGCTTTGCCGATTTGATTGAGCGTCAAAACTCTTGTGGTTTTTAGGGCTTGTCGCCGCCCGGTCTCGTTTTCAATTCAAACCGAGTTATATACTTACTTCAAAGCTACAAACATACGTACCAAGTAGATATGTACATATATTCTTGATCAGCATCACGAGACGCCGCCGATACAGACATGTCTGTCTCTTAAATTTTGATCATCGTCATGGTCCCCCATATGATGGCATTTTATAGTATTAAACTAAGCAGCATTGCTGTCGCTTTACCTCTGCTTTCAGCTGTCAGTCTTCTCAACGTTTTTTCTTGTCGCATTTTCTGCTTCGTTTTTTGGTTAATTGGCTAAAAATTTTCTACCAAATTACTTTAATTATGACAGTTACATAGACCTTTTCTTTGTGTGTTTTGTTGGTTGTTTAGCGACGCTCGTTCCCTTGCCACCAACAGATTCATCGCCCCATTCGCCATCTCCCATCTTCCCCGACAATTGGTTACAAAATGTGTTAAATAATTGCCTCGATTATTGTAAACACATTCGCCTATCCACATATATACTTTGATATACGTATAAATATTTATATATATATGAACGTGCTTTGTGTCTGCCTCGACTGGGAATCTGGGTTATTTTGGGATCGGGCCATTCAACGAACATGTAGCTGGAGGAGGTCAGCGCTTCGATTTTTTTTTTTGGCGTTTAAATGACCATTTGTGATTTGTATAATGTGGCGACACGATGGAATCACAATTGAATTGATTCGGGCGAGACGATGATGAATTTATATTATTTATCTTTACTTGTGTTTTGCTGTAAAAATAAAAATATGTTTTGGTTAACGCACGCGCTTGTACGACACACTTAATAACTATGAATGTACATATGTAAGCGCCCTGTCTGTTTTAATGGATTTAAATCAGCTATATAATATAGTAGTCCGATAGCTCCAAAACTGAAAGACTAGTTTGCGTAGAAACCGAAGGACAGACAGACTGACAAACTGAAGGACAAAGAGACGGACAAAGAGACGGACAAACTGACGGACAGTCAAATAGAGTTTTAACTCCAAGAAAGACTTAAACTTGAGAAGAAAACATATCATGATATATCATATAATTTTTAAATGTAATATACATATTTTATCAATTTTTGTAAGCTATTTAAATTTAAAACATATATATTTTATATATTTACTTTCTTATGAACAGCAAGATTATTGTCTAACAATGAAGGAAAGCTAACTCCGGGCGGAGCCCCTTGCAGATTATACTATAAGTTCGATAGGTTCTATGGCAGATTTGTAATATTGTAGTCCGACTTGCATGGAATTAAAAATCATTATCAAATAAAGGAAGCATATATAATATAAAGTTAAAAAAAATAGCGGAAATATGCCATTATAGACCGATTGTTCCTATGACAGCTACATGATATAGTGTCCCGAATTCGATCGTTCAGACATATGTACATATATAGAGCTTGCAAAGTAAATAAGAAAGTGCTGATTATATGCCGATACCTCAAAAACTTTACATAGAAACCGAAGGATATACGGACAAACAGACGGACAAACAGACGGACAAACTGACGGACAAACAGACGGACAAACTGACGGACAAACAGACGGACAGCCAGAAAGAAAGACTTAAGTTTGAAAGCAGATCAAAAACTGAGAGACTAGATTGGATAGAATCCTTAGGAAAGATGGGCAGACGGACAGACCTGGCTAGTTCGACTCGGCTGGTGATACTTTTCAATAATATATTATTGTGTGGGAGATGATCATTACGAAATTATAGATCCCTCCCTCTGTAAGGAAATAATATCTAATCGCATGTTTATTATTAAATTCTACCTTAATAATAAAAATGCAATTTTAAATGAATTCCTAAAATCGTAAAACATTTACTTTCTTGGTTTTAGCTAAATAAATGTTCAATTTAAGCATTCAATTAAGTAACAGACACAAGCCAAGTCATAAGTGCCAGTAAATCCATCGATTTGGTTATATTTTTACTGTGTATCCGTATTTAGCACTTCACTGGATAAGTGGGCCGCCCCGTTTTCGGTTGCCGGTGGCCGGTGGTCGGTGGCCGGTGTTTCGGCGAGTTTGTCAAGCAGGAGGTGCGACTGTACCATATCGATTGCATAAGGCGCAGGCTTTAATTGCCAGACCCAGTTATAGCATGCTTCACGGAATCGCAAGCCAATTAAGATGCAGTTATTAAAATGCCCAGTAAAAAAATAACTACAAAAAATAATAAAACCGAACACCGAACACCGAACACCGAATGCCCGAAAGCCCGAAAACCGAAAACTAAAAGCTAAAAACGGCAGGTAGCCAGCCAGTCATTCAGTCAGCGAAGAAAACTTCCGCGAACGAAATGTAATGGACTCGGATTGAAATTGAAACGTTTTTGCAGTCACTGAGGCACGAGAGCAGCTGGCAGCGATTACAAATTACGCATACGCCGCTTTGCCGCTCGGCGTGCCGCCCCTTCGTCCGTCCACCTAACCTGCTGTTAATTGTAAAATTTTCAAATCACACAACACACAGGGCACACACACACACGGGCCTAGCAATTGCTATTGCTTGGAAAATGCACTGGCACTCAGAGACTAGCGGCAGCGGCAGACAGAGACACGCTCGGCCAAGCACAAAACATTAATAAATACCTGCAGTTTAATTCGAAATAATTTGTTTAAACATTTCCTTTTGTTTCGCTCCCATCTTCTCCGCCAACTCATTCTCACCCACTGATCCCACTGTCGATGGTTTTGCCAGTTGACTTTTAATTGCATATTGCGAGCGCCCCAAGCCAGGAAAAAGCTCGTGTTTAGTACAGTTGGCCGGCTGGCGAATGCGGCTTAAATGCACAGAGAAAAAATGTCATCGATAACGGATACTTAAAGGGGAGCATTTTGTACGTACATCTTACAGGTCTTTATCCTTATTTAAATGCATTTAAAAATGCTCTTAATGACAAGAAACATATTTTATGATATGACAAACACATTATATTTTCAATAAAAAAAACTGTTTTCCTTTGTATTATTTCAGTGTTATATTTTCAACTGATAAGCCCTGTTTTCTTCTATATAATTTAACTATTCTTTTAGTGTGGGTCGCGTGTGTGTGGTCCTCACTCCCCTCGAACTAAGTCCCTTACTGCCCATCCATCAATGGGTTACCAAGGGAAGTTAAGTGCATTCGCAATACTTATACATAAATTGCACATTATATTGGCAATTTCTGTTCTCCACACGACTAATAACGGCTGATCACCGCATCGAATTACGAATGGATTAAGGAGAGGAGGCGGGACTGGAAATGCAATGAACTTGGTCTCTCAATATTCATAGATATATACTATATACTTCAAGTATATCAAGTCTAGATCTTCAGCATTTTATTCTTTAGAATTAAAGTCTTAAATCTTATCAATGTAAAATAACCAGAAAATATTATAGTTAATAGTTGAGAAGCCCCGATAAATATATATTAAGATGGACATCAACAGACGAAGCAATCTAGATCATAAAGCCTGCAATATCCCAAAAGAAAGGTTAATTCAGATTTTATTCTATTTGAAGTTGAAAGATATATGGAAAATATGAAATAGTTAATTAGCCAGATATTAACTAAGGCTCATTCTTTATGCAGTTTTTTCTTTTTGCGGTACAATTACTATAAATGTTGTACAGCCAACATTAGTTAGTTTTACCAAGCCATTTCCCAAGGTGTTGTATGGAGGGAAGGCGTTCTTAAAGTCACTTTAAATGATATGTGTAATGGTAATGGCATGTCCAATTTAATGATTCTAAGCGTAGAACCGACAAACGACCAGAGAGATTGGTATTAAATTTAATTTGTGTAATATCTGCACAAAGACTGTGACTGAGGCTGAGGCTGAGACTGAGGCTAAGACTGCGACTGGGCCTGGTCGAGAGCGAGAGAGCAAACGGCTTTAATTAAATTGCTGTACGCATTGAAATCGAATTGAAAATCGTTTTTGTTCTGCTTTTTTATGTCATGATTATGGCCGCAACGAAATCTGTTTTGACTCTGCGCAAATAAGCATTAAATCTCACAATTTTCGGAGCCAGATTCCAGGCAGAATCCGATTCAGAGGTACACTGACAACTATTGGGAGCAAATATAGATTTTCATGAAGAAAATAAGCAAGTTCTAGTAAATCTTTTTCTCATTAAATTGCTGGTAATTTTTGGATACTTATTTTGTGGCCTGGAATAGTGAAGCTTATTAAATCGGCGAAGAGTCTGGTGAATTTATTTTCTCTGTGAGAGATCTCCGATCTCGGATCTCGGATCTCGATCCGAAACCCACACCCTGGAATCGGGAGGCCTTGTTCTGCTTTGATGTTTCCCCGTCTCTTTCACTCAGATATAGCCCCTCTCTCTCTTTCACCGATTCTGATTTGAATTTTTATGCATTTTGACAAGACTTCATTGGCGTTGCTTTTCTGTTTTTGTTTTCCGTAGTCGGCGGCGTGTGGCCAACGCTGTTTGGGCTCGTTATTTGTCTGTTTATAGAACGTTTCATTTGTCTGAATCAGCAATCAAAATAAATGCTTTTTTCTCTCTCCCTCTCTCTGTTATGTGACTTTGATCTGTTTGGCTTAACATGGTTTTTCAATTTTCGAGCATAACTTTTTATGGCTCTATTCGTTTGTCTCCCGGCTCCATTGAACTCTAGTTTATAGTTTGGAAATAATTAAGTGTGCAAATTAATCTGCCATTTGCCATTTGGCTGTCCATTCCCATGACTACCTCTCCGCCCTTTCTATTCTCCTCCTCCGGCCTTGGCCCTGGCTCCGGCAATCCTATCAAGAGTCACGAGTGTCACATTTAAACCGCGGGCTCAACATTAAAGACGACAAAAAGCCAACAAGTTCGCTTTGCACTTAAGAAATCTGATAAAATTAAGAGCAGCGCAGAAGCAGAAGCAGCCGCAGCAGGAAGTGCACTGGGAGAAACGTTTCTAGCAAAAATTTTAGCATTGAAGAACATATTTCAGTCTGTCCGTTTTACTGTCCGTCAGTTTGTCCGCTTGTTTGTCCAACTGTTTTTCGGTTTCTACGCAAGCTAGCCTTTCAGTTTTTGGCTAACGGGCATGTTCTTATTTCTTTTGCAAGCAGTATTCCGATATATGGATATAGGAATATATATATTTATATATAGGAATGGAAATCGGACCACTATGTGAGCTATATATTATCACATAGAATCGACGGAGCCAAAATGAGAAATTATAAGATTTAATCAAAATGAATATAATATTCTTTTATGATTATAAAAGCAGATGTTAAATTTCATGCATATCGAAATACTATTTTATTTAGACGAACTAAATTTGCATATTAGTTTTAGCTTATTAGCGATACTACCTTTCCTTACTTGTTAATATATATATATATTTTTATCTAAAATATTTTTTTTATTACATTTTTTTTCCCAGTGTAAGGCCGAGAGGGAACCTTCGCAGCTTCGTTGTCGCTGCACTCGTCACGTGAGTTTTAGCGCAAAACAATTTGAACGATTGAATGCATCGCGCGATGGGAATCACCTCACCTCGCCCCGCGGCACCCCTTCGCTATGTGCACCCCTTTCGGCCCGTCACTGCTGCACCCTTAATCTCCGCACTACCTTTTTTTGCTGCTTTTTTTTAGCTGCTCTTTAGAAGTGTCACACGCAATCCGCTTGCATTTTAGCATTTGTCAACATTTCCATGCGCTGCGCATGCGTGGCAGGAACAATAAAATGAGAAAAAAATGGAAAAATAACTTTTAAGAGCGCTGCCGCTGCCCTCTGTTTGCCGCTTTTGCTTTGCTTTTCCATCGTTCTTTTATCTAAAATGCTCTTGCGTAAATTGCGTATTGAGTTTAAATTAAATTTGCCAAGATTAAGATAAGGAAATGCAGTTTTTTTGCCAGCACCTGGCGACGGCGACGGGCGACTGGTGAGCGTTTTTTGATGCCCAGCCAAAAGGTGTCTTAAACGTTTACCGCGCCCCACCTGGAAATGCAGAAGGAAGGAGAGGCTTAACACAGGTAGAGATATTACTGGCATGGTAAGTAACTTAACTTAAAAAATGAATTTAATATATATGGAAATGGGTTGTCTTTGGCCTAACTAAATAGAGGATTTAATATTGTTCATATGTTTTTATTTAGTTAGAAATGAAAGCTTTATTTTCCCTTTGTAGCTATCATTCTTGGCCGTTTACTGAATTGTAAATATCTTAAACACTTTACCTAAGTGTTTGCTGAATGCCTCAATTCAGAAAACGAATTTGTTCTACCGGCTACCGAATTGTGAGGCGCTGAATGACACTTTTGACGTTTCCTGCTCCCGTTTCAGGCGTTTCTTTCCTACTTCGGCAGCATTTCAGCATTTTTGATACCCTTTTTTTTGTAAAACCATTCCCAGGTAAATAAGATGAGAAGTTTATTTCAGAGACGAGCTTGGCTAGATTGACTTGACTGTAAACGCCTCAGCATGTTCCGAAAGTAAAAGAGGAAGCCAATAAGTATGCAATGATTTGTAAGGCATATTTACGGGGTATACAATATTATTTCTTATTCCTTGTGGATAAAGGATAATAACCTAACGATGGTTATATCATACAGCTGTAGAAAACCAGGCTGAGTACCAGGTATTTTATAGTCGAAACCCTGGTCTTGCTCTTTCTTTCTCTTTCTCGGTGCGCTCAGCCGTGGAACGCACTTCCTCTGCAGCGTTTAGTATTTAGTGGGGCAAGTTTGCCTCACTCAAATGTTTATTTTTATGTAGACCAAGACCTCTTCCAAACAACGTTAACGTGTCAAATGTCTGAAAACACTAATCCCCTAAGCAGCTTAAAGATCGCGATGCGTTGCGTCTTAAGGGCCCCGGATCGCTGGTGTCTTGGAGCGGGAAGGCGCTGCCTGCCTGTCTGTTTGACCGGACAAGAGTTCGATATACAGACGGGTATATTTATATAAATTGATATATATATATATATCTATACGGCAACACAGTGTGCCCCGGTGACAGCGACTCTGAACTGTTGTACGAAGCATGGGTTCAGCCTGTCGAGTGCTCACTGTGTGGGCTCTGTGGGTTTTTCTTTTCTCCATTGACTGCGGACTTACACACGTTCATTCATCGGATTCCCTCAACTCACCCCGCCAATTTCTGGCTTTTCTACTTGCTTTCTCCTAACAGTTTTCGGTTTTTGTTTACTTTTATTTTTGTTCGGAACGGAACGATGCTTGATCTCTTCATTGATATCACTTTTGATTTTTGTCGATTTAATTTGATAAGTTGTCAGGAAATCATAAGTAGCCCGTCGTCTTGGTAATTGAAAAATGATTTCTAATATGCAAGAAATTAATCACATTTTGGATTTTACTCGACTCTGTCGGCCATCACGACACTTTTAATCGCCAGTTCGAGCGACAGCTAACACGGTAGCCAGCTATTTCGAGAAAAGTGAACCAAAATGACAGCGAACTGAGCAGAAAAGAAAGCGATCTTTGGAGACCCTTGCAACATACGAGTGCGTATTCCCATAGCGAAAATTATATTGTTTTTGTTCAATTAACTGGGTAGAGAAGGCTAACTTTTCGTGGTCACTGTGGGGAACGGGGCGAAAATCGAAAGAGGCCAGCTCTCGAAAGGCTTAAAGATGCCTAGGAGCGAGACTTTTCGCCGGCACTGTTGCGCATTGGATCGCCTTGGAACGGTGGTGCTGGAAAATTAACTCGCTCATTGGTGTCTGTCAATTGAAATGTCAGAAACGATTTATAATTTCTGTCGCTCACCGTTGCCGTTGGCTTTGGCAACAAGTTTATTAAGCACTTTTGGGGCCTGATCCCGGGTTTCCAGTCCCCCAGGTCCCCAAGTCGAGATTCGATATCGCAGTTCCGAGATCCGAGGCTGCGCGGCTAAGCCAACTTTAGCAAAAACATAATGCTGTTAATTGAAAAAGAGAGAAAATGTCAATTTGATTTGCGTATTGATAATTTATGTATGGCATTGCGGATTCTTAGCCACTGAGAGGAAAAGTTGGCCATTGTAAGTGTTTAAAATATCAGTGATTTATTGTTAAGCAACTTCAGCAATATATAACATATTTCTTCTTTAAACGTATATGCCATATATATTGTTTATTGTTTGAGAACCTGATTAGACACAGGTGAGGACGATAAATATTCATATCGCCCAGTGTATAACTCATTTGGCGCATCGGAATTGGCACTCAACGTGCAATTGCCCCGACTTCTGGGTAAGATCATTAAGAAAATGTCCCGGCTGTTGTCAGGTTTGACACTTTAGCAGTTCGAACGACACCTGGAACGGCTTAACGAATACTGACAGCGAGCCTAAAAGTTCGGCATTTGTTAGAGGGGCGCGATGGCCGATCGTCGGCCGACGATTTACAGGAATTGGGGTTCCAGAAATGAGAAAGAGCGAAATGGCAATACTTCAGCCTTAAAAGAAATGCAGTTCTGGTGCCCTTTATCGATGATCGATCAAACAATTCACACTGTGCGATTTTATCTGGATAATTTTATCGATTTTAATACATAAGATATCGATGCATTTAGTTTTTCAGGCATCCCACTTTTCGGGTCTTGCTCGCTGCACTAAAGGCCTAGTCTTATTATTTAACTAAACATATTAAAAACGAACTAAACGCGACCTAACTACGGACTTAACACGAATTAAGCACGAGCTAAGCACGAACTAAACATTAACTAAACACGAACTATGCAATAACTAAGCACAATCTAAGCACGAACTAAGCACAATCTAAACACGAAATAAGCACGAACTAGTAAGCAAGAAATAAGTATGAACTAAAGGCGAACTTACTACAGACTGAACACGAACTAAACGCGATCTAAGCAATAACTAAGCACGAACTAAACATAAACTAAGCACGAACTAAACGCGAACTAAAGAAAAACTAACCACGGTCTAAACTTGATCTCAATGCGATCTAAGCATGATATAATCGCGAACTAAACATTAACTAAACCAGATCTAAATATGATAACTACTCAATCTAAATTAGTTCTAAATAAAGCTAAATCACGATCTTAAAACAATCTAACTACGAACTAAAGGAAATAATGGAACTCAACGAACTAAATGAACTAATCGAACTAAACAAACTAAATAGGACTTATAGTATAGTTGTATTATAGTATAGGACTAAATGAACTAGTGTAATTGAAAATTAATTAGCAATCAAGCTGAAGAAGTGAAAAACTAACAAAATAAAGACCTAACATACTTACAAAATAGTGAACAAACAAAGATAACCTAAACTATACCAACAAACTAGTCCTGCGATGGAAATATACTCTAGATCTAAATCAAGTCGATATTGTATATCCTCAAAAGCGTTCAAACGATTTCTTATGAATCTATAACTCTCTCACGATCATTCCCGCTGCGATCATTATTATCATACAAAGTACAGTTGCGGCTACCATTCACAGATTTAGCATAATTATGACTTTCCACCGACTCGCCGCCTCTCTCACGCCAGCAAAACTGGTGTAAAAGATTATGCAAACAATCGCCAGGAAAATCGCGGAGAGGGAGCGGAGGTGCGGCTGCAACGATTTGCAAATACATTTCCAGTCGCAAGCTTGAAAATTAACTGCAAATTAAGCGCTTTTCTTGCTGTTTTCCCCGGCAGCCGCAGCTTCCTCCCTGTCCCCCACCCACTGCCACTCCCACTCCAGCTCCCACTCCCACTCCAGCTCCCAGTTTAATTAGTTACAATAGATTAAATTTCAAAGCACATTGGCAACCGCAGCAGCTTCGCTCTGGACCTGAGATGGGAATACGATCGGAGCAAATGATTTCAATCATAGCTGGTAATGAGAAAAACCCCAAGACTCCAACATGCTTATAAGTGTGGATTTTAAATTTAAATTAGAAAATGTATGCAGTGATCAGCAGTGATCGCACTAATAATTATTGAGCCAAAAGTAATCGTTAAATGCTAATGATAATCATCGTATGCTTAACAATTCCCTATAAATATGGACACAGACCATGACGGTTCCTGTGGGCCTCCAGGACCGTGTCACGTGTCCACCTCTAGTTGATTTGTGGACGGCAAGGCCGCCTCAGCTGCTACTAAGTATGACTATGACTAATTATGAGCGAGTCCCAGAAGCATTCGCCGCTCATTAGTGGAGCGAAGAATGGGGGGAAAGAAGCGAAGACTGAAGACTGAAGAGTGAGAGTGCACTGGCAAAAACTATGCATGAATAGATATTAAAAACAGATAATTAAACTATATTTATGGGCCAAAAGAGTCGATAATAATCTGCAATCCCAAATGTATATTAGTTTTCAAAAAGTTTCGAAGTCTGTTTAACTTTTTTCAAGAATGTTTTGGAGTATTTTGTAGTACGAAAATCGTAGGTAGCCTACATATATAGGATTACTTTATTTCTCTTAGTGTTCTTTGCAGTTTTGCATCGCTGCCATGGTCATGCGCCTCCTCTGGCCCTTGCATCCCTGCTTCCGTTCAGTTCTCACCTCCATTCTCCTCTCTCCTTCCCAGTCGGATTCCCATTACCAGTTCCAGTTCGAGTCCGAGCAAAGACTGAATTAAATTGCGGTGGCGTCAGTTCATTACAGGTGGTTGACTTCATTGCCGCCGCGCCGTGGCGAACTGCCAGAGTTCTCCGGCGCGACGGATCTTGGACCCCGAGACCCGGGACCCGGGAGCCGAGCTATTTGGTTCGTCACTCCGTTTCTCCATGTTTTCTTGGCCCTTCTTTTTTTTTTTTTGTGAAAAATTTACGAAGCGTTAACGAAGCATTAAAGCGCGCATTTAACAAATTTACTTAAAACTGCATAAATTTTCAGTCTCAGTTGCAGACGCGGTCGGGTTCAGGTCCCAAGTCCCCGAGCGGAAGTCGTCGAAGTTGCGCATGCGCAGCCTGGAAAATGCTTACCATTTTCCTGCGCTCGTTTGCTCCGATTTTCGCCCACTTTGTTGCTTTTGCTGTGCTGTTTTCTTGCTCAGCTTTGTTGTCGGTGCTCAGTCAGCCGATCCGGCGACATTTTCACGTCTTGTTAGCCTAAAAGCCCCGCCGCGTCAGCAAGCGAAGATTTTGGCAGTCTTCCAGGACTACAACAGGAGGCGAAGGAAGCTTATTTATTTAATATTTAGCTCGGAATTATTGTGCCAGCTTACTTTGATCAGCAAAAAAATAAATGCTATATTTATCGAATAAGAACCAAAGGCCTGACCTCAACCATAGCCTAGAGGTAAGTAACCCAATGTTCGAGAACCACATCCACACTCCCTATCTAGCCCGATCTGGTAGGACACGACCTCGTTGAGATAGACACTAATATGCATATGAAATATTTATGGGTGCTCATCATCTAATAGAGCCCCATACTTGGGACGTGTGATTAATAGCTACCGAAAATTCGCTGGGCCGGAAAACGCTCGGAAAATTCGGCTAACTAAAAGAAAGAAATAAAGGAATTTTGGTCACAGAACCCGAACGAATGAGCGAACAAACCGGAGGCCTAATTTATGGGGGGATGGTCTTGGTCGTGGGCATGGGACCTCAAAGCAAGTCAAGTGCTGCCCGAGACTCAAGACCCCGAAAAGTCTCTGTGGTCAATCATTACGGCAGCTGAAGCGCGTCTATTATTACCGCATTATTTAAATTCCACCACGTCTGGGCCCAGATGGGAGGTCCGACTCCCTGGCACCAGGCGGGAAGGTGAAAAGTGGAATTTCTCGAATAATTTATAGTAATTTTGTTTAAGAGTTATGTTCACACTAGAGACTCGAACATCGGTCAAGCATTGCATTTAATCTAATCTTCTTACATTCGGTGTTTTCTGTTTTTTCTTTTTGTGGGATATATCCACATACTTGGAACACATTACAGTATTTACATACGAAATGGAAAGAGGATTAGGGAAGAAAACCAAATCTACACAGTGCGTTCCTATGTCCTCTATATCCTTTAAACTATATATATGCTTGAGCATCACCAGTTAAGTCAATCTAGCCATGCCCGTCTGTCTGTCCGTCCGTTAGTTCCACTACATCTTTATACCCATTATATATTAAATCTGCCATAGGAACGATCAAACCAAATTAGAAAATGTTCCTGTTTTTAAAGATATTTTATTAATACTAAACATATATCTGATTACGAAAAAGCAAAACCTACACTATGCGTTCCACAAGGAAGGTATACATAGTGATGAAAGCATCTCCAATTCCCATTAACTATATTTATGCTTGAGTATCACCAGAAAACTCAATCTAGACATTTCCGTTTGTCCGTTCGCCCATCTGTCCGTCCGTCCGTATGTCCGTTTCTAGGAAAACATTTCGAATATACTTATTTGAATTGCAATGAGTATATATATTGAAATGGCCGAAATACACCACTATATCTTATAGCTTCTAGATTTCAAAGATATTACATAAAAAATATATCCCTTAGATTTATTTGAAGTATTATCTTCAAGGGTATTTAACTAAACGCCTTGCCTTAGCTTCCTCTCTTTTTTTAATATGAACTCTTCCTACGACTGATACAATTCGTCGTCTGTCATTTTTCAGTGTACAACAAAGATACATATGTATGTGGAGTAGTCACGTATTATCCTTATGGTGCTTATGCAGTCCAATTTTGAGCAACACTGCAGGATGGTAGTAATACAGAGCGTGCAGCATGCACCTTTTAATGCAATTCCGATAACTACACTTCTTTTTACATAAAGAATATTTAAATAAATAACCTAACTGACTTTTCCTCTCAGCGTACACATAGTAGTCTTCCATTTCCATCTTTCGGGGTGGGTCCCAGCTCCTTGGCCGTACATACTTATATGCAAATTAATGACAAATTAAGGTGTGTGTTTTGCAGTCTCCGTGGTTCGTGGTGCGTTAATGAGCTCCCAGTGGGCAGGAGGGATCGGGAGAGGAGGGACCATGGGCATCGAGGTGTCTCTTATCTGCTGGCTGGGCTCAAATTGGGTGTGAGAATAAATTTCTAAGGTTTACGAGCCGCTCGCTTCTCGCTCCTCGCCTTAATAATGGGCCCGCAATCGGGGCTTAAGCCCTTTAAATACACACTGAAAACTAAGGGGAGAGCCCGGCTGGCATGGCTATGTATAGAGAGATCTCTGAACTTTGGGGCCGTTAGATTCACCATTCAAGATTAATTGTTAATTTTTTATAGCCGCTCTCATTCCGCTGTGCCGGCCAAGAAATTAAGTTGAGTTTAAGTAGTCTTCAGGCTCTCGCCCCGTCCAACGGAAATGTTATCGCCGTGGCAAAGAACCATAATTTGTAGCCATAAATCTTTTAATCTAAACACCAAATAAAATACACTTTCGGCCGGAGAGCTCTGAGAGATGGCTCAGATAGTTGGCTATATGCCTGCTCCACTCGTGGGCGTGTTTTTCTTTATTCCCTCCCCCCTCCCAGGTGTGAAAAGTGATGAAAAAGCCAAGAAATTAACTGCTTACCTTTGGCAGGCCTTTAGGTCCTAATGCGACGGAATGGAGGTGGGAATCGCTGATCTGGCCGAGTTAGAGTTTGGAAATTCCAACCATTTTTCGTTATTAATTGTGACTGACAAACATATTCAAAGTTAGGAAAGTGAAACAGGTCTGAAAACTGAACTTGAACAAGGCGGAATGCTCAGGAAAATGTTGCCAGGAACTTGTTCAGTCAGACTCAGGCTAAATCTTTTATAATTTCCTCGTCTTATTATTTATTTGATGCATCTATAATGCTATAATTATTTTACTTGAGTAATTAATTACTTCAGTTCAGATCCACAATTTAAAAAACGTTATAAGTGATTTCCTATTCCGTAAACTTTAAAATTAAAAGGTTTAACATTAATCCTATTCATCGCCTTAATTATTGCCATGAGTACCAAAGCAAAAGGGTATTTAAACATAGAGCTCAGAGTCTAAAAAATAATTGTTTTCCTAAATTATAAAACGTTATTTTTTTTAAATGTGTAGATTTTCCTCGAGTTAAGTTTTTAACCTCATTTTTTGTGAAGCAATTTAAATTATCCAATGCCCACCTAATATGTTAACCCAGATTGTTAGTTTATTAAATCCTACTTTGTCTGACGGTAAATACATTAGTTACTATAAAAAGAGAGGCATTTAAACAATTATCTGAAATTATTTTAAGCATTGTAATTAAATAAATCGCCCACTTTTGAGTATATGAAAAGTCACACAAACGATTAAACGGAGCTTTGATTCATATAAAAATATTTATGCTATTTTATAGATAAATAATCATCACATATGGAGTAACGTCAATGCACTACGGTCAATACACTCAAGTGTCCCCTGCGACAGCAAGCACGTGCTTGTTAGGGTTAGTAGGCGCGATAGGAGAAAGTATAGGTAAAGTTTGCGAATTAAACTACTGGCGTGCATGCGTACTAAGTCAGTTAAGATTAAAGTTTTCAGTTTAGAATGTTTATCTACGTTTGAGGTTATAGGGTATACATACATATATCGTTATAATTAGTACATAAAACTCTAAAGGGTTAATGCATTTTATAAGATGCTTTACTGTGGCGCAACACTAAAGGTAAATAGGATCTAGTAATTCTACTCGGTACGTGGAAATAGCTAACCTGTCACCACGGATGAGGTTATAGATGAAGGTAATACCCAGCCAAGTTCTTCGGTTAGCTAAGGAAGGTAAGTAAATTGGATAAGAGGATAACCTTTAACCATGGTTAAAGCTCCGAATTACCCTCCTCGAGGAGCCAAACGACCCAAATCGAGGCTAAAAGGCTGCCTAGAAGTGGCATTCGGAATTTTGAACGCTACTACATACGGGTAATCCAAAAAATCGCATGCCAATGAAAAAGGGAGCCGACAGGCGGGCAAGCCATCAAATTAAATTCAAGAAAAGACGGAGCGATTAAAAAGTTTTTAATTGTTGTATGTCGTGTCTAGATTGCGCCAACAGTCCAACAGCAAACACACGCCTGCCATGCCAGGCCATGCCAAGAAGGGGGCTCGGAAAAGCGGAAAAGCACTGTTGAAGGGGAAGGCCGTAAGGTGCAAAGGGGGGCTTGGACCGACTATAACATTTTTGTGTTAAATGCGATTAATTGCGATATTATATTCTTATGTAATCGTAAACGTAATCGCAGCCGTAAAAAAACGCGACACAAAAATATTATAGTTGGCCCCGAAACAGAAACGGAAAAACTTGGTGGGTGGCAGGCGGGTGGGAAGAAGTTATAATAATGCACTGAAGCTTGTACTAACTTTAAGCGCACCTCAAATGCGCTAACAATCGACAAATACATAGAATTCCTTTATCTTCAAATGAAGTTATTGAAGAGTACTTCCAACTCTAAATCCGCTTAGAGCTGAGCTTAGAAAATTGAATATAAAACTGGCATTGCTAGATCAGTGATGCTAAACTTGCCTTAGGGCCTTTCAAGTTGACGCTTTTGAAGAGCATTTAGGACTCTTCAAGTTATTCCGTTTAACAAATTTAATCCACAAAAACTGCACCACTTCCGCACTTGCATTAACCAATTTTTTTTTGTCCGTTTTTCCATTTTCTTAATTTATAATTTTGTTTTAAGCTCAGCTCTGTGGCGACTTAACTTTTGGCTGCCGATGTTTGCCGCTTGCCGTTTGCTATTGCTGTTGCAGTTGCATTAGTTGCTGTTGCACCTGGACATGCAACTCTGCTTTATGACTCATGACAACATGCAACATATAGGCAACGTTTTTCTATTTTCCAATCCACCTTTTCCCCACTTCTGTGGCCTTTTTTGGTCTCGTTTAATGCTGCTCTAACGAGCATAAATGCTAGATAGAGCGTTGAACAGTTAGGCATTTTGTCTCCCACTCGGCGGGGCCAGTTCGTTGACTCGGGCCCTATCTGGGCCCCATAATTGCCACTAAAATGTCAGGTGTTAAACGCTATCAGCCAACTAGAACCAGCTACATAACAACAATACACACACACACACACAGGGAAACCCCACAAATTATAATGACAATAAAAACAAATTTACAGATTTCCACTAAAAAAAAAAACAATGAGGAGGAGGGGTCTGAAATTAAGTGTAGGTACCAAAAATTAGTATCGCGTTTTGCATCTCACACAGCCACAAGGGGAGGAACTCTGGCTGCAGAGCAGATAGAAACGATACACTCAAAGAAATTAACACTTAAAACCTGTAAAAATTTTAAAGAAATTTTGTCGGCAATAAAACGAAATCGAATGTGAGTTTTAAGTTAAAAATAAGGCATAATTGAGTCGATATATTTTGATTATTTTCTACCTACAACATTAAATGTACTATAATCGATGACAAACATTTCGATTATTCATATTTTGATTACTTTCTGCTCACAATCCTAACTGTGAAAAGTATATTACTTCTACAACTCTCATCTCTGGATCGATAACCTTTAATTCCATTATTTTCTTACAATACTACATATTTCGGATATTTTCCTGAATTCTTTCAGATCGATTAGACATATTTTGATTAGTTTTTTCGATCGATAACATATACTGGGATAAGCTTTTACGTACAACCCTATGTAGTTGTCCTTGGACTATGTTGGACTATGGAAACGTTTCTTTTTTGTCGAGTGTAGCCAACAACGAGATAGACGCATTTATTTGGCCCGAACCTAGTGCTGAGGAGGGTGTCAGGAGGTCCCACAGACCCCATTTGATACACACGACTAACCCCGAGAGCTCAGTTTAGTAGTTTAGTCAGGTTCAGTTCGCTTTAGAGGAACACAACACCAACAAAACCTCCACTCCACTGCCGGACCGGACCGGAAACGATGCTTATCGGGCCATATTCTCGACCAAGTCCGCTTGAGGTCCGCTTCAAGTCCGCCCCTCGCGCCGCTCACCCTATACTGTACGAATTGTTCTCAGTGCATGCCAACAAGACAATAAACACATTGCCCACGGGTGACCGGCCATTTCCCCGGGGGTGATCTAATCCGATAGTGAGGTGAGCTAACTAACTGCCGACTGTAATGCCCTGATCTTCAAAATCAAAGGTATGCTGAGAACCAACTTCTATTTGATAATAATAAACCGTTTTGGCTGCTAGTTAATCTTAAAGGAAGGAGTAACATAAGAAGGCTAAAGTCGAGTGTGCTCCACTGTGAGGTACCCGGTACCCATAGCAGTGGGTATGAAATTAAAAGGTACATTCACATGGCTAATAATGCCCAACTTTATAACAAACTTACATTAAATAATAAAGACAAATGTTGCCAGGAACATGCTGAGCAACACCCATTGTTGCTGCCAACACACATGTAGATGTGGTAGAAACTCAGCATACACAGCAACGTAATTGTTTACTAACTCCAATGCTTATCATCGGACTTAATTCAAATTTTCACAGCACCTCCCGCACAAATGTATTTATTTCATTTATAGATTTACTTATCAATAATTTATTTACCACAAAATCACTACTTTAGCTTAGTAAGACAAAATGTATATTGTTATATTGTTATCCAATTTGGTAGCTCTAGCTCATATATGTAGTCTCTGAGATCTGTTGTTTAACATGGAGGGACAGACGGACATGGCTAATTCGACTCGCCTAAATATCAAAAATATATATACTTGATGGGGTCTGAGATGCCTTATTCTGCCTTGTTACAAACATTCTCGCTAGGCACTAAGCTATATTAATCTATAGGGACCAGGAAAGTTTTTATATAATATATAATAATATAATATAATATATAATATAATATATATATAATATAATATAATAATATAATATAATAATAGTAATATATAAAGTTTATTCTTATTTTATTCTTCGCTGCATGGATCAGATTTGTCAGTGTCCTCTGGGCCTGGTAACTCTTTGATATTAGTTTCATTTATAAGTCCATTAGTTTTAATATTCGATCCGTTTTACTACATTTTTTTCGATCCACTTAAGGCTGAAAGTATTGCACTTTTGCTCGTCTTTTCTATGCTCTTTAGCCAGGTTTAATTAATAGTAATGGAGTTTGTTTTATGTGTTCGTTCGTAGCTGCCGGCCAGCGAAGAAACCGATTAAAATATTTAAATTTTGTTTGTTCGAGAGTGTGGAGAGAACAATTTGGACTAGACTCGTCTCACTCCGGTTTTTATTTGGTTTGCGCGCCTGCGCGCTTAATAAATGAGACAATTTCCTGCGCTGGCGCGCCACCAACACCTATCCCTAGGTGGGTTTGTGTATATAGAGGAACCTAAGTTGAGAAAACTGAACGATTGGGGTGGGAAAAATGGAAGAGAGGGCTGTCATGCTTGGCTGCTCATTTAATTGTTCCTGTAGCGCGAATTTCGGTGTTCCTGGGGCCACAGCGAAAACCTCAATTTACCCAGACAGTTTTTTGTGTTTTTTATTATTTTCTTTTTTTTTTAGGTATGTATGTATGTGGTACAGGCTTTGTGCCCGTGCAGCTTGCGTGTGTCGTCAGCTGGCGGCAATTATTTAAATCATTAAACAAAACTTAACCAACTGTTAAAATATGAACTTAAATGCATTTAACTGTTTTCGAGCTGTTTTGTCAACAAAGCGCTGTCATCATCATCATCGTCATCATCCTCCCATATTACCTTCTATTTATCCATTCAAGTTCGCCTCGTTCCTTGTCACTGATTCTCGGCCTTTTCGTTTTCGTTTTCGTGTCGTTCATTCTGTCAGCACTTTCGACGCAATAACGCAATTACCTGGCCACACTAAACACACTCCCACGCAGACACGGGCACACAGGCAGCAGGTACACACCAGTAATTGTCCTCATCCTAAACTCATTTCCAAGTGCAATGGAACTGTTAGAACCTCTCGGGATTGGTTGGCTTGGAAGGTATCAACAGACGAGACGATCTAGCCTACAGCAAGGCTTACAGTAAATTGTACAGTAGTCTTAGATGTGTAAATTGATTATTCCTTTCCTTTGTGAAGATAGATCGATATAAGCAGACAACTCATACTTTATGCCTCACAACTCCAACTTGTACACACTTAAAACTACATTTAAATAAATTTCACGCTTGGTTAAGTCAGCCAGATACGCGGATACAAAAATATATGTATATATAAAAAGAAAGGAATACAGACGCGGAGATACAATTGCAATTATTATAATCATTTACATTTGACAGCCAGACAGCCGACTGGGGGAGTGGATAATTTATCATTTAATTTGTATATATGTGAATATTTCTTTTTGGGCTTTGACTTTTGAGTTTCGGCAACGAGCCGATGACAGGAGTGCATGCTAATGATCCTGCGAAGGACTTCAATTTGCATACAAAACGCATAAAACGCAATTGGTGCGCTCAACTGGAAGCGAGTCTCGCCCATCTTCCCAGCACTCATTTGTTGGCAATTAATTAAGAGCCACAAAGGGGGTTACAATTGTTGCATTATCGCTAACGATAATTCTCCATTCTCCAGCGGATCGCAGAGCCAAACTCAGCAGCCAGGGCCCTGGGCTTTGATTTGCTCCGTAATTGCTGCTGGCGAGCTTGTTAGACGTTAGGACTTTGCGGTTACTACTTGTGTTTCTTGTTTTTCCCTCATTTATTTCCCTGGCTTTTTCGGAGGTTCGTGGTAGTAGCATAATTATAATTATATCAAATTTTGAAACCATTTAAAACGCATTAAATGCGCCACAAAAGCCGGCTCCACTTCAGGCCAAGACAATGGCTAACCACAAAGAGTTGAGCGAGACACAAATATGTATATATATTCCGCACTGAGAAAAATGCTAGACACGATGTAATTCTCTTCGAGATGGCTCAAAGGTATTTCAGCGACTAAAACCTTGCAAGTTTTTACTGGAAATATCTATGAGATATATTATTTAAAGCATATGTTTGATGCTATACAGAGTTTAGATTGCTTTAACTAGTTGTATGCCCATTTATTTATCCTAAATCATATCAAATATATAAATTAATTAAGATATTTAAGAGTTTTTCTTTTTCCTCAGTGCTTGGCGAGAGGAAAGAGCTAAAAAGACAAAATACCAGATTTAGAGGCGTAATTACGCCAGCTCTTTTCCGTTTGAGTTCAATTATTTATGGGCTAGTTTCTTGGGGAGCTGTGAAGGAGAGAACAAAATTAACTGAAAATATATGTAATGATTTCCCCCGCCCCGAATACTTTTTTATTTTCATTCATAAGAGCTGTTAATCGATGATGAATAGGGGAAAGAGGTGAGACCCCGAAAGAAGGGTCATTTGATCAGGTATATATCCATACTACATATATGTATGTAGTTTATAGATCGGAAATACCTTCTGTTTCGTGGCAAGCTTCGGTGCAAAGTCACAGTACCTTGGAAAGGGTATACCGTATACCAAGAAAATGCTTCATTAAAAGACCGGCGTAGCAAACACTACTTATGAAAAGCATTAAAACGTTTTCGTTTACGAGGGGAGTTGGCCAAATGATGTGTGGCTCAAAGCCAAGGCCTCCATTACGGAAAGAGAGGGGCATATTGGAGGAGAAAGAGACGGGTAGCACGTCCGCTTGGCTGCCATGATGGCCAATTACAGTAACAATTGTTTGCGAAATATGCAAACGAAGCATTGGTAAGAGTCCAAAGCATACACTTGTATTTTTCTTTCTTTTCTCTTAAGAATTTTATAAAATATAGATATATAAGGCTGGCATATTTTCGCTGCCTTGAAATAAACATTAATACAAGTATTCTTTTTAACTTCATGTAGTTTTTGTCAATTTAACTTAGAGAACTTGGTTTTTTTGTACACTCTTCTCTAAAGGCCTGTTCTATTCGGTTGCTAGAGCTGTAGCTAATATATAATTAGCCTAACGACTCGACTTCTGTAGGGTAAATGCAGCTGCGTGATTGTGATTGGATTAAAGGCAGAAAACGAAAAAACAAAACACCAAACCAAACCAAACCAAACCAAACCAAACCAAACCGAACCTCACCGAACGGCACCGATTTCAATCCCACATCGATCCCCATTGCGATCGCTAATTTTTCGCGTTTATCTCATTATTCCACAGTTTTTGAGCATTTATCTGGCGACCCGGGCGAATGCGAATGCATCCAATTAGAGCAGAGATCAGCAAAAGATCTCTTAGGGACTGATCGTGCTAAACTTCATTAAATCTTTCTGGCTTTCCCCGCCGTGGAGAACACTTCAGCCTTCAAGCCGCAGCTTGATTATTGGTTTGTGAAAACGCCGGCTTCCCTCTCTGTCTGCCAGTCTCCCAGTCTCTCCCTATCTCTCTCTATATCTCGCCCTCTGCGATTTCTCCATGGCCAGAAATTTATGCAAAAATGTTGAAAATGGTTGGCTACCGAAAATGAGCCCCTCCATCGGGCTCAGTTTTTTTTGCCATCGGCACATTTTCTCTTCGTGTATTTTGGTTTTTATTTAAGTGCCGGCTACTGGTTTTAACAGAACGTAAACGGAATGGCTATGGCTATGGCTTTCTTTTTCATTTTGTTTCTGCGTGATGGCCAGGGTAGGGGGAATATAATCACAGATTAGCCCTTATAATTAAAGATATTTTTAGAAGAGTTCAATGATCAGATCTAAATTAATTAGCATAAAAAATAAATTGTGAATCTCTAGCGGTCTGCTTATGAAACGTTCTGTGATCAGTTATCTATATTAAAAATAATAATAATGGTATTATATAGAAAAAACGGTCTTAAATACTAATCTTATGCCTACACAGAGCCCAATTTACATTAATGTTGTGTTTTATATGTATTTTATGTAAAAAATATAACAATACTAATCACTTTTGATAACCTAAAAAGAAGCACACGATTTGTATACGCTTGCAACGCACCAAAGGAGGCATCTGCGACTTCATAAAGTATGTATTCTTGATCAGCATCACCAGCCAGGTTGATCTAGCCATGTTCGTCTGGCTGTCTGCCTGTCTGCTCCACGCAAACTAGTCTCTCAGTATATATTATTGATGATGTCTTCACCAGCCGAGTCGATCTAGCCGTGTTCGTCGGACGCAAACTAGTCTCTCAGTATATATTATTGAACAGCATCATCAGCCGAGTCGATCTAGCCATGTACGTGTGAGTGTCTGTCCGTATGCATGTCCATCTGTCTGTCTGTCTCTTCTTCGGCTTCTATTTTTGAACATCATCACCAGCCGAATCGATTTCGCCATGTTCATGTATCTATCTGTCCGTCTGTCTCTACTTCGGTTTCTACGCAAACTAGTCTCTCAGTTTTAGAGATATCGGCATATTAGCAACATAGTCTTATTTCTTTAGCAAGCGGCCTATAGTAACTTATGTCAGATCGACCGAAATCGGACCACTATATCTTATAAGTAGGTGCCAACGACCAGGGAAAAATGTCATGCGAATCAGACTACTATATTATATAGCAGCTAAATTGCCATATTCTACAAGGTTATACAAACTTCGACTGTGACCGAAGTTAGCTCTCTTTACTTGCTACATTTTCTACTTCAACAAAAAAGGCACGGCTTTAAGCATAAGGTAGCCCACTTCGATTAGTATTAAGCATTAATATTAAGCATATTAATTGAGGCATATTAATATTTATATTTCCTTTTGTAAAACCTATTCTTTCTGGTATTTTGCTGTAATTATGGTTTTACGGTATTTTTAAGGGTCTCATCATCAATCAGCGATCGCGCAAATGTTGCGACAAAAAATACCTAACGAGGTGTTAAAATCATCGCAGCGATCATCGAAAACGTTAATCTGTTACAAGGGTGCCACAGTCCAGAAATAAATATAAAAAATCAACATTTGTGAACAGGCGCTTGTCATTAGAATATATTGTTCGTTCGCCCGAGATCCGTTGTTGACTTTATAGTCTGGATGTGTCTAATAGTCGCGCTTGGGTATTTTGCCTTTTCATTGATGGCCTTTTTCATGAATGAACCGAACGTTTTCATTGAAGACTTCTTCCAATTCGTTTCAACATTTTGCTGCGTAATTTGTGTTAAGTGGTTTCGGCCCACTTCAGATCCTAAGACCCCTTACTTTAGCCCCCATATACGTACGCACGGATTCTTCAGATTTTTTTTTTTTTTTTCGGCTACTGCCACCGCTGCTTCCGCATGGACTTTTCGGTTACAAAAAGGTAAACAACAATCTCAAAAAAGTGTGTGATATTTATATTTTAGAGTAATGTCAACAGGCAAACCATAAACTTTTTATTATATATATTTAATAAATATTTTAAAGTATCATAGATATTTTCAGTGAAGAAGGAGCTCCTTGGAAATTTAAACAGAACTTCTGAGTATATTTTCCATGTGTAAATCCAAGGGAATTAAAATGCGGCAAACTGTGCATTTATCCCGATGAACCACGCCCCGCCTTCGGCTGGGAACAGCTTGAAGCTTGCCCAAAGTGAAGAGATCACTTTGATCTATGCCGTGTGATTTTGTTTATTTTTGTTCATAATCGACCCCTCGCGCCCCCACCAGATGATCTTTTCTCCGGGAGCCCAGGCTACGGTCTTCGGATCGGCTGTCTTTTGATCAGGCGCGAAAATTGTGCGTCTACCGCGGCCGAAAGTCGGGGCTGGATCGGGAATCGGATACTGGCTGGAATCGGAATCGGAGGCAGTTGCTACCGACAATGACGCACAGTATTTTGCCATGATCATCGCCGATCGCCGATCGCTGATGATGATGACGAGGCAGTTATTCCTTGGGGAACAGTAACAGACATGGCCATAAGTACACGCGTATACCCAGAGAAAAAAGCGTTTCAAATCAAAGCGAACTCTAGACAAATGGCAAAAGTATTCACGAAAAGTACTTGAGTCAAATGAAACTAGTAATTCTCGGCTACCATGGAGTTTTTCTCAGTGTCGAAAGGGAACACAGGGACAGGCGTTTGATCAGCAGACTGATCGCAGATGATGATGAGTTGCATTAGTTGGCCGGGCCAGTTGGCTGAACGGCGGCGGAACGGTTTATTAGCTTAAATAGTAGCTGGAATGTGTGAAATCTAGTTTGGCGATAATCGATCATTTGGGTATCGCGCCGATCTGCCGGCGATCTTCATCGGTCTGGTTGCTGGGCAACTTGCCCACCAGTTACACAAATGACCCTTGAATGAAGGCTGATTTCTGTGGTCATCAGAGCGAGCGTCTTAAGCACATTAGATCTTGGCAAAAATAACGAATAGAGCGACTTTATAACTTCTGGAATTACTATTATTTATAAATTTACAGGTAAATTCAAGCAATTTTGCAGTTAATACGCACAATCCTTGGTTGAATTTGATTTGAGAGACAGCATAATTCGTAATTGTAATTGTTCTACAATAAACAGTAAAACAGTAAAATATACCTTCTTACTGTTCATCATAAATCATTTTATATAATATTCTTTTTGTAGTAAGACAATTACAAGAATATTAAAATTGTATGCCAAAATGCTTACAGTATTTTAATTTAATGTTGCAGTAGAGATTTTTACTTCTTTAGTAGCACAATACATCTAAGAATTTGGCGGCAAAAAAATCGATGCTAAAATCGATTTATTCATTTTTTTTGGTTAAGTAATCAATGCCTTCTTTCTTATTAAAAGGTCTGGCTTCATCTTGCCAATTAAAATAAAACCTTTTAATCTAAAGATATTCAAGTAATTTTAATGCTTGTTTAGCTTTGTATTATAATTCTTGTTCCATAAATACTTATTTTAAGGTTTCCCCTTTATGTTTTTTAAGCATAAGTGTACGTTTAAATACAGTCTCGTTCGCAATTTGTTCGATTTAATCGAGCTTGTTAGGAATCGATTTGAAATGAATCAATTCACAAGAAGTAGGAATCGTTTGCAGCTCTAGTTAGGTCCAGTTGGAAATTGTATGGGCACACACGACATATTATCGAAAGGAACTCTATAAAAAACAAAAACACACATGTTCAGGTATGTTAGAGCAACTTTAAGTGCAGTAATACGAACTATCATACAGTTACCAACAAAAAAAAATACAAATAATACTAATATATGGACAGCAGCTTTACCGTAATTGAACCCACAAAAGTTTGTAGAATTAATCCCTTAGATTTTATGCTGTGTAGAGACAGCCAAAATTTGTATATTTTAAAAGCCAGATAAACCAATTATGAACTAATTAGGGTCGTAACTGGTATGAAATCTTACTATGAAATTGTTGAACAACAAAAATTATGATATACAACCTACAAGAATTTTGTTAAATTGGGGTAACTTATTCCTAAAATCTATGCCCCCACACGGTTAGACTAACACTCGAACATAGCCAAATCGACTCGGCTGGTGATGCTGATTATGACGCGATCATAACGTTTTTAAAAGTTTATTTTAATATTTGGGCAAAAACTCGGTGAGTTTCTGTTTTTAGTTATAAGTCAAATTCTTCAAAGTTTACTATAGTATTTTCGCTAAAACTAATATTTGGTGCCTGTTCTATTATTAAAAATGAAGCTCAAGACGCCAGATTTTTAATGGCTTTGTATGCGCATATTTTCGGACTAAATATCTGACTAATATATTTTGCAATGCTACAAAAACAATGTGCGAAAAGCTGGAAAATGTTTAGGATTTTCCGCAAGATCGCTTGCCAAGCTAACAGCACCCTAACAGCGTTTAGTCGAGGACTCAACAGTGCCTTAACAGGGAAGCGGAGACACCTGTGCAGAGCGAAAACCACAGAACTTTCCGCCTTTGACTTTCTGGGCCCGTGCAGAAACTAAGTCAATTTCGCCGCTGCTACGACTATGTAGCTCTATATAAAATATATAATTATAATTTGCTACGCACATTGTATGCTGTTCTAGCCACGATCTAAAAAACCCTGGGCCACGCTTCACTGTGCCCATAAATTGCAGCACTTTGGAAAATGTTTAAAGCATTTTTCCAGTGAATTTTTCCCATCTATTGCTCGAAACGGAAACGGGCAATTTGCAAAAAAAAAAAATGAAAAGAGAATGTGCAGGCCAGAATGGCAACCATATATTTACACGAGTCTAATATATATGATGTTAATACGATATATAATGGCGGGGTTGAAATCGGTGCATTGACATTATGCGTTTAGTTACGCACACGCATTCTGCGGGCATTTATTGCACGCAATGCGCAATTTTGAAGCCTAAACTGGACAATTTAGAGTCTCTCTCCCGAGCTGCTCTCAGCGCTCAGCCCTCGGCTCCCAGCTCACAGATTTCTGCCCCTTGTAGACGTTGACATTTATGCGGGGACAATCCCAAGCAATTTGCTAAATAAGCAGCTTTTAGCCTTCGCAATTGTTTTCGCAATGCGTCACTGCCTTTCCGTTTGAGTGTCGCTTCTCAAAAGCCTTTTTAAATATATTTTTAGACACATTCAAGCCGCAAGTTACACCCTTGGCTACACTTCACTACGAAGACAATATAAAGAATAAGATGCGTAGGGCAATTCGAGTTCGTTCGAGCTAGTTACAGGCTTTCTAGAAATGTTGTTAAAAAAGACAGATAGAGAGAGAGATCGCTCTCTTGATGCTTGGACGAGAGGGACTGTAAGCGCGCTACGCATCTTGGTTTATTTTGTTGGGCAGAAGTCCCAGCGCGGTATTTATAAACTGATTAATTATGCAAAGTGGCTTCCTGTCTTGAGCAAAATATTTCAGTGGCTTCCATTGTCTATCTCGCCTTCAATAGATCCATAATTTTCGGATAATTTTTCCCTCAACTTTTTGGCCTACGGTCACGTCACGTTTTCTTCGGGAGGACAATGGAGGCCATTCCGATCAGTTGATCCACGGCTATTATAAAATCGTTAATAAACGCTTGTCAATTTCCAGCAAAGTGTAGAAAAAACGTTTACAGTCATTAATAATAGCAATTTCATAACTTTGTATAGAAAATCGAGCTGCCACTGTTTATGGCTGCCTCGTTTTTGAAAACCCCTTTGGGCGATAGAGACCCGAACCTTTTTCGGTCTCCATCTCTGCTTTTTTTTGTGTTGAATTTGGACATTCGACTTTCGACTCAAGTGCGTCAAACAGTAGCCAGGGAATAAGTTTAAAAGCCCATTTAGGTATTTCAACAAGAAGGAGCCGCAAGACCCGGCATTAAATAGTAGTGTATTTGTTTTATTTCCCTTTAAAATCTAGGCTTAGAAGAAGAAATAATTCTGCTAGCTAATGGAAAGCATTTAGCATAAGTAAATCTTTGATAAATATTATATAAATACGTTAACAGCCACCTGTTTGGCTGTGTGTTTTCTGCCCCAGAGCTGCGCACATTATTATTTTATTTTTGTTGTTGTTGCCTTCAAATCTGACTTGGCCAACAACCAACTCGTTTAACACGTCGGTAGTCGGTAGCCAGAAGCCGGCAGTATCCGAAAGATACTTGTGTATATACATATATTGAAATGGATCAATGAACCTGAGCGGCCGAGCGACCCAAGGCGTTGCTGTCGGCAAAAGTCAAAAGTAAAAATGAGTAAAAAGGGAGGGAAATGCCGAGGATGAGGTTTATTTTCAGTAGTCCAGCGATGTGAAGGCGCCCATTTAAAACCTTTTAAGTCATCGGCCACGCCCACTCCTTAAATGCCGCAGCAGCGCTGCCTTTGCGCAGGCGCCACCCTGACGCCGGCCGGAAATACATAGAAACAGGGGGGTGGGGAGGCTCAAAGATGGACGGACGGACAGACGGACAGACGGACAAACGGACAGGCGGACGGATCGAAGTTTCTATTTGACGCCTTGACTGCGGCGGGTGTAAAAACCGAAAACCAAACTGAAAAATAATACCGAAAATGCCGAGGGAAAGTTGCTGAGCTCCTTGACTAATTCGATTGCAATTACAGTGAACGCTGCCTAGAGGAGACCTGGCTGTAATATTCTTACTTTTCCTATGAAGTCTTGTTAGGAATGAATGAAATTATAACAAGGAGTTTTGATGTTTTGATTTAATTCGTATAATTTTGCTTTAAAATTATGTTATAACCTCTCTAGCCAGGCTGCACTGTAGTGGCCTATGTGGGCGTACGAATGGAGGGATTTTGAGGGGGTGAGACTGTGACAGGACTTAACTCATAATCCAATTAAAGGGATGGCAGTTGCCTCACTCCCTCGAATCCGAAATCCGCTTCCTGTCCGCACCTGTGTGTGCGGCCTTTGGTTTTTTTAATTTTCTCTGGGGGATTTTAAGTATTGTTTTTCGGTTTTTTTTTATTGTTTTTCCTATTTGTCGGTGTGTGTTGGTTTTTGGCACGGCAAGCGGCGGCTGGCTATTGATCGATCGGCCAATGATTTTGCATAAATTACAGTGGCCGAGCGCATAAAATAAAAATGTTAACTCCGATGGACTTGGACAAAAGCCCGAAAAGTCGACCCGACCGAATAAATATGAGAAGATAATAAATACAGAGAAAGAAATAAATAAAGTATTATATGTGGTCCGAAACCGAATGTTAAATGCACTGAAAGTAAATCTCTTAATAAAAGTTAGTACTATGCAGTTAAAAAAAAGGCAATATTCTAGCTTTAATTATAGGAAACTCCTCTGTGGTATACATTTTACTGCCAGCACGCAGAATTTGTTTAATGGCCTAAAACAATTAAGTATCTTAAAGCGTATGGCACCGCTCTGAAAGTCGAAGCCAGATAGCTCTCTGTAGTTCTGGCCGGGGCTTATTTTTCATTGATTCCTCTGACTCTGATTCGATCCAGATCGATTCGCTTCGTATCGCCGACTCGACTGATGAAGCTGTTATGCCCGCGTCGTAAAAAAAACAGTTTATATTTGGAGATGGCTTCAGTTTGGGCTTTCGATGCACGGATGCCACCCAGGCCGAAGCTATTAGTTGTGGCCACAATGTTACGCAGATACAGATACAGGTCGAGCCGATAGAGAGATGGAGATACACATTTGTGTCGGCTCGTCTCTATGCGTTACTAATTGGTGTATTTTTGCATGCGACAAAACCGTTGAACAATAATTATTCAATTGTGCGTCATCGTGAGTCAGCTGGGGATATATGTATATATTATATATACTTATGTACGATTGTTGTTAACAAGCGCTATCTGGCGATGCAGATCTGCAGCTTTTGTGGCCTTAATTACAATCTTTTGAATACATTTGGCGCTTAATCACGAGCCCATGATCCGCGGCCTTTTTCAGACCTCATCTCTCACCTGCCTGACCGGCAACTTAATTTCATTCTCTGCCGCCTGTTTCATATATCCCTATATATCTCTACATTTGTGTTACATGTGTGTATTTATTTGTGCCTTTTCTCGTTATTTCCTGTATTATTATACCCGCCATAGGGAGAGTTATGAGGTGTGCCCAGTGTGCCTCTGCAGCCGAATTGATTTAGACGCGTGCGTTTGTCCGTCTGTATGAGCTACAGTATCTTAAGCATAGTATCTTATTTTTAATTAAATATGTGTCGTCAGAAGCAGCATTATTTCGGGCATCTTTTCAATTTATTTCAAATCCTCCGAGCTTTCTTAGGATATATTTTATAAATGTTAAGTGGGGGGTATCTTGCAGTCGAGGCACTACAATTTTCCTCCGTTTTTGTGCGTTTTTTTGGCCAGTTGAAAGGCAACCCTGAGCTGCAATCATCAATCAAAGAGCCTCTCTTTGAGCTTTCGGCTTTCAACACATTTAGCCGCGCTTCAGCGGTTTGAAATTTCAACTGGCGACGTCTTGCACATGAGTACACTGCAAAAAAACATCTAAGAAGACAAGATTTGTGAAATAATTTCACAAGCGAGCCTTTAAACAGAAGTATCTGCTCTTAAGATGTCTTCTTAACATATTTAGTCACTTATTTCGCTTAATTCCAAGTCTTTAAAACATTTTCATATTTTTTTTAGTACAAAAGTGTGTGCGTCTGTGTGCGTGAGCAGCTCCTTCTCGGCCAAGTCTAAATGCTTGACCACTGGCCATAATAGTTGAAGTTGTTGCCGAAGTTTTACGGCCAAGCGTCTTCGCTTTTGCGGCTTCATCTTCGCTTGCTTCTTCTCCTTATCCTACTCTTTCTCCGCCTCCCCAAGGCCCTCCCTCCCCAGCTTGATCTGGTCTCCTTCGTTGGCTTTTGTCAAGTGGAAAATGTTGCAGAAATGCGGGGTACTTAAGTCCGACACCACCACAAAAACCACACAATTTAATACCAAACAAGGAATTAAAAAACAGACAAAAAAAAAGACATTAAAAACCCAAACAAAATATGTGGCGTAAAATTTGAAATGAAATTTTGTAACTAACAAAATATGGCCCAGAAAATATACCGATACAGTCAAGTGCCGACATCGCCGCTTAAATGGAAATATTAGCAAGACTTGGAAAATATCTATTTAACCATAAAAACGCCTAGATTTAGCTACTACATCACAATGAAACAGCACTAATGTTGGGCTTTAATTTGGCATTAGTGCGGAATGTGCTAGCAGAGAACCGGTAAACAAATTGCCACGCGTTATAGGGTCTCTGGAATAGAAGAACGCTATTTTCTAAGACTTGATCACTATTCTTAAAAAGTATTACTATTATATATACATATATAACTAGAATATATATTTCTACTATATATTTTTACTAATTGTTATTATCTTAAACCTACAATAATTGTTATTATATTTCAAGTTAAATTTCCCTGAAAATTTCCCCATTTAAGTGACATTTTCGTACTTATTTTGATCGGTTACAGAACTCCTGAGGGACTCATGCCAAAAATGCAGAAGACAACCCCCGAGGCGAGGCTTCTTTACAGCTGAAACTCTATCCTCGAGACATTCGATATGAGCCCACTTTACACCGATTGAAGAGCCAAACATGTAACAATTAAAAGATGCAATCATTTCACAGTTCAAATATATGTTTTTTAATGACTTCGCTACCCTATAAGCTAGTAACTTAATAATAGTACGCCTTTTAAGACTGACAAACTGCTTTGGTAGCCCTCCCCACCGGCTTTTATCAATCCGCTCAGAAGCCTTCGGTGTTGTCAGAGCTTCGCTTTCAGGCCTTCTCGCCACAAAAACCGCATCGACATCATCGACGGACATCAACGCTCGGACACTGGGCAGTTTTGCCCGCCAGAACAGAGGCCCATACCCCTCGGCGGTTGGCACTTCGACCCCTGCTCCGCACTAAATTGGTAACTAAATACTTAAACTAATTTTAAGGTTTAACAAAGTCTATGGGGAATTGTCGCTGACAAGAGAGTTGACCGCAAGCGATGAGGTGTCTCGGTGTGCGTGCGAGCGGACTGTGCGACCAACACCAATACCAATACCAGGGGCATGCCTGTGGTCAAGCCGGGGGACTTCTTACACTGGAAATATAATATAGGGGGAAATGTACTTAATTATAATGATGAATGAATCGAAACTCTGCTTGAAAAGCTTCAAGAAACTGAACTTATACTTTATAAATATATTTTTATTATGTGTTTTTAGTTATTATAATCTTTATTATTATTTTTCATTGGCTTCTATTTATTTTACGAAGTGCATTCTGCATTCACTTTATTTTTTTGGGGATGACGAGAGTGGCATATGTACAGTGGATCACAGCCTATTTATTTTAAGTTTTTATGTTTTAAAAATCAGGCTGTTTCAGTAGGAATTTAAATCTTCATCAGCAGCAACGTAGACTCACCTACTTCTGCATTTACAACGCGTTGGGAATTCTAGAGCAAGGCAAGATTAAAGGCCCCTTGTGTTCTTAGGTGCGATTTATTAATTTTAAAATATATATCAACTTGCTTAGGAGCTTAACTCACTTGAGGTTCTGCTATATTAATGGCCTGCTGTCCACTGTAAGTAGCTCCTAACAGTTATTTACATTGCTTACTAATTTCCCATACGAAATACATTATTTCTATGGTTTCGCGAATGCACGAAAAAAAAGGAGAACGAAAATTCCAAATATGAAACTCAATAGGGTAAGCGAGAAGCACACCGCGGCGTAAGAGATCACAATTAAAAAAAAAATAAGAATAAGTACAGTGAGGTGTGTATTTAATTAAATATTATTTATGCCTTTAACTCGTCACAATTTGCTCTAGAAAATGCTCTGGAAAAGTAACCCCCTTTCACCACTCCTGGCCGGGGGAGTTACATTTCTAATTCTCGCCCGTGATCGCTGTGATTAATGGCGAGTCACTGTTGGCGCTATAACTATGCCCCGATATCAGCGCACATACATCTACTGCCTGCTAATTATTCATCGGAGTTCATCGCGTCGTGTGAACTCGGTTTGTAGGTTTTTGTTATAAGATGTGTTCGTGCTTTTTTCTCCCTATTTTTGTTGTTGCTGCAATTTTACCGAAGCTTTTTACCGCAAATGTCTAATGAAGGTGGTCCGCTTTGATTGAGTGGGAGCAATTAAGGTTGCCTGGGGAGGGTTGGGTGCATTAGATACAGATACAAGTACTGCCAGATACACTGGGATACAGTTGCTCGCCGCGCATATTTCTCACTCATAATTAAGTCGTTTTGAGCGCGTTTAGAAATTGTTTTCGCTGCGTGTTCTCAGCCTTTCAGACTTCTTCTTGTTTGCAAAGTGAGCAGCTAATTGCAACAGATTTTCCCATGGAATCCAAGCACAAAACCGAGCCACTTGCCCGACAGCCCAGACCCAGGCGAAAGTCAGAGGTGTGTGCACCGAGAGAAACACTGACACGAACCGTATTTATATATTTCCATCTAGAAATATTCAATTTAACTGCACTCGAAGGAAGTTTAGTATATATTTATTTATCTTGCTGTGTAGCGGACCTGACACTGTCTATGGCAATCCCAAATTGGGTTATTATGTGCATAGTTATTGCCAAGATGCCAACGCCTCCTCCGTTCGTTGCATGCGACACTTAATTGGCATAAAAAATGCAGCCTGCTGCACAAAAGGTTTTTAGCCAAGATTAGGGTCAGAAACTGGCACAAATCTCAGCGTAAATTTCCTTACTTAATTAATGGAACCACAAAAACAACAAAAAAAACATTAAAAACATGCGGGGAAGATAGTGAATTCCTATGCTAATTGGGTAGCGAGTGAGACCATCAGAAGAGTTTCCCATTGATAGGATTTATTAGGTCAGTGTATTTGTGGCAGTTGCCGATGAAATGTGGGAGGAAAAATAACTAATAAGTAGAAAGTTATAGTAGTTGTAGTAAGTACTTTGTTTATTAGTTCTAGGAATATAAATGAAGATGGGGAAGTACTTATAAATAAGAGCTATTACCAAGTATGTCACATGATTTTAGCTTTGGGATGTAAATAAATGGATAGACTTAGAGTTGGAGTTAGGAGCTTATCTGACAAATACAAACCTCAAGAAATCTGTCAGTAAAGAAAAAGCCAATTCTTATTATAATATTGAGTTTAGTATGCCGCAAAAAAGCGATCTAGGCAGAATAAGTTGCGAATTCGATGGGAATGTAATGGTATGCGATTACCCTGCTTGCCACGCATAATTATGCCGAAAGTTATTATGCTTTTCAGCGGGGGCTCTGCGTGTGGTCATTATCAAAATTGGCCCATGGGGAATATGGACTGAACACGCACAAAAGATCAAAAGATACAGGGCTATGTGACATGATCAAAAGCGGAAATCCCTGTTGAAATTTCCATTTAATTTCAGTTACTTCAACTTTTCAACTTTGTGGCTCGGATCGGCCGAGAGGTTTTCGAAAATTTGGTCCAACGCATAAATTGTTATGCCTCATAAAGAATACAAAAACAGTAGCCAAGCGTTTCGTGACCAAATATGCTAAACAGTGACAATTTCACAAATACCCATTGTTTGGGCTAGTTGTAATTATAAGCGGCAAATACGGGCACAGATACAGATGCAGATAGATACAGTTTGCAAATTCATTTGCGAAAACAATAGGAAATGAGCTGTTTTAGAGGCAACTTTTTTTTCGTTTGCCATAACTATGTAACTTGTAATCCACACAAAGTACAGTGCCGCAAAAGGTACAGTTTTCCACTGAAATACTGAAAAGAGCAAGCACGAGCAAGCAGGGAAAGTAAACTGGGATTAACTGAGATATAAAAACTTAAGGAACTTATGTTCAATTTTATATAGAATGTACGACTTTGAGACACAGTTGACTTGGAATAAAAATTATAAATAAAAGAAGGTAACACTTAGTATTAAGGATCTATAACACTATGTCTAAAGCTCAGTTAATTATCGATTTTTAGCATATATAGTATATATATTTATATAACTAATTTATGATATATCTTTTATTATGAGCCCACTGTTGGCGGGAAAGAGACGACTAAGGTGGCTGGCTGTGGGGCTGTGGTGCGAGCGAGATGGCGGAGCACATGAATTTAATTGAGTTGGACGATTCCGAACTGAAACCCAAACCGAAACTCAAACTCAATTATGCATGCACCCCCGGCTTTACTTTATCTATTGTTTTAATGCGACTCTTTATCTGCTTTAATTAGTTTTCCACTCGATTTTCAGATCTCCCCCATTGTGTGATGCCGAGAGCAGCCTGCACAGCGCTTCCCCTTCCCGTTTTTTCTTTTTTTTTTTTATTTTCGACGCTGGTTTCGAAAGAAATTTTCAGTTTGGAAATGATAATGTCATAGTTACGCCATTATACTCGCATAGACGGCCTGGAAATAACTTCCGTTTAGGTTAGACTTTTGTTTTAATTTGGGCAACGCATGCCCTCCCCTCCAACCGGAAGTCTTGTAATCACCTGCGGATCGGAAATACATATGTACACACGGGGTAACACGAAATGCCCGGGAAGCTGGGCGCAAAAAATTAACCACATGTTGATGGCTTTATAAACTCTAGCTCAGCGTCAGTTCCGGGTTTATCCCGGGAGGCGAAATACTCGTACTAGAGACGGAGAAAAATCGACGTCGATATCGATATTTCTCCACCTCTAATAAAGGCTAAAAACATCAATGCTTGTACTGTACTGATGATAAAATTAACCACACATGTAGTAAATTTATAATTTAGCATTTGGTACTGTCAGTTGTCCTTGCTACTTAGTAATAGTTTACTTACAGTAGATAATGCCAGTAAGTCCTGTAGCGTTACTATTATCTTACAGTGACTTTGCTTGCACAATTCCCAACAAGTTCTGGCTATGTCATAACAGTCAGTGTTGGCATTCTTACTGTGACATTTTCCTACTATAAATACACATTATTTATAAATATGGGTAATACCTATGTAGGTCTTAACATATCGGTATTTTATAGTTACATTAAGGGGGGAAATACTTATAAAACAACAAATTATATATGTTTTTCAACATTTTTTAAGGAAGCAGTTGTGCTACGTTTAAGGAAACTCGGGATATGGATTACGCAGCCTTTATTTATATATTTCATAAAGATTTCTTGAAATGCCGAATGCAGGCGTCATCTAAAAGGTAGGATAAATTTGTGAAAACCTTTTAATGTGAAAGAAATATTGTAATTGTTCCCTGGCTCTGGAATATTTTATACAAATAAAGTCATCAATAAGTAACACGAGTTTTAAAACAAGTTATTCATAGTTTTACCTTAAAAAATGAATTCATTATCAATTTGTTTTAACTAATCCGGTTCAGGGAAGGTCTTGTATTATTAGCAATATGTGCGTAAAGTTTTGGGCTGAGCAGTATATAACTTTCTGAGAAATAGTGCCCACCAATGTTTGGAGAAAACCCCAAAAACGTACTAAGTATGTATATATGGTGTCCGATAATTCTATTACTTTCGGAATACCGTGAAGTTTATCATGAAATTGTGAATAATTATCATGAATATATCGGAAATGTTCTTAAATAGCTATACCATAAACAAAGTCGATTTGTTTCTATATGCATATCTCATCTTAAATTAATGTCCTGTAATTATTGATACTTTTAGATACTTTTATTGGTTTTTCCAAGCAGAATCTTTGATTTATGATTTTATTGGTTCTTTAAAATGTATTAGTAAATTATAAAAACGTGTGTGTGTTTAAGGATTTGTATTCGCAAACATTTCTTTTCGTGACAATATGTTTTGTGTGTGTGTTTTTTGCCCAGAATGTTTTGAGTGTGTCACCCTTGCCATGAAATCCCACATGAATTGCTGCTAAAATGCTTGAATTTCTCTGCTTTGCCAAGCACTTAGCCAGAAATTGTATTTTGGATGTTACTCTAATCTTCGATAAATCACAGCCACACACAAGCACACACACACGGATAGTTGACTGGGCACTTCCGATCCGACTCCGATTTTCAACTTCCCCCCTCCCCTAGTACCCCGCGTACCCCTCCAACCACCAACCAAGTCACATCAATTGAATTTTAATGGAAATCGACGAGGAATAAAAGAGACTAAAGCGCTGCAAAAAGAAAATCCAGCATGGAGAAAGCGACATTAAAGGAGCAGGAGCAGGGCACAAAAAAGGACACACACACACACACAAACAGTGGAACTGTTGGAAAATGAGAAAATGGGAAAATGCTACAAGAAATTAAAATCGGAATGGCAATGAGAGCAAACGGTTTTTAAAATTGGCTAAATTGATGGTCCCTTGGGGGTCAAGGGGACTGTGGTTAAGTCACAGAACTTATAATGGCTTTTACTATATAAGTAGTATTATGAAACTTATAATATTTTCTACTATATAGAATAATGATACAAATTGAAGTTCCCAGAAAGAAACTACTTGCTATACTTGGAGTGAATCTAAAAGATCAAGACATCATTTCTTAAGGATTTTTTACTCAATCGAAGGTTAAGTTTCCCCTGACGAGTCAAAAAATGATTAGCCCTGTCATATTTAGATGGATTTTGTGGCCAGGATAACTGACTTTTAGTGCATTTGGGACAGTGTATCTCATAAATGCGCCTCCCCAGGCGCCTCGTTCATTTGTCAACGATTTTTTCCAGCCGCTCAGCGGCTACGTTCTGCTTCAATTCAGCCAAATGCTGTTACAGAGAGAGAGTCCCCAGGCCCCCTCCTCGCGGGAAAAATAGTCTAGCCAATCGGCAAAACACCCCAGGACATCCTCGTCCTGGAAATCAGCCAGTGCCCAGCGTAACCAACAAGCTAAAATGGCCAGTTTTACAATTTCAAGTGTGTCTGTGTGTGCGCGCGGACATTTTTCTACACAATCCTGGTACGTTTTTCGGGGAAATTTCCACGTTCCGGGGAAGGAGGTGGTGACGGCTTTTCCATCTATTTTTTTTTGTTGCTGTTTGTGTGTTCTTTTTGCTGTTTTTAAATGGGCTTTTTATGCGCGGCAGATCAATAATATATATAAAAGAGATAGCGAGTCGGGGGAGGCTGGGATAGGATGGGATGGGTCAGGAAGCGTGGACAGGATATGCGCGCCAGGCGGAAATGTGCACATTTATTTATCCTGTTTCGATTTCGCTTTGATTTCGTTTCGTTTGGTTTTCATTTTTTTTGTTTGCTGTTTGTTTTTTTTTTCTTTATATTTGCCCCTGTCCCCTGATTGTCCTGGCGACGCTAAGCGAAATTTTCAAATGGTTTGCCCATGGGGAATTGGAAGTGGAATCGGGATGGGCATCGGATGGATGGGCACACTGTTTAGTGGCTTGTGACCAGGCCCAGGCCGAGGATGAGGCCGAGGCCCTTATGAGGGCCGGGGCAGGACACAGAGCTCGCAGTGCTCAGGCAGGCACAAAAAATGCTGTAAAATATTTGATACGAGATTTTTCACGGCTGGTAGTTTGCATGTTCAGCACCGTTACTGCCACCGCCAGTCGGCGGCGCCGGAGACGAGCACTCCGCCATTTGCATAAAGGAATATCTACGGAACTCGGGTCCGGGTCAGCCTATTTCGCATTTAGGCAAAATGCAATTATGCGGCCGTAAAATACAATCAGAATCCGCAATGCCAATGGCTAATTGGGTTTCGTTACGTCGCAGAGGTGTCATACTCTCATATTTTTCGTTTGTTTGATCCCCAAGCCAAGCAAACTTCAAACCACCGACTTTGGGAAAAGATACAATTAAATTTGAGCAAGGAAATCTCTTCTTCGAGCCAGTTAAGTGTGGAAAACGCTCTCCTCTATACACTTTCCTGGCCCTAATTAGGAGCAGGCACGTGCCCTCCGAAAGGCAATTGCACACATTTTGTACACTCGACTTCTGGCTTCTGGCCTTAACTTCTGGCCTTAACTCTTGACTCAGCAGAAGGCCGGCCAGCCAGGCCACGACAGGAGGCAACAACAGCGCTTCCTGCGCCGCGGGACGATTAATGAAACGCGGAACGGGGAAATTAATGATCAATGCAAGAGTTATTAATGAAGTGGATACAGGGGGAATCGGCTCTCCTAGATGATCCTCGGCAGCTGCCGCCGGCTCGAGTTTTTGTGCTTATCGGAATCTTTTAGCCAAAAGTGGCTACTGTGCGTTCTTGTACTCCAACTCCGCCTTCGACTTGGACTTGGACTTGGACTGGCCGCCAACGCAGTTCGCTGACTGGCCACGGCCAGCCACCCTGAAGGTGCCACGGATCTATGATCAATCCGAATCAAAAGGCAATTAGTTGAACATTGGGCGGCATGTGGCATGGGGCATGGAGCCGGCAAACGTCAAAGAGAGCACCCAAGCAGCCGAAAGACAAGACAATTAATATAGCGGCGAAAACTGATCGATTGGGATGGGGTTTTAAGTCATCTGTTGAGACTTTCAGTGGATAAGTCGGCAGGGCTTATATATATAACTACAACTTGATTGTTTTAAGGGATTTCATATTTAATGGAAAGTCTCATAGCTAAGCTCGCTTATAAGTCATGATGCCTCTTAGGGAATAAATGATTTCCTGTCTTTGTTGATACTCAGATCTCATTTGCTCTGCGAAACCTTCAAGAATGTAGTTTTTAAAATTCAAATTCGAGGTCCCTTCCACTCATAATCATCATAAAACGACACACAGTACAGTTGTGCACAGCACAATCGATACTACTGATACCTCCGATAGATAGAAATCGATATCGAATGTCTAACTTGCCCAACCAAGTCACTTAAGATCAATAGTCGCAGCCGCAGTTGCTAGATCATCGAACCTAACGCTCTCAAATTACCCAGCGTTGCCGCCGCAAAATGTTATAAATTATTGTAAATTTGTTAATAGTAAATGTTTAAGCGCTTGATTACATAAAGGAAAAAAATACAACAACAAAAAAAAGAGAAGAAAATCGGCAGACCGCAGATAAATACGTTGGCAGAGCTCCGATTGCGAACTAAAGTGTCTAATGAGCTGCGATCGATTTGCGAGATCATTATGATCATTAATACCGAACGAGCCGGGCCAAAACCGATAACCGAGGCGATCTGGAAGCCGCAGGAACAATTACAACAATGAGATTTGTTAGCCTACAATAAGTAGCTGGAAGCAGTCTTGCGGCCAAAACCGTGCAAGTTGCACTGCCCGAAAAAGATGAGGTAATTAACCGGAGGATAATGTAATAGAACATTATAATTCCATATTATTAAACTGCATAAATTCTTATTTAATAATATTTTCATGTGTTAATGTTAACCCTCAAACCCCTCCTTATGCGAATCTATATTAAGTTTAAGATCATATTTTGATCGTCTAAATACTGCCTAGTACTATTTCTGTGAGTGTACCTGCTTTTAGGGATCCACACCCTCGTCCATTCGCCGACTCCGAGTGATTAATGCCCAGCAATCAGAGCCTTGACTACTGCGCAGCCGCCTCCGACGCGGCTTGGATCCATCCGGGGCTCCTGCTCCTCCACGATCTCTGGAGGGAGATGGAGCTGCTGCTGGAGACGGAGATCCATTACAAATGAAGCCAGTTGACTTGTTTTGTTTGGCGACTGATGAATGCAGATAAAGCAACTGGCAGAGGAATGCCTTTGAAGGCAGCGCTGTTGGACAAAATGCAACAATGAGGCCGAAAACCACTTGACGAGCGACTGTTAATAAAACCGCTTCTGGCCAACTGAGGCATCTGAGTATCTGGGCATATGAGTACAACAGTACACGGCTAAAAACAGCTAAGAGTTGGCCAAGTCGAGTGTGCTAATACCCATTACCTGTATTATGGGTTGGAAAGTCATATAAAATAATAATATAAGTACATATTTATGTGCATATCTCAACAGATAATTTCAGAAGAATGGCAATAAAAACGAGCTCCTTATTAACCTGATTTTCCAGATAACTTTTTAGGCAACTAATTATTACTTAAAGGAATCGTAGGCTTAACTCCTTATTGTCTATTTCCAGTCTCACATTATCAATTGAAAAATCAGCGTAGTTTGCGCAGAAATTTAATAAATATTTAAGTAATTCACAAAACTAAGTCCTGGCACGCGGCAAATTTTCTTTCTTTTGACATTTGAGAGCTGCCGATGACTGGCCGATACTTTTAGGGATGGCAACCCTGAGCTAGAGACTTGGAGCTTGGAGCTGCCACCATAACTGGCCGATAAAAAGGGCAGTCTGGTATGATTTTATAGTTTAACTAAGAACAACTATTACATATATACTTTTATTTTCAATTTTTAACAAGGATAAACCTACGTAGGACCTTTGATTGATTAATTTAAATGTCTGTAAAGCCCTTAACTTGTAGTACTAACACTTTAACAACTTACAATGTTTCGTTTTTTTGATATAGTTATATTGCTTAATAATTTGTTGATATGAATTATTATAAACAACTTTATTTATTAAACTGAAGCTAACAATTAGTGTTAAACCAAAAGCTAACAATGGGCTTAAGTAATAATATTTGCAAGCCACAGAGAACACTTTTCCAGAGACAAAAGACGGATATTTTCAAGTCTGTACTCTTTTTTTTTTATCTTTTATTTTGTTCTGTGTATATATAGAAAAGTATCTGGGCAGCCGGCCGGGGTGATTGATGGACTGACTGTTGCCGAGATGAGCGGCAAGCTAAATTGAAATTAAATTAACGCATCTTCGGCGCAGTCGTGGAAATGCGATCAAAGTGTGAAATTAACATTTTGCGCTAATCAGGCGGGGCACGCGTTCTGGCCCCAGATCCGCGCTCTCAGCGGGCTCTGCGATCACACCGCTGGCCACCAGCCGAGTCCTCGGGAGCCCCTGGGCTGGGCCTGAGAGTGCTATTTGTGCGGCGGCTAGAACAAATCCGCCGCTTGATAGGCATCTGGCATCTGGTGCATTCTGGGACCAGAACCAGGTACAGTGTGTATCTGGTATCTGGTATCTGGTATCCCTTCGCCCTGCACCTCTTTGTTGTAATTTACATTTTATTTTTGGCGATCCTATCGCTGCGATCGTATCTCGGCAGAGGAAAAAAGAGCAGCGCAACCCATTCGGGTTAGGGTCAGTTCCAGGGGGAGGGTTGGCCTGGATGCTCGCTTTCTAAGGGAGTTTCAGTCCGGATCGAGGCTGTATTGCGGTTGCCTCAACCCGAATCCGCTTAGGAAAGCCAATAAGAAAGTGATTATGCCGGCACTCGCACAGCAATTCGCTGGCTGGCATTGTCTCCGCTATGTTCACACAATCAAATTCATTTAAGTGCTTAATTACGAGCCTCTCCGCCAGATGCTCCACTAAGTAAATCTCGTTTGCAACCAGCAGCAGCTTCGGCAGGCAACCTGCCACTTGCAACTTGCAGCGCGGCCTGCTGCTAATTGTTGCACAAAGTTTCACCAAACAATCCGCGATGGAAACCCATCTCGAGCGTCGTCATCTTGGCCGATTTCTCAGACTGTTGTCTATACGCTGTATAGTTGCGGTTATATGGCCATATTGGGCGCACAAGAGATGCCTCCATGCGCTAGGCATCTTGCTATATATTACGATATATCTTTTAATATTAGCAAGCTCTCATTCCCCTTTGAATCGGTTAAATGTTAAATCTGTATATTTGTTTCTAGAGAGCAGGGTACCTCATAGTCGTGACCCTCAGCTATGGCATTCCTTCTGGTTATTATGTAGTACAAACAACAAATCTGAAATGCATTTCCCGAGGCCTGAAACTCCTCGGCATCCCTCTTAATTATTGTGCTGGCTGTTTGCATTTTCAATTAGAGTGCCGAGGAGCAACCTTCTCCCATTCATAATTATTTTTTATCAGCCAAGATCTGGCTCGATTAGGCCTAGACTCCGTGGCGATGGGGAACGATGTCAGAGCAGATGGCAGGCGGTAAAGAAAATGAGGGAAAAACTAGAAAGGAAAGCTAACTTTGGGCAGACCGAAGTGGGCATACCCTGGCACAGGATATATATATATGCAGCAGTGACCTGCAATTTAAGAAATGTCTCAGCTGAGGAGACGCGTCTAGATCGATTCGCTTCTGCTAAAACCTATAATAACCGGACAGGGCTGTATATATATAAATCGAGGGGAAATAATTCGAGATTGCCAATTGGCGATTCCCTCATCAATTTGTGCCATTTAATTCTCCCATAAATTCCTTATCGTATTCGGGTAATCGCTGTCTCGCAGACCCAGAGCCAGACCCCGGACTGAGACCCACAGCCAGGGCCTCGAAACATGTCCGACCAATTTGAGTTTCGCTAAGTTTTCTCATAAAAATGTTCGAATATGGGAAATTACAGTGCCGCTAAATCCAACTGTGCAGCGTTTGAATCGCTCTCCCAGCATATTATTCCATTTAATTTCGATTCCATTCCGAGTTCCACCATGATGGCCAGTTGCCAGTTGCCAGTCGCCAGTTGCCGGTTGCCAGTTTCGTTTGATTGTTTGATTGATGGCAAAGGCATTTAATTTGCAACATTACAACCGATAATCAGTACAATGAAGAAATATTGCAGCGGTCCGCGTTCTCCGTTTTCATCCCATCCCATTCCATCCTCCATCCTCCATCCTCAATCCTCCATCCAAAATTGTTGCATTTGCAGCATTGATGGCTGAAACGTGATTTCTATGTTTCCCATTCGCCGGCGATTGCCAGTTGGCCATGTTAGCAATGCCATCGCCGTCCACACTCAATACCTCCAACCTCCAACATTGGCTTCCAGCCACAACGATCTGGCTTATAGCAGCAGGCTTAGAGCTCCCATAAGGGTTTGTCAATGGGAGAGCTCGACGGGATTCGGCCACAACGAAGGAGGAATTGGCTACTCCGTCCGATCGAAGTCTAAATTGGTAGCTTTGCCATCACAAAAATGGTAACCCTTGTACAACATTTAAAAAATAACCTAAAACTATTATTATCAGAGAGGACAGAGCTGCTTATCTTTTGTTTTCAGGAATAAAAACAAAAAGAACACTGACTAGTTTTATTTATTTATTTAATTGTAATAAAGTATACATAGAAGTCGCGTAGAATTATTATTCAAGCAATTCCAATGGGATCTAACTCCCATTAATAAATATTAGTAAATACAATGTTTATTAAATGCCTTTTGGTAAATTAATAAACCGAAGGACAAATCGTAGCATCACCTGTAAAATACAATATTTTTGTATTATTTTTTTGGGTTTGCATTTTGTTTTGTTTTGTCGTTTCCTTTTGCGAATCCTTATATATCTCTAAATTGCAATTTGTGCAAATTATATGCCAGACAAAAGTCCACAAATGCTGCTAGGGGCATTGATACACGGCAATAAATTCGGGTTATAATTTTCGAGAGTAATCTTAGTATTTGCAATTAAAAGAACTCCCAAAAACATACTCTAATAAGCAGGTATTCTACAATTTTTAAAGTATTTAACTCAATTTTCTTTGGGAAGTTTTTGGAAGGAAAAGAATACGATTATTGACTGTAAATTCAATTTAAATTCAAGCCCAATGAATGCTCTCTGTGCACGGAGGCATGTAGCAGCGGGGGCTGGACGTGCAGCGGCTGAAGTGCATTTTATTTGACTCCTCGAAAAACAATTGGCCCGTCGCTGGAAATTATAGACGGGCCAGAAGGAAAATGTCTGCAAAACGTGGGCCAAACTGCCCGAGGCTCCACAATTTCCAGGCCAGGCCATGCCAGGCCAGACTATCGATCCCCTGATCGATCGACCATTATGCGATCCCCTGGCGAGGCGGGGCTTTTCCACGGGACCCCGCTGCAGTTGGCAATCGGCAATTTGAGGCCAAAACGCTGGACGACCATAATGCGATTGGTGCATTTACTTCTGGGCCCCGATCCCTGTCTGTGCCCCGCCGTCGGGGACTCGGCAAACCCTTGCCCCATTATGACAACTCGCGAGGCGGCCATTTTGGAAATGCCACAGGGGCCGCAGCAGCTGGAAATGGCCGGGGAAATGGGGCCCCAGGAAGCTGAGGAATAAAGGGGAAGCGACGGATATGGCTGGCCATAAAATTAACAATTTCCGCGCATTTACAAATAAAAAGATATCTGGAAGGGGGTACACCGAAAAAAAGAGACGCACAGAGCAGAGATAACTAAATGTGGGCTTTTATTGAGCCAAAGAACCTTCGTTCTGTGTACATAGTTCGGGGTCCACACAAATACAAAAAAAGAAATGAAATCATTCAGTTTTAAAGCCAAATTGTATGCGAGTTCTGGCAAACAGTAAAGCTTCCATTGTACAGAAATAAATAAATAAATAAATTATACATAAATAAAATAATAAGAATTAAAGCTTAATCGGAATTTCTGAAATTTATTTATGGGAAAAACCCCACCAAAAACCCCCCAAATCTTCAATGATAAATCTCTAAAATAAAAGTACATATTCAGTCAAGGAATATAGATGGATAAAGATTTTATAGTTCCAACTCAACCGTTGATTCCGAAAAAGGCGTCTTAGAAATATTTAGAAGATTCTTCGGTATTAAAGCTGGAAGAAAATCAATTGTACTCGATTTAAACGCGATTAATGCATAAAAACATCGATAACGCTCCTTCTTCTCAGAAATCTACTTAATATAATGATTCTTTTGAGAATCCTGCTTAATATAATAAAATAAAGATTAAGATTTTAAAGCGAACTGATGTTTGGACAAGATATTTGAGAGATGTGATTGTAGCTATAGAGCTAATTGATGTTCATAAATTTTAAATCGATTTTCGTGTTATAAACTTATAACATTGATTAATCAATAGAAAACAGATAAAAATTAAGAATTTAAGTCGATACCGGAGGTTGATTTCGACAAAGATGTTTGGACAAAATATGTTTGTCGGCATTAGATCTGAAGGAAAATCAGTGTTTATCGAACTTAAATAAATTTTCTTATAATAATTCTATATCTTTCATGCTTTTGAAAATCTTACTTAATAGAATAAAGATTAAACATTTAAAGCCAGAGGAGAGATGGATTTCGGACAAGATGATTGAGATATATATTTGTGGGCATTAGAGCTGTAAGCATATCAATGTTTATCGATTTGAAATCGATGTAATAAACCTATGCATTGATACTTTAAAAAATCCTACTCAATTGAATGAAGAGAAATTTAGAATTTAAAGCGAGAATTGAGTTAGATTTCGGACAAGATTTTTAAGAAATCTCTTTGTCGGCATTAATTCTGAAAGCAAATCGATAATCGTATCAAAAACCTCGATAATATTGATTAGTTTCCTGGCATGGATGAGTATCTGGAATCCTTTAACAAGTCTTTACTGTACCCACATTACACAGTTTCCACCCATCGAATATATACGCACATATAGTATTCGATCAAGTGTGCCAGAAGAGAAAAACTTTTATCGAAAATATCAATTTCCCGTCGTCGACGACATTTTGTGCCCCATAAAAAGAGGCAGAGAGCGCGAGCGAGCGAGAAGGGCAGAGACCATAAATGTTTAGCTTTGAAACGATAGTAAATTGTATGTGAAAGAAGGCTAAAAGCCCACAGAAGAGGCAGAGGGGGTGGGCCACAGGGCCAAGAGGGTTGGCATTAGATAATGTCAAGGCAGGGAGGCGGCAGGGAGAACAGAAGCGAAAGCCGAAGCGGACTTGGCCAAATGCCGGAAATGTGCGCAAAAACGAGATGGCACTCTCATTGTTGACGCGTGTGAAGGCGGCAGAAGGGGTGTCCTTGGGGAGGTGGGGCTGGGTGGCGGCAGTGGGTGGTTTGCTTGGCTGCCTGCCTGGTTTGTTGGTTATTCCCCGGCTTGTGCGTGCGTGAAACCCCGAAATCCTGCCCTTTTGGGCCACCCGCCCTTCTCAAAATAAATGCCATTTCTCGATGGCAGCCAAGTTTTGCCAGCCAGCATTTACATACACATTTGTGTCTAATGTCTCTGTGAGTGTTTGTGTGTGTGTGTGTGTGCACATAAGTGTTATTTTTCTGCGCTAGAAAATCGGAATAATAAACGTAAATGACGACAAAGACGTAAAAACAAACTGGCAAAGTCTGTCGCCCCAAAACCTCGCTCCCTCTCGCTTTCATAAAACTAAATCAGCGGCACTTTGTGCAATTTATATGTTAATATTATTTGGCTTTGTTGTCGAATTTTCGCCCGTAATTGCCAGGAAGTGGCAGGCGAAAATATACACGAATACATATATGTATGGCATATACCCAACTGTATATATCTTTGATGAGCTATAAGATTTCGTTGCGACAAAGTTGCGACACCGCAAACTCACTTAGCTGCTTAATTCATTTAAAAACAGCCGAGAATGAAGGATGAAACAGAATGTACACATCCGAAAACATATATATGACATATATGGAAGCCTTTAGAAACAGTTTATTGATTAGAGAAACGCCCTGGAGTTCATGGGATACATCTACTTTCTGATACATACTCCTTTCTTGCAGCTTAATGTTTTGCTTAATATTTTCAATAATAAAGGACCTCCTTTATTTTTGTTCATATAAATTTTATGTATCTTTAGTTGTTGTATACTATCGTTATATAATTATTGATATTTTCCTTGTAGACCCCCGCTAATTGCATACTTAAGAAACAAACGAATAAAATAAATAAACAAAACAGAAAACAAGAGTCCACAAAATATATGTCCGGAAGTTGCGTATGCGTCGTGTGGGACAAGTAGGCAATAAACTATTGAAATGTGAAGAAGTGGGTGCTATAACTGAAGCTATTAATACTGGTGACGTCGGAGATTCCATAACCAGGCCCGGAGAATGCACAGAAAGAAATAGTTACGATCGCCAGATCGGCTGTACTTAGAAATCCTTTTTATACTTTAACTTTAACAAATTTGTAGCCGAATATTTGTAGTTTTGAGCATGAGAGAAGTGCTCGCACAGTCTCCTCGGTGCTCTGTGTGGTCACCTCTGCTGTACGCCAACGTCGAGGTCCTTTTGTTTATATTTTTTTTTGTATCAAAGTGTAGTGACACTGCCGAGGCTGAAGGGGGTCAAGTGTATGGCTGAGAACGTGCGGGGCATAAAATGTCAGAGAGACACACACCCGGGGCTGACGTACACCCGCACACCCGCACACACACGCGGCAGGAAGTCAAGTGGTTGGTCATAATACGGCTGACACTCATAAATCTAAACAAATGCCAGGGCTGGGTGGCGGCTAAGGGGGTGCCTTTGCATATGCGGCGGCCATGACTAATTTGCATTAAGAGCCAAGGCAACGGGCGGCCATAATCTGGCCCAAATCGTTTTTATTGTTCGCACTTAAGTTGCGTAAAATAAAAATCATGTTTCTAACGCCAGGCTCCAGGCTCTGGCTCTGGCTGAGGACTCTTAGCCCTCCCCGGATCCTTGTGCGAGTATGTGCCGGGTCTTCTTCCGTCTCATAAGCTCCATTTGGCTTGAATGCCATAATTTTTATGTGAAAGCATCACGCATGGGTCCTGCAACCTCAGCTCGCCATCTTTATCAGACTTAGTTGCCATTGTTTGGGGGCCAAGAAAATCGAGAAATCAGCGCTGAGAGCGGGGCAGGGCTTACACACACTTTATGGCCATGTTTGTGTGTTCTTTTTTTGCCCTTTTCGGGCACAAAGTATTTTTATAGCTCAATTAGCATATGCAAACAGGGGGTTTGGGGGTTAAAAGGGGCCTGGGACTGGGTCTGGGACTGGGAATGGAAATGGGACTCTTTCTCCGCCTTTTACTGTAACCCTTTCGAAAAGCCACGCACACACACTGAAATTCGGGCAATTAATCAAAGCGGAAATTTTCTGTTCACTTTTCCTGTCGCGGCCCGAGAGCATATATCCCTTGGGATATAGCTTAAGCCTAAGAGCGTATTTATACTCAACACAGGACAACACAAAATAGGGACAATATTGTCTTAAATAAATATGAATTAAATAAAGTTAAATTGAAGAGATTAATAGTAATATTTGATATATTGTATTGAGCAGATATTTCTCTATGGATCAGCCTCCTTTTTTCAATTTTTTTGGCCCAAGTCAGCCCTGAAATATGAGTCACACGCACTGGCTCACACACACACTTGTTTGCTTACATTGCCTACATTTGTGCGCAATTAGAAATTAATTTCAGCTCGCCCCGTGCGGGCAGAGTGGGTTAAATGACTTTAATCACTTCCCATGGCACCCCGAACGGCACCACACGAGCCACTCGAGCCACTTCACTCCACCCCAAGTTCGCCGAAGTGGCCCGTCCGAGTCCTTTTTGGTCCTTAGCTCGGCACGCAGAGAAATGGAATTATTTATGATAAAATGCCCTCAAAGATTTTATACAATTTCGATGTAAATGCATCCGCAGGTCTCGTTTTATTATAGGGTAAATACAGTGGAAAATCGCTTTATTTCCTTTAAAAGGGAAGTCTCTTGCTTTTGTTTTCAGTGCAGCGTGGCTGGAATGATTTATGCTCGACGGTGGAAACAATAACAAATCAACGACAAGCGACGGCGACGGCGACGTCAGAGAAAAAGTACAAACGGAAACAAAATACCGTTGGAAACTACTTAAGGACCTTTTCATTAAGTGCCCGGCGGTGACGGTGGGTCGAGAACAACTTTGGGAAAACTTTGGACATGAACGTTGAACGCTGAACGCTGAACGTTGGCGTAAAATTTACTTTGAGGCTGATTTGACATGTTCACAGGCAAATTAGTGTCGCCCTGGATGGCGGCACATTAATTTCAACGCCCAGCCAGGCTGGACTGCACTCGAAGAAATGACTTCACCAAATGAAATCAGCAATTAAAAGTACGCTAATAGCATAAAAAGGTACCGCATTGAGGCAACAAAATATACCCAAGAAATTATGAATTATTTGGAGTCCTGGAACCTTTTGAATTATTGAAGTTGGTCCGTTCGATTTTCTTGCTGTGCAGCCCACTCCAAGGCGTCCTTCCTGTTTGGGGACCAGCCTAAAAATGTTATTTAGCGCATGTTTTAGCGTTATTTATTAAAGCGAAATTATTGTTAATGAGGCAAAGTCGCGACTGGAGTTGACTTTGGACGCCTTTTCGACGTCCACAACAATAACAAACTAATTGCGTGAATTTTCCCCGGGCAGGCCAGGTCCTTTTCGAAGGCATTTCCCTTATCGCTCGTTTAAACGAAGGCATTTGATTTTTGTGCCGATAGTGCCACGAAATGATTTAACGAATGCCTTCAACACGGCGCCGCAGGACGGCAGGAGCGAGGTAGCGCCAGTCATCCAATAAAAACTGGAACAACAGAAAAAAAACCACACAGCAACTCAGTTGCTCAGATATTTATGAAGTACTTACGCCCAGACTCTCAGACGAACTACTCGGATTTTTGAAAGAAGCTAGATATAGAAGCTATCTGTTTATGGGGAATATATTTGATCAGCTAATTATTTCTGTAAAAGAAACCCATTCTTCTCCATACAAATATTCTATTGTATAACTATATAGCTTTTTTGTATCATCTGGGAACTCAAATGATATTATCTTCTAATCTTTGTAATCTGAAAATCGTTATATTCATAAATTCCCATTTAAGTTGGCATAAAGCAGTGGTGGACACTCTGCTATAGAAGTAGCTACCTAAAGCTTAATTTACAATAGCCCAAGGCATGCATTTTATACTATTATCGATTGTACCGATAGATGTATCGATTGATTCACTAGTGAAGAGCTGTCAGCATCCACCGTAAAATACTAAAGGATCCCAGAAAATGTTTTGACAATTAAAAAACTAAAGTCAAACAAGCATGAAAATTAAGGGCCTTAATAGCGATGCAAAAACGTTAAAAAAACAACAATGAGCGGGAAAAAATTGCCGAATCACTTGAAATTCATTACGAAGGGATGGAAAAGGGCGTGGTGGCCCTTGAATTGCTTCCTTTTTCGGTGGGGATTCTGCACTTTCTGTTGCTTTGTTTTGTAATCTTTTTTTTTAAAGGTCTCATAAATAAATCAACAGCCTCGCGTGCTTGACAGTTGTTCGGCTGAGAGATGGCCACAGCGGAGTAGAAAGAGACGTCGTCAATCATGACAGCCGCATAGATGTGTCAGGGAACGTCAAAAAAGAGCGGCGGCCACAACGCAGCACACTCGAGTCTAACAAACCCCCAAAACCTGATCCCTGGACCGCACAGCTTCGTCAGCTGTCACAGGACATTGCGTCCAGGACTTTTGACTGATGAAGCGGCGATGATTTGTCACATTTCGCCGCAAATACGAACCAAAAACTCCAATATCACGCCCTGGTAAAATCATTTAATTATTGCTACTCCCGTCAAATATTGTCCTAATTATGAAGGAATTCTCTGTAGTGAGGTCTTTGCTTTTTTTTAAAGAACTATTCCAGGTAATAACCTTTCGTTGCCGTAATACTTCACTTAAACAGTCGGAAAAACAGTTATGACCACTTAAAGGGAAAGTGAAACGGGAAAATAAGTTAAGCAAGTCAAATGGCATTTATTTTTTATACAAACTATTATTTCTAGACTCCTACATGGGCTATGTAATATAGTATATGCGGTTTTTATGCACTCCTCCGCACGCCGCGTCAGATAACAGGTGCCACATTTCGTGCGGCATCCGCTCTTATCGCCTTGGGTTCGTGTTTTCTTCCTATCGATATCTATGCGTCGGCGCTTTTCCGGCAGACAAGCTGAAAAGCTGGAAAAACGAAAAGCGAACGCTCACAAAGAAACAAATTTTAATGTGTTTCATGCGTGCCGCTGAAAATGCTAATCAGACAAATTAAGTGCCACGCAGACTTTAGACTTCAGGGTCCACTAACCGCCGGTTTGTTGTTGCTCACCTCGCGATCCCAACCTCCCCTTCTCACTGGCTCATAAGGCAACGAAAGGTAAACGAGGCAAGAGCATACGCTGTGCGAAAAAAGGGCTCTTAAAGTATCAACAAATATCTGAATACCTCGATTTCCAAGAGAGTTATAGGAGTTTTTTAATATTTAAGACCAGGTACAGTTACAAAATATTAGAATAAAAAATTAACTAAAGGTCAGTCTTATATTTATTCTCCGTGCCCAGGTTAGTATTGCCCAGGTACGTTTATGCGTGTAATTTTCTTAGTTCCTGAATAAGGAATATTATAAATAAAATACCCTGATGTTACAGATTGAAATATCAGACAGCTTTCTGGCTAAAATCAGGCATTAAAACAAATATCGCTTTTGTGTCCTGTTACTGTTTTAACCAAATATAGTAAGTATTTCAGTAACGGTTTCAGTTTTAGTTTCAATGTTCCATTTCGGTTCCGGGTATGTTTTCTTAGCCAAAATGAGTTACGGTTATAGGTTTCGTACCGGTTAAACATATCAAGCAATTTCTTTGTAATAACTGCATTTGCAACACTTGTAATCTATTAAATATTTCCTAATCGTAAATATATTAATAATGATTAGAGCGAATTAGCTTTATGACGTTTGACGTTTTTCCGTCTAGTCTATTCTCACTGACATCTTAAACATCTTAATACTTGAAAATATAAGTTATACACTTATGTACTTGTGTATAACTATTTTAGCTGAATTAAGAAATTCGGAATATTTACAAGAACTTTACATCCCGTCTATGGTTAACAGAAGCACGTTTGCATTGTTTTTAAAATGTATTGAGTGGTTTTCAACTTAGCAACTAGTTCACAATTGTTAATATATCCGTCAAGCACATCAAGTTTTTTTTTCTAACGCAATTGAAAAAAAAACGTTGATACATTTATTAATTTGTTGGTAATTTTATGATATTTTTCACGGAACCGTTAAAAATGTTTCGGTTTGGTTTTTGGTCTGTGCTATACCTGTTACAAATAACGCTTATGGTTTCTGTTGGAAACCCTTATTGAAACATTAGCAATTTTCAATATATTCAGGAACTATAAGTTTAGCGAAATGCCTCTTAGGTTTGGTAACGAACTTTGGTTCTGCGCCATGGTGCATTCATCCCAAAAAATGTTTTTAATTTGTTCGTAGCTTTAGAGCAAATTGTCCAGTTCGATTTTGTACTATGTTAATAATGTCTATGACAAATGCAACTGCTAATATATATTTTAATTAAAAGTCTACAGTTCTTCATGTTATAACCCGAATGGGGGCACCACATAAACACAGTTCGGGATAAGCCTGACCAGCAAATCGTTTGTTTTTGGAACTGCTGTTGTGTGTGAACTATTTTATGTACATTTGATTGCGAGCGTTTATGGCGGAAAAGAACAAAAACCGCAAAAGGCCACCCAAAACAAATAATAATAAACTGAAAGAGAGAAATACGTCTTCCCTTCGTACACTTACTTTTTATTATTGTGTTTTTTTGCTGCTTTTGTTTTTTTTCCAGCCCACAAACACGAACTGTTTCCTCCGAATGCACTCTCCTTTGGTCCCTCTTCGCCCCCTTTTGTGTTAATCATAATTATGCAAATTTCGTTGGTTTGTTTGAACAATTTTCCACCTTTTATAGTACAGTTAATTTTCGTGCTCGTTTTGCCCATTCTGCTTTGCAGTTTTCCGTCTTCAGCTGAAAATGGTGCAAAGAATTTCCCCATTTCCCTGCACCGTTTGGAAAGCCTCTTTACGCAATTAATTCAAGTTGCGATTAGCGTCAGCGTCAGCGTCGCTTGCGATTTTTGTTAATTTAAATGAAATAATTAATGGGATTAGCAAATTAGTGGATTAGTGGTTGGAAAAAAGGAAAACTACTTCAAATGGCTTGCACCTTTTCCACTGAGCTTTTTCAAGCTGCAATGCCTAAGTTCGGAGGAACAGGAAAGGTTTTTGTTAAATCAAACCGATTAGGCCTTTCCATTTTCTATTTTATTTTACTCTCAGGCTATTTATGCATAATTTTGAATGGCAAAACGTTGTTTTCCGAACTGGGAAACCGTCCAATAGTAATAATTTGAAGTCGGCTATGGTATACTTTCCAATAAAACTTGACTAATTCCATTTGAAGTTTCCCTTTTCCCAGTCGGTCGTCGCCGCCAGTGCCCCACACCAAATGCCTCTAAATTGCCATAGTCGGTGCACGAAAAACAAAAAATAAGCCAGGCAATAATAGCAAATAATAATTAACTAATTAAAAGCCAAAGCTGGGCAGGGGCGGCGAGCGGCTGCAATTGCAAATTATAAATTATGGATTAAGCTCTTCCCGCAACGGGAAAACAATGTATGGCAATATTTTAGTGGGACGCTGTTAGTTGTTGGCTGTGAAAAGCCGCAACGAAGTCAACCAGCGATGTTCACACAATTTGCAATGCGAACACTATGAACTCTCGGCGGCGGCGCATTTCCCATCTCTGTTCCATTTACTTGGATCTAAATCGGATTTATGAAAGTTAACTTAACTACCTTTTATCCTCAAATGATATATTTTCATATTGAAATAAGGATTGGGTTTCTCTCTAAGGCAAGGTTTATATTTCTAGATCATTTCTGCACCCCACATTACACGTCAAGATCGGAAAATTAAGAACCAAACAGTTAGCTAGACAAATAATAATTTGGCATTCCTGTAATGTTAATTTTTGCTATGTATATTGTAATTATGAGAGACGAATTCTTTTGTCGAAGTGCAATATATTATTGTTTGCTCTCCTATAATGTTAAGAAATGCAATTTCGTGCTAGTCATTTATGTCTGCTGTGGCTCTAAGAGAAATCTGCAATATTTATGCAAGTGCGGAATCTGTAAGAAGAAGCCTTAGAGAAAAGAATCTGAAGGCTAGAAGTCCAAGGAAAGTGCCTTTGCTGACTAAGAAACATGTTGCCAATTGCCTTAAATTTGCCAAAGAGCATTTAAACAAGCCCCTGGAGAAGTGAAGGAACATTCTGTGGTCGGATGAGATCAAAATTATATCCTTTTTTTGGCTGTGGGTCACGGCAATATGTTAGACGACCGAAGCATATGTAAATGCAAAGCAGTTAAGTATAGCGATTTATCCATTATGACTTAGGCGAGTTTTGGACCAGTATATTAAGTAAGAAACATTTTGAATCGTTATCTCTATGCTCAAATCTTAAGCGACTTTTTAAGAGAAGACTCAGAGAAGAAGAAACTTGTTTAAACGTTTCAACAGGACAACGAGTAAATTGGCCAAGGAATGGTTTGGAGTCAATCAATTCAACGTTATGGAATGTCCCGCCCAGTCAACCCTTCTCAATCCGATTGAGAATTTATGGTCTGAAGTGAAGAGAGCTGTATCGGAAATAAAGCCAACAAACTACATTTAAATTTGGGAAACTGTACAAAGGTCCTGGAGTTCAGTTACCATGGAGAGATGGCAATGCAATACATTCCATAAACTACTGAAAAATTCCTTAATATAATGCTATAATAATCCATTGCTTTCACATTTCGAATAGATTTATTTGAACGGTGATATCTTATGAACAGTTTCACTACTATTATTTTTACAGATGCAATATTTTGGAAGATACAACATTATGCTAATTTTTCCGAAGCCTTCATTAGTGATCCCAATATGTTAAGTATTATTAATATCAGTAATTAGTAAAGTTTTCATACAAAATTAAAATCATTTGCCAAAATATATTTTTCGTGGTTTCTCGACAGCCTGAATGAGCACTACTATTATTATTTGTACATATCCTGATCGTATCCTAATTTCTTTTTCTCAACCCAAATTCGTTTGGGACTTGTGCCCTTAAACGACCCATTAGACAAGCCAGCCATGGGGTCAAGAGGTCACCGAAAGAGAAACGGAGATGTAAATTCCATAGGCCGCCACCTCCAACACGCTGATTGATTGACTAACTGCACTTGGCCGCGGGTCGGCTAATGCGATTCCGTCATTAATCAACTAACTTTCCCATCGAGTACAGTCCGCCCTCCCCCTGAGCCACGTCCATGTCCACGTCCACCCCAACCCCTGGTGGCAAGCCTCAACCCTCGGCGAATGCAAAGCGCAACTAAAGAGTGCTAAAGAGTACAAAGTTGAAGGAGTGTGTGTATGAGTGTGTGTGGAAATTTGCACGCGGTCACGTTAAATGCTCGAAATTAGTGGGCCGGGGAAGTACCCCAAAGCGCAGTCCCCGGAGCGCAGTAACAGCAACGGTAACAGTCCCCTTACGTGACACCAAAAGGCCGGACCGTACTTAGGCTAACAACGCAACGACAATCAGCGTCCACGAGTCCTAAAATGCCTATTTTGTAGTGCAACAATGGCTCGAGGGGGGCAGGATACACAGGCACCGAAAGAAAATAGGTAGCGGAAGATAATGGCGTTGGCAAATGATTTTAATTGTTAGAAATCTGTCCTATTGAAAGCAATTTAGAAACCTTAAAATCCATATATATGCAGCTTCATCAATCTAGACACATGCCGACATTGCATTTGTGTGTGTGAGAAGTTGAACGAAGCGATAAGACAGAGATGAGAACAAAAAGTAGCTATAGTAATATGGCTTGAAATATAGCTATGACTACAGAAATAGCTTTTTAAAGCTAAAAGCGAAAGTGACAATGGGACATTACGAATGCTGGGCTTTCCCGAAACCTTTGGCGCAGTCGCGTGCATGTGTCGGCAGAGCGGCTGCAGAGAAACTCTTAGACCCGAGCTATAGCGCACCACTGATCTAGACATACATAGGGATTTCCCCTTGGTTTCTCAGAATAAGTTACCCGGACTTAGTGCACTTTCCTCGACATTGTCCGCAGTGCAGTCCTATGACGCGCCCTCTTAACCCACCGTAGCCGCTTTCTTTTTTATTTTGTTTTTTTGTGTGCTGTCGCAAACCCCTTTGAACAATTATAAAGCTTGCATGCTAACATTATAATTGATTGCCTAAGCTTACAGTGGGCACTTGGAGGGACTTGGACTTGCCTGGGCCCGGGGGGTGGCTGGTAATTTGATTGCGCAATTTACGGGCATTGTGTTGCATAGTTTTTAGCGCGCGAACTTGCCTCCGCCTCTGGGAAATCCTTGGGGCCGGGGCTGGGGCTGGGGCTGGGGCCGGGACTGGGGCTGGAAAATGCCGAACGCACGAAACAAAAAACAGGCAACGAACATGACATGCATTTATGTCACGTCACATGTGCAACACGAACACACACTGGCAGTCACACTCACACCACGTCGCCATGTGTGTGCAACAATTTTAATTGGCGACATTCCGCAATTTTATGACTGGAAATTCTACATATATTTGATGCCCCTGTACCCCCTTGAAGTCGCAGCGCACATGCAACGTTGCGGCACGACAATTGGCCTTTTTTGAAGGACACCCATGCCGAAGGAAAGTGCCTTCAAGGAGCTGTGGCTCTGGTCCGCCTCGCACCCGCACACCCGCAGAAAATGCTGCAAGGACATGCCTGACTGCCACTAATTCTCCTCTCTGTTCCACTTCTACCACCCCCTCCCTGTTCACGGCGCAGTTGTTGTAATTAGTGAGCTGCATTTCTTTGCCACTTTCGGCCATGGCAATTAAGCTCCTAAAGGGAGGGGGCTCGGCAGGCGGGGCAAGGTAACAGTTCTGGCAAATGAACAAAAGCCAAACGGAGGAGCAGAGGAACAGTGGTAAAAGGACGAGCAGGAGGCAATGAAAGCCAAAGAAGCCAAATATGAAATTATGCAATTAAGCGGGTAGAGGAAAACAAGTCCAGAGAGTGGGTCGCCAATGGCCTTTCCCACCTTGGCCAAGGACGAATGCGTGTTGGCTAATTCCATTGGTCACTCACTGCCATACTCTCGCCACAGAGCTCAAGGAATTGGTTCAAGTTGAGTTTGTAGTTAATCAATTGAACAAACTTTAATTTGGATATAATTTCGTATAGCTCCAGCAAACTGCGCTGGTAAAAACATTTGCCAAGTCGGTTGTCGAAATGTTGTAATGCGCTGGGTCCTGACCGAGGGTCCCAGTCTAAAATCTGTTGCCGGTAAACTTGGCATGCCTTCCCTTGGGGCCGGGCTTCTGTTGTGCACAGCCCCTCTGGGCTGTGGTCTTCTTGCCGGCCTGGATCTTCAAAATGTCTTCATAGATGACATCCAAGGGGGGCACCTGCTGATAGACCATATCCCAGAACCCTTCCAAGTCGTCAATGGTAACACTGAAGGGGTCGTCCGGCACCGGATTCATATTCTTTTGGCACAGGTCGACGAACTGTTTCATTTTGGAGGTTGACAACAGCTTGGCCGACCCGGAGAATATGCGCATTTTCTCCAAGACTTCTTCCGAGTATCTGTGCTCGGAGCCCGACTCAATGGTGAAGCCTTCAACCTTGGCCACCATTTGCATGAGACGGCACTGCTCCTTTGTGACGATATTATAGAAATAGTGGCCGTCTTTCACGACTTCTTCAGGCACAACTGGCTCGGAGTTCTTCTGGTCAGGATGGATCTGGTCCAAGTGTTTGTTATCATATAAAGAGGGTGTCTTGCATTGGTCCCCGATATCCAAGATTACTGGGCCATCCCCCTTCGATTGGGTCGGCGGCTCCATCTCCGCCGAAGGAGCTTGATCAAAGATGTCCTGTCTCTTGGGAACGCCCCTTACTAACTGGTCATCCGACGCTGCCCGCCGATTCATGGGAAGGTTCGGGGCTATGGTACGCCCAGATTCTGGTGGGTTTATTAGATAGTGGTCGTGGCCGTTACTGATATCGGTGAAATCGGTTGGGTACTTACTATTAGTTGAGCAGTATTTTGTGAACGACATTGTATAAGAATATTCAGATAATATAATATCAGAACTGATCCGGAAATATAGTTAAGCCAAATGGAGAGCTCAATGAGTACTGACTAACTGTTCCGATATGGCATGGAAGCAATGACTGACTTTAACTCCATGGCATACTCTGATGTTTCATATCTCGTCCTGAACTTCTCAAATCGAAAAAGGTTACTTTATTTATGTTGAACGTTGATACACTACGGTCAGTACACTCCACGACACCAAGCACGTGCTTGTTAGGTGTTAGTAGACGCGATAGGAGAAAGTATAGGTAAAATTTGTGAGGAAATGAACTACTGGCGTGCTGTCTGACTGTTTGTTTGCATGCGTACTAAGTTGGTTAAGAGTCAAGTTTTTAGTTTGGGAAGGCTTTCTACGTTTGCGGTTATAGGGTACAAATCTTTATAATTAGCACATAAAACTCTAAAGGGTTCAAGCACTAAAAGTCATAAGAATGTTAGTATTCGGTACGTGGAAATTAAGCTGACCTATCAGGATTAAATTATAGATGAAGGTAATACCTAGCATAGTTCTACGGTTGGCTAAGGATGGTAGGTTAATAAGGAGAGGTAACCTTCGGTCTGCATCCCAGTTAAAACCACATAGAGCGAAAAGTAAAAAGTTCTTTTGAACTGATTCGATGCGTTTCCTCTGTACATGATATTGTGGACTCCAAAGGCAGGATCCATACTCTAAGATAGGACGAACTAATGAGGTATATACAGTTTTTTTTAACAGATAGATATCCAAGCACACTCCGAAATATGATCGATATGACTCCCAAATCGTCGACCAGAGTGATTCTTATCAAAGAGCTTCATATACATACGTCGCAAACGCGGGAGTGACACGGGAGAAATTAACACGGCACCATGTTTGAAAGCTATTGAGATCTGTTTGTAAATCCGACTGCCAAGAGCTGTTATTAGATTAAAGTCTAGAGTTAGCCAAAACGTTGGGCAGGTCATTAATAGACAACGTAAACAATAAGGAACCCAAGTGGCTCTCTTGCGAGACCCCAGAGGCAAACCGGAGAACATTAAATAAGTGGGTTTTCTGCGTCTGCCAATCAGATGATCCATCTAAGAATACAATCATTATTAATGTTTTACTTAATAACTCGTAATAGTTTCATAAAGGTTCTGTGACAAACAATGAAATAAAGTCAGCGACCTTACTAAAGTCTTTCATTGACCTACTGCTCTCGAAATGGTCTCAGGCATTTGCAGCTTTAACTCCATGGTTGATCCGTCCAACATTTTCTCCCTTCGGCAGTTTACCAAGTGCCCTGAGGTCTGGGGAACAGCGGGATATCGGACGCATCTGTCGGCGCATGTTGGCCGGGATTAAAGGTTTCAGCGGCAATGAACAGTTGGCTCCGATCTCAACACCTTGCCCACTTTTACGACCTTCTTCGATTCGTTGCCACAACCAGTCTTCCCTTCCGAATTCCGTACTCCCATTTTGCCCACCAGCTGCATCACAATGTTGCCTTTGCCGCTCTTTTTATGGCCGGGCGGAGCATGAAGGGGCGGATGGGGAAGATGCATTTTGCATTTCACTTTAATTCGAAGCGACTTAATTTCTTTTTGGTTCCCAAAGAGTTATCCCCCCTCCGCTCCCCTTCTTTTCCTTCTTTGGATCTCGGGCTCTGTTGGTGCGAGAAACGCTTATAAATGCTCAATGCGCGAGGCCGATTAATTGCACATAAAAATTAACAACAATCAGCCGAAAGGCAGTCACCACTATCAAGCTGCAGTTGGAGGGAAATATAAAAGAATACATAGAGATGGCAGCGTGAGAGCAGAGGCAGTTTGAAGAATAAGATGCGTAACGCGCAGGCATTCACATTTACTCACCTTATCCATTATTTTGTCTTTGGTAAGCAGTGCACTTCATAATAAATAGCGAGGAATGAAGAGCTTCATTCACTCACCTTATCCATTATACAGTCCTTGGTGAGGAATAAATATCGGGGAATGTAGAGACATGGCATCGGTATTGTGTGAGATCGATTCGGACACCTAATAGGTATCAATCACGCTACCATTCCCAGGGATCACACCTTCCCCGATGGATGCATCGTTATCGCGCATTCGGCCGACAATGTTGCACTTTGTATGGTTCGGGCCATACAGGTCCGTTTTATGTGCACCAAATTGAGTCATAAAATACATTTTCACTTCTTAGACCGTTTTCAGCCTCGCCACTTAAGTGGTTGCATTTTGACGGGCTCTTTGGGCATATTTTTATGGGCCATGCAAATGTGGCAAGTGTCGCCTGGACCGCCGTTTATCCAATATCCAACTTGCTCTCCTAATTAAGAGACCCATCTGCCGATAAGGGGCTCTCTCCTTTGGCACGAGCTAAGTATCTTTCGAAGGAACCGGGAACGGAGGACTCAGCAGAGCCCCAAAAAAGGAGATACATTTTTTGGCTACAACTAATAGCCTGGACAAGGAACTTGTGAGCTTATTTCTACCGATAATGAAATCGTCTTCTTCCGACTGCATCGAATTTAAATTTGAGCTGGGATTTCTTGGAACAAATTCGACATCCACTTACCTATGGCTAGCCCTCCTTATGAGGGATTACCGCTCTATATGGGGCCTTCGGAATACAAGGTGTTGATTAGCTTAGCTCGTAAAAATTACGGCGAACCTCCGACTTCAGGGTTGGGGAGATGACAAAAAGGGGGTGGGAACGATCGAACTGAGATGTATCCTAGAGCCCGAATGGGTCCTCGAGCGGATTTATAGGTGCCGGCAGGCAGTAAAAATTTAAATAGCCTCCATTTAGTGGGGGGACATCAATTCTGAACCGAGCGCCGCGCCGCGCTCAAGAGCAGAGATCCGAATCAGGCTTTATGTTTATCCTGTGTAGTTGCTATTGCTGTTGTATATACTGACTGATCTGGAGCAGCGATAAATCGGCGGGACGAAGGGAACGGGGCAGGAGAACACCTTTGTTGGCCACGTTGTTGACAAATCAGTTGGCAACAACGTTGGCCATCGACGGCACACGCGACCGACACAAGAAAAAAGAACAAGAGCCGAATAAAACAAGGCAGGGTAAAAAACGAACAGAAATCAGTGGAAGGCGGCCGAAGCGAAGCCGGAAATACCCTTTTTGTTCGAAAAAATTAAATTTCAAACTGTTCGGTTAGCCAACAATGCGTTACAAAGCAAAGTATAGTAATGTTTGAGTAAGGCAGCCTGGGAGTAAGTTTTTACAGGCCTAAACTCTGGTTATAATATTTAATTTGTATATTTTATGATTTAAAAACAACTTCTAGGGCCTGAAATTGAAAATGGGCTCGGCAAAGGGTATACGAAAGTGAAACCATATCGAGACCGGTCGCGGCCAGTCAAAGTCTCGATCGTGGGCCTTGTTTGGGGTCCAGTGAGAACCTTTGTCACCTCCGGAGCCATTTGCCTTCGCCCTCGCACTCGCCGCTCTTCCCGGATCTTGGCTGCGCTGGATGCTCGGAATCGGATCGGAAACCTCGGACTAGGGACCTCGGATCTTCGGCGAGGGCAGCACATTAAAAGTAAATTAACTTATCAGCGACAACGATCAGTTATTTTATTACGTTTGTCCACGCAGTAACACGAACATTATAATATCAAAGATGCCGATTAAGATTCCACACGCCCCGCCGCCGCAGGTCCGCGGAAACAGATCACAAATGGAATGGGAACCGCGATCACCTCAAAAGGAGTTGGATGTTGGATGTACGGATCTTTGGTGGGTAGCCCCATGCCGGCTATTGGTGCTCTGGATGGGCGGGGATTATATACTGTAGGTACCTTTCCTCCCTGCCAGTGTGACAAGTAAATTTGACACTCGAAAGATGGCAGATGGTGGCAGAAATATAACCTTGTATTATATACATTTCATTTCCATTTTAAATACTATATAATACGATCTAAGGTGTACGACATAAGTAAGTATGACTCTTATGTTGATGCCTCTTTAGTCCACAAAAATCCAGCAAAGAATCATTAGTGACTTCCATCGAATACATAATATTTTGTAGTTTAAATTCTTATTTTTCCTTGACTCAACGTTGCCTTCATCGGATATAAGCGAGCAAGGATATTGGCCATCCTAGAATAGGGGTGTCAATCCACAGAATTGCTGTCAAATGTGGAAGAAGTAAATAACCCCTACTTGATAATAAGAGAGATAATGATAAAGAGCAGCATTACATTTCTAGCCATTCATGAAAACATCAGTGGTTCCCAAATACGATTTCATTTGTCTCTGCCAATACAGAATTGTGGAATCCAACAAATTTTAAAAGGCTCAGAACATGTTTCATATAAGAAATACTTCCTTCAACCTAAACTAAAGTCGAGACACAAAGTGGCCCGTTTGCAGTTTGCCAATAAATACAAATTTTGGGATCTGGAAAATGTAATAATAAATAAATGTATAATCGCGATATAAGGAGTCCCAAAAATAAGTCCACGTCTCCAGAAACTTCCACTGAGGGTCTCTTATGACAGGGCCTTCATTTGGATATAATGGAAAGTCACCTATATTTCTTATAACCCATAAAAGAAATGCACAAATTTATATAGAACTCTTAGACGAAGTTCTAGTTCAGTTTGGATGAAAGGATCTTCAAACAGGATAATGCATCTATCCACTGTGCAAAGCAGACAAGGATCTATTTCTGAACATTAATTTGGAATGGTGATCTCGTAGTCCGGACTTAAATCCAATTAAAAGTCTTTGGGGCACATTATCTTGAGAGGCTTAGGCTGATGGAAAACAAACTTGTCCTTATGCAGATTTAAATGAACAATAAACCATGAATGGACGAAAATCTACAAAGCGATATTTGACAACTTAATTAATTTTATGACAGGAAGTGTTCCTATAGATTTGTTTTACTTATTGTAAATATTATATTAGGCCACCTTTTGGCTATTGAACTTGTCTTAACTTAACAAATAAAACAACAACTTAAAGTTGATATTTAAGCTACTTACTTATTTCCTTTTAAAACTTGTTCTTTGATTTTCTATAATGTGCTGTTTAGATTAGATTTCATTATTTTGAATAGTCACAAAATTAATAAGGAATAACTACAAATTTATTGGGAAAATATTAAAGAGTTTTTTTTATTAAACAATAAGGTAGTTCGGTTACCTTATTTACTCTGTACCCTCTGGATAAAATTATCGCTCATCATAATATCTAAGAAATGAAAGATATAATTTAATGACAACCTTCAACGGGCGGCAGATGCTTGGAAAGCACATAAAGCCTCTCGTGGACTGAACATTAGGTTAATTAAGGCGAAACTTAGAGAGACGCAGATACTTATTGATAGATGAATATATGTTTTTACATATATGTCTGAGGAGTGAGGAGTATATGGACAGCTGGTGAGCAGGCAAGGCAGTTTGCAGAAAGACCGGAAAAACGCTGCCAACTGTCCAAGTTTCTTTGCTGGCATTGGCAACTGTCCAGTAATCGAAGGAAAAGGGGGTGTGGCATTTGTGGGACAACTGCGCATTGCGGTTTCAGCATTCGTACATTTATTTTTCATAATTTCCCGCAGCAGCACTGAGAGAAATAAGGATACTTCCATTTTGAGACATTTTTTCCTTGAAAAAACATCATTCTCCTCGTTCATGAAGAAGGCATTTATTTTATATTGTTTCTATGCTAGGAAATATAAATTTTTGACCGCATTTTCTCTTTTTTATATACTACTTAGCGTACATCGCTCTCTCGCAGTGTTTTCTCTCTTTTTTTTGCTGCAGAAGTGCAATTATTTTAAGCATTCAATTGGCATTGGCAGTCGAAGCTCGAGCTCGAGTTCGAATTCGAATCCGACCGCAGACCGCAGGATATGCGACTGGGCTGGCAATTATATGCATTTAAGTGCAATAAGCGTCATCAGGACGAAGGACTCGGGTGACTTCTGGCCGCATTTGATGCTCCGCCAGACGCTAATTACTTTAATGCGCCCGAAACGCCATTGAAGCGCGCGCTTGAGTCCTTGGAAGCCGCTCTAATTTCCCCACCACTAATGACCTTAGCAGGTCACCTGACCTTTTCTCCTCCTCCTCCTCCTGCTTCTGCACCTCATCCCCTTTTCTTTTCCATTTTCCGCTTCCATCTCCACGACCAGAATCAATATCAATCAAACGGAAACCGCCGCTCCCGACAAATTGCATTTGTTTACCTCGCTGCGCTCCTTTTCCTGCAATTAGTCCTTTGGCCAACATGTGGCCATCAGAACCTATTGCGATCGGCCCAGAGCTGAGCTATTGGCGTGAAATTTTAATTGTCTTCTTGTTGTGGGAAATTACACTTATACAGAGAGAGATAGAGAGAAACAGAAAGGACAAACAAGGAAATGTATCGTATTTCTGGGCGTTAAAGTCATCTTTTCAAATTTAAGAGCCAGGAAATATTCTGTTACCGTGGAAGTTTGGGGAAAACCCTTATATTTGCGTTTTAGAAAATAATTGTTGTATGTATTTGCTATTAGCTGTGAGCTTGGGAGTCTAAACTATAAAGTTATTACTGTAAAAACTAATTTATTTATATGAAATATTCATATTACTTAATAAAATGTTTTATTCTTTTTCAAATAATACCTAAATGGTAAAAAATATAAAAAAGGTCTATTTCATAAGTGGAAAAACAATAAAGGCAGATAACTTCGATAAAACCAAAGTTGATATACCCTTGCAAATAATAAAGAATTTGGAATTCTAGCAATGCAAATGTCCTTTTGTCAACCATAAATATATACAAAAATCGACTAATTAAGATATGTAAGATATAATGTTCCGATTTTAGCATATATACTATCTAATGAAACTAACTAATGAACTATTCTGAAAGTTTCAACCCTTTAGCTCAAAAACTGAAGGCTCAAGAACTAATTTTCATAGTAACGGACAGATATAAGGCAACGGGCAGAAGGACAAACAGACGGACAGATGGAGAGACAGGCGTACAGACAGACGAACAAGGCTAGATTGACTCGTCTGGTGATGCTGATCAAGATTATATATATTTTATGGTGTGGGAGATGCTTTCTTCACTGAGTTGCATAAATATAATATCCGAAATATAATATCCAAAATATAATACCCTGCAAAGGTAAAAGAATGTAGTTTTACATTTTATTTTAATTTATTTTATACGCATGTAAATGTTATAAATATTTTAACCTAGTTTTAAGCTATAAATATTCATTTAGTAAACATTCTGAGAAAAACGCAATATATGAGTTCAAGAAATAATTTGTAATATTTTGTATTTAGTATTTATTATTATTTATTAACTGTGAGCTCGCATTTTAGAGTCTAGAATAAAAATGTGTTATAATCTGTAAAGCAATTATTAAAATGAAATCTTCGTATTATACCAATTAAATAAATATATTACAATTTTCTAATAATTTGTTGAGTTCAATTAATTCAATTCAGGTTTTTATTTATAATACAACTTATTTATATATAATAAAAGCGAATTTTCTAAGCCTTTTGTAGTTTGTTATCCTTTTTTGCAGTTTAAGCCTAAGGCATCTACTTAAATTAATGTTATCTTCTTTGCTTCTTTTAAATTAAGTTCTGTAAATAACATTTACATTATTACTACTATTATTATATTATGTTATTTTATTAAAATAATTATACTGCATCCGATGTTGGGAACTTTCAACTTTCAGCCACTTGACCGACATTCGCTGCTATAAAAATCTCGCGAGAGACCATTTCCACCACTGTGGTGAGTTGAGCGCGCTCGCGCTCGCGCTGGCAACATGGCGCTGCGGCAGAGCGGGACGCCCGATGAGACGGCAATATTAGACAGAGAGAGCGGCCGAGGGCGACCTGAGACACGGCCGTCCTTGTCTGGCCCACGGTGGCCAAGCCGGCGGCGGTATAGCCACCACTTTAATGCCACCCCGCCCGTAGCAGCTATAAGAGTGCGGGCTACACAAACACATTGGCAAGCGAACGCTTACACTATCGGTGTGAGCAGAGGCCGGGCAGAGACCGAAGAATAACAACAAAGTGGCAAAATTGTTGCCGCCGCCGAGCCGCGCTGCCGACGTCGCTGTCGGGTCGGACGAGTGAGCGTCGTCTGAGTCTGAGGCGGCAGCGCCGGCAGGTGCGTTTCATACACAAAAGCCGCTCAGTCTCGTTTTGGCAGCCAAGCCGTGCACGACGTCGATGTGAAAGTTGAGAGGAATTTTTTAAGTGTTGAAAGCCCCCAGTAAACTTGCAAAAAGTTGGCAATTCTGAAAACTCGAAAAGAGAAGAACAAGAATCATTTACGAACAAGAATTCAGTTGGAAAAAGCCTTCCGAGTCAAAGTGCAAACCGAACAGTTTGGACAGCGTAGTGATACTTCGAGATCTTAGAACCGCTCGGGCATTATGGAAAACTAGGCACTGGGCTTGGAGGCAGAGACACCGAAGGGAAGACACACCAGTGAATGAGTTTTAGTTTTTTTTGTGAAGTGCTGAAGCCACGAAAAGTGCAGCGGCTTGTGGGTGCCCCGGAAGGACATGAAGGACTCGATGAGCATACTGACTCAAACGCACGCTGAGACGCCAGCGGCAGCCGCGCATCCGCTGCACCACCACCTGCACCACCACCCCCTACAGCACCTGCAGCACCTGCAGCACGTGCAGCACGCGCAGCACCATCCTCCGCCGCTGCAGCAGCACCTCTTGCAGCAGCATTACGCGGCACAGCAGCAGCAGCAGCAGCAACAGCAGGCAGCGCCGCCGGCCAGCATCGGCCTCGGCATCGGTATGTCCGGCAGCACCACCACCACCCCCTCGAAGCCGAGTCGCTCCCGCTTCATGATCAACGACATCCTGACCACCACGTTCTACAAGCAGCAGCAGCATCACCATCACCGCCTCAGCAGCAGCAGCAACAACAACAACAACAACTCGGGCTCCAGCGGCGGCAGCAGCCCCGCTCATAACAACAACAACGGCGAAAACTTTGAGCCCCCAGCGGCGTCCGGGCCGCCGCTGCCGCTGCACCACCCACATCCGCATCCGCACTCGCATCTGCATCCGCATGCCGTGGCGCATCCGCGTGCCACCAATGGGTTAAACGTGGCCCAATATGCGGCGGCCATGCAGCAGCATTATGCCGCCGCTGCCGCAGCCGCTGCTGCCCGAAATAACGCAGCAGCTGCTGCGGCCGTCGCCGCAGTGGCAGCAGCCGGCGGTGGAGGCGGCGTTCCAGGAGGAGCAGGAGCGGCAGCGGAACTGGATGACAGCAGCGATTATCACGAGGATAACGAGATCGAGAACGAGAACGACCACGACAACGATAACGAGGAGTGCGACAGCGACGAGGCGGGCAGCGCGGGAGGCGGCGGAGGAGGCAGCGGCCAAATGGACGATCACAGCGTTTGTAGCAATGGTGAGGTGAGCCTCTGTACTATGTGGGGTTGGGTGGGGGTTGGGCTCTACAAGGACGTCCCATGGCAGCCCTTGAAATTCGTATGCCTATCATGAGGGTCAGTTTCTAGGGGTGCCAGTTAGTATTTCCTGGACTGCCCGTTAACTAACTAGTCTGACTCTTAATCTCTTTCTGCTATATGTTTGTCCGTCGGTTAACAAGCCTGCAGTTGGGAACACAAAATGCATTGACTGGGCTTTAGTAAAGAATGCAAGTTAACTAACTGACACTTTAAGGAAGGAACATATCCTTGCTCAAAGTGCACGTTAGAAGAAACAAAAACTAAGAAGAGGCCCATAGAAGGACCTGTAACTGGTCAGATTAACTGCCAGTCAACTAACTTCATTTAATCTTTATAAGACTTGTTAGACTATGCTTCTGCCATATTTTTGTCCGTCGGTTAATGCGATTGAGCACACAGAATGCATTAACTGGTTATATAATTTCCCCTAGAGATTTCAGGTAGTATTTGCAGCACAGATTAACTGCCGGAGTAACTTTATTCACTCTTTATGAGGCTTGTTAGACATAATGCCAAAAAATCACAAGTTCCTGTTATATTTCTGTCCGTCGGTTAATAATTCTTTGATTAAGAACACAGAATGCATGGACTAGACTGCTAGTTAAGTAACTGATAACTAAAGTAGATGCTGAGAAATAGGGCCTCGATTATTGAATTAGGAAAATCATAAAATGGGATAAGTTCCTGTAATTCTGGGTGTCCTCTTGTCCTTTATTTAACCAAGATTCTTTTGAAAGTTTTGAAAAAGATTAAATAACTTGGAAAACTGCTTTCATTATCGGTGAAGTTTAGTGGGGAAAATCACTAAGCTAAGTTGCAGTGGAGAAACTATGAAGATTAAAACATTTCATTATTTTGTGATTGTAAATTGAAATATGAGAATTATCTATTATGATACAGATAGTAACATTAACTGAAGAATAGCCAGCCATTTCTAACCCAAGTAACTATGAAAATACTTGGCCGTTCAGGTTTTTGAGTTTTTTCTTTAACGTTTTTCCTGACAACTGTGCAACTCAGTGTGAAACCGCATTTCCCCATCATAACGCCAGCTTGGGTAAATCAAAAAACTAATTTAATTAAGTACAAAAATTACAAGTAAATCGGTTCCGCAGTCAAGTTCGTTGCCTAAGTCTCTTGTTTGTTTTTGTGAGCCAGGAGGGGATGGCACAGGGGAGCGTTGCGGGGGCTTCGAGGTGGCCCTCGTCGATGTCGCTTTGCTAAACAAACTGTAAAAATTATTGCATGACCATTTTACATTCTCGACCTGCCGCTTTTGCTTTTTTTTCGTTGTTGTTTCTGTGGTAAAGGCGGGGGGGAAAAAAACTGCATTTTCACGCTTTGCTTGCGTCATTGCGAAGCTTCTAAAGGCAGCCGCGTCCCCGGCGCCGACACCCGCTCCCTTGGGGGCATGCACCTGCAAAGCAGAATGGCGTGGGGCGTGCCGCAGAGAAGCATCGAAACTGCGCAAAAATCTTTAATAATTGCATAGAAGCTCGCTCTTCTCCTGCACGAGTATCTCACGCACTGCCTCCGCCCGCTCGCCCTATCATTTAATTGTGAAAATTGTTATAAAAATGCATTTAACCCCTTTAATAGATGCCCCTGGCCGGAGCGGAGTAGCGGCGGATGATAAAAAATACAACAAAAAAATGTTGCAGGCAGGCAGGCTGCTCATCTCTTGACTCTCCGGCTCGGGCTCCATCTGGGCCCTGTTCTGTGCCATTTATTACAGCAATTTCCTGTTTCCAATTGCACTTTTATAAACGGTAGTCGCTTTTATCTTTGCCCTTCGCCTCCCCTACTGATGACCACTGCGAATGACAGCGAATAAATTGGCAGGCTGGGGCCGCCGAGGGGCTAAATGATTGGCCAGCCAGCCAGCCAGTCAACCGGCGGGCAGGGAAAGCTGCAATCGGTCAATTCATCAGAAAAAGCAGGGATGCCAATTTGAAATAAGAAAACAATTATCGGGCAACCACAACTTGATGCTGCGGGAAATAATTTCGGTGCCCCTGCAGTTTCCAAATACAAAGAAAACCTTTTCGAAGGACGAAGCCGGGCAAGAGTATGAACATTTTATTCCGTTCTTAATTCGAGAACAGGTTAGTTTGGAGAGCGAATCACACGAATGCGATAGGTGTCCATCGTAAAGTCATCAGATTATCGCCAGCCAATCGATAATTCAGATCCAGCATTCGTGTGTAATTCGCTTTAATTGTTAATTAATCTAGTTCAATCGATGCTCATTTATCGCTGCCACCAATCACTCATTCATTATCCAGCATGATCCATCGATTAAAGGCCAAGCAGCCTAATATATGGTAGAAAGATTTGTATTTAGCAAATATTAGTTGGCTAAGTCCCTCGAGTGTTCAGTTGTTAGCTTTAAGGTTGTAAGTTTGCTATATGAACCAGTGCAACTGCATTAGTATCCGATGCTACTGGGAGCGTGGCTCCAGTTCTCTTTAACCGAGACGGGTCCATATACATTGCACTCTTTGTTGGTGCACCACCCCACCATGTACTTGTTGAAGGATCTGGTATACCGATAGTAAAGCGCCGTCATGCACGTCTGGACCAGATCGCTGGCCTCATTGGCGGTGAATTCCCTGGCTTCCGGCTTGCGAAACTCCACCATAGGCACAGCCATGTCAAAGGCCATCTCAGTGCCGACCACGTAATGCGATTTGAGGCCGCCGAAGCGGCTCACGGATGCCAGGTACGGAGTCCCATCTTCCTCGATCCCACCCAGCACCAAATCGCAGTAGAGCGGCCGCTCTGCCTCATGCCGTGAGTAGAGATCGTTGCTCAGCCAAGAGGCCAACATTTCGGGGTGACTCCGCTGCGGAACCTGGAAGCAGTAGTCCTCGGCGGTAATCGCGTCGAACTGGGCCGAAACGACCCCGATGTCGGGAAAGTCGCCGCTTCCGCCAAACACAGCATTCTCGTTGATTTTGAAGACACGGTGCGCGTCCTCGGTCGACTTCTCGGGTCCGAAGGACACCATGGTGTCCGCGGCAATGATGACGCCCCGGTCGAAGCGAATTCCCAGCACTGATGCGCCCGTGGTGGCTTCAATCCCATCATAGACAGAACTATCGTCGGATGAGGTCGCAAATTCGTCGTCAGAGTGCATGATTTCGTTTGTTTTGCTGGCCTCGTTAATGTAACTAAACTGAACTGATGTGAAATACGGTTCAAAGTAGGGACAGCAAGCACCTCGACTGCTTTTCAATTTATTTTGTCAAGCTCAGCCCAGGGTTGCCTTCGACACCAAACACTACAGAGTTGCCACTTAGTTGTACAATTTAAATGGTGTGAAAAAGCTGGCAACACTAAATTCGATACCCCAAAAAGTTTGAAATGGTGTTTACTTGAGGGTGTAGCAACCCCCTAGAGATTTCTGGAGCACCTTCTGCGAAGGCAATTGAATGGAAATGGAGATTAAATAACAAAGATGATACTGTAAGCTAAGATAGAGACCTGAGCTCAAGCTAATTCACAAATAGTATTAATTAAAGAGTCGATTAGCAAAGGCTTTAGTTCGGTTGTGGCGCGTTCTCACTGAAACCATTAGCCACATTTGTTTTCCGAGCACTTTGCAAACTTCATTTAAATGCGGAACTTGGCAAATTTTCACTTTAAATAATTTAACGCTTGAGAGTGTGCAGAGCGGGCACCCAGCCCTGCTGACCATGGCCCAAAAACACGCTCTCACTTATCGGGTAGCCACAATCGCTTAAATTTGCATAAATTGTATGTACTAGGGAGCAGTTCTTTCGCTGGGGTCGCTATCTTGGCACTTTTTTCCTGCCAAGCTTAGACACTTTGCTACACATTTTTATTACACACACAGCACTCTTGGAAGGGGAATCGCTTTGTGAGCGGAAGAGGCAATTGCGTGGCCATAAACGAGCCTTTAACGGCAAGTGAAGCGGTTTCCATGGATCGCAGACAGATCGATGAGGAAGGGAATCTATTAACTCGCATAGAAAAATAACCAGGGGCGTAGACTAGTTTGATGCCTGAAAAATGTATTCTATTTCTCAAAATTGTTGTTTTCTCTGGATCTTCCAGGCGGGAAGGATGACGACGGGAACAGCATCAAGAGCGGCTCCACCAGCGACATGAGCGGCCTGAGCAAGAAGCAGCGGAAGGCGCGAACCGCCTTCACGGATCACCAGCTGCAGACGCTGGAGAAGTCCTTCGAGCGGCAGAAGTACCTCAGCGTCCAGGAGCGACAGGAGCTGGCCCACAAGCTCGATTTGAGCGACTGTCAGGTGAAGACCTGGTACCAGAACCGCAGGTGGGTGTTGAAGAAATATATCCCGACTTTTTCCTTTTTAAATTTATATATTTATTTAATAATAAATATATTATTTATATATTATTATTTTCAGGACAAAGTGGAAGCGCCAGACTGCCGTGGGCCTGGAACTGCTGGCGGAGGCCGGTAACTTTGCCGCCTTCCAGCGCCTGTATGGCGGTTCGCCGTACCTGGGCGCCTGGCCATATGCAGCCGCTGCTGGCAGCAGTGCCGGAGCAGCCGCCGCCGCCGCCGCTGTCGCCCACGGACCGGCGCCCCACACGAGCATCGACATCTATTACCGCCAGGCGGCCGCTGCCGCTGCTATGCAAAAGCCGCTGCCGTACAACCTCTACGCCGGTGTGCCCAACGTGGGCGTGGGCCCAGCGCCCTTCTCCCACCTGTCCGCCTCCAGCTCGCTGTCCTCGCTGAGCAGCTACTACCAGAGTGCGGCTGCCGCAGCCGCCGCCGCTGGAAATCCCCTGCCACCGCCGCCGGCCGTGGCCGTAGCGGGTGGCGTTGCCGGATCGGTGACAAAGCCCCTGGGCGGCAGTCCGACGATGGCCGGGCCCAGTCCGGGACCGGGACCTGCGTACAGAGCAGGCCCCACTTCATCGCCGCCGCCGCCACGACCTCCCTCGACGCCGAGTCCGACGCTGGACCCGGGCAGTCCACCGGGCAGATCCGTGGACAGTTGCTCGCAGTCGGAGGACGAGGACCAGATCCAGGTGTGAGCAGGAAGCTGGCATGTGTGTGTGCTGTGCGTGTGTGTAAGGGTGAGGCCTGAGAGGTACCAAATATGTGACAAGGAAAGGATGGCTATTTTTTATTTTGATTTTTAAATGTGGTGCCAAAAAAAGAGAAGGAAGAACCAGAACAAAACAGACAATCAGTTGCAACCTTACAGTAATCTCTGATATTTCCACCAAATTCAAACTAATCTCCATCGAAACCCAAGAAATATATCCGAACTTAGCAGCCCCTCTCGAGTCACGTATTTGGCACACTCTCGGGTGTGTGTATTTTGTATATAAATCATATCTCAGTGTCTGTGTGCGTGCTAATTTATTTGATTTGCGTTTAGTACTTAGACTTTAAGCTAAGAAGAACAAGTATTCATTTGAATGTTGTAAAGACTAGCAGCCAAAAAGGGAAAACACATCTGAAGGAGTTTGTATAGTTGAGCTTAGCCACGAAATGTATTATCTTCGACGTCGACTAGAAATGTAATCGAAACCTTTTTTTTCATAGCCTAGAACTACTACCCATAGCCGTTGTAATGTAAAGTGTGTGTATGTTTTTTTTTTTGTCTATGTTTAGTAACCACATATTTTTTTGCCTAAATAAAAAATAAAACTACGGAAATATAACACTCGCTCTTGGACAACTATTCCGCGCTGGGGCGGGGGCCGAAGTTGGTCATGTCCCGGGGCAATTAAAATAATGACCAACAGAAACAATTTACAAACGATGTTGGGGGAGGGGTGCGGCGTGCGGGGAGCGGGGAGCGGGGAGAGGCTGGCAAGTTGGAGGGGAGGATATACGACGACGTGCCAGCCAACCCCTAATGATTATAATTGCATGCAAAATGCATTTAACCGCAATTAGTGCATTTATTAGGCCAAAAGTTGATATATTGAATAGCTGCCACCAGTTGGCCAAAACACTGGCCACCGAGGGTTAAGAGGTAGGTGTACGAGGTAAGTATATATATGTACATACATATGTATGGGCTTGCATTGCGTGCTCGCATGCAAGCCGAAAAAAAAGGAGAGAAAAAAAAACACAAACTAAAACGGCCCTGCAGGCGAAAGCCAGCAAACGATCCTTGAAGCCCCGGCCAAGGACCAAGGCGAGAGCCAGCTGACCGTATGGATCGATCGGAGCCCCCTCCACCCCAAGAGACACGTTCCCGAGATGCATTCCGTCAAAAAAGTGACCTTTGGTACCTTAAAAAATAAAAGGAACTCAAGCCATGAACTAAATTTGTTACCTTTCTCAGAGGCATTCCAAAAATGTGAATGAAAATCTATTAAAACTAAGTTTTTATATCGAACAAGAATTATTGGGATATAACACAGCTTATGGGAACATATAGGGAAACCTTGGAATCTTTGGAAATCCTAGAATCTAAGCACTACAAAAACAAAAGCAAAACCATATGCCGATGCTTAATACTATCACCCAGCTTAGCTCACATTTTGAATCCTGCTCCGGATAGGGTTCTAACTGGCTCAATTTAATAACTCTTAGTAAAAGTAAGTATATAAATAATTTAGAGGAGTATAAAAGTTCTCCAAAGAGTTCTAAATCGTCGCATCCAATTTTAAATTATCTCAGAGTAGGGATAGTTCTTAATAAAATGCTCCCAGCTAACCATTCAGTGCCCAGCCCTGTCTTGTGTTAATACAACACTTTTAATTAATATATTAATAGAGTCCTGACTTCATAAATCAGATTATTAAATGGTAAATATTCAGCCAAGAAAGTTACATATATTTACAAACATTTTCGAATATACTTGCTCTTAGCATAAGAAGATATTTTGTAACTTTCCAAAAGTATCCCCCTGTCTGTTGTTTTTGCTTTGTTTTTTTGTATTTTTTTGCCAGCTATAAATGGGCCTCAACGTTTAAATTGCTGTTTGCTTAAAACAAAGGCCACGCGACGCTTGGTAGGACAATGGAAAAGGTAGACAGCAGGTACGTGGCTGTGGCACTGGCTCGGCGACTGTGGCTGTGGACGGTCTGTTTGGCCAGCGGGCAACCGTTCATTAAAGGCAAATGACACAATACAGAAAGTGCACCACATATATGTACGCTCAATTAAACACGATCGGTGCTTCAGTGCATTCAGAACTGTGCTAATTACGGCCGAAGTAAAAAGTAAAAAGTTGTTTACTAAAAACTATAACCAACCCGAAAGCCACGGCTTAGAGTGACCAAAGCAGTCGAGGACTCAAAAGATTCGATATTTTGGCGGAGAAAGAATTGGAGGCACTCTCCAATTTGCTATTTTAACTAAATAAAACAACACAAATAAACTATAATCGTAAAGTTTTAAGAGATACTAGAAATAACTTAGTAGAACCTGGCAAAAGAAACTATTTATAATAATTTCTTTACTTATTTACTTTTTATTACTTTTACTTATTCTAACATTTACACTGATTGAAACACTGATAATGTCGCTACCATTTTTTGTTTGAGTCTTAATTTAAGATTATTATTCTGAATTAAAAAAACAGATTTGTTGTATCTTTTTTTCGTTCCACAAATCAGCTTTAAAGAAGAATGATCAAGTTTAAATCCAAACCAAAAGGACCGAATTTCCATATATAGATTTGGAAGATTTATAAAATATGCCTGTTCTGAGTTATTTTTGGAATTAATGCAATTGTTTTGGATATAAAAAGAAATTATTTAAAAACAAAACATTTATATATGCTGCTTGTTAAATATATAACAACTAAGAGAGCTGTAAGTTACCCGGTAGCCATAGCATTGTTAGAGAAATTAAAAGTCACATTGCCATAGCAACCCGACTTTGTCTCATAATGTCCAAGTTTATGAAGAAAAATCTTTAATTTATCAGGCGAAAGAAAGAAGAAAATGTTGACAAATGAAGACGAATGCTGCTAGGAACATGTTGAGCAACACCCATTGGTGATGCTAACACAAATGTAAAAGTTGCAGAAGTTCAGCACACACAGAAGCTTTGTTGTTAAATAACTCCCATGTTTATTATTTAATTTGACTTAAATCCGCACAAATATATCTTATTATAAATAACTTAGTTATACGTTTTTCATGATTTTTAAGCGCGAAAGTGACTAAATTGTAGCACAAACTTGATCAGCGTGCAAGAGATATAATATATACGAGTATATAGCTCTTATACAAGTAGTCTCTGAGATCTGTTGTTACATACAGACAGACAGACGGACATAGCTAAATTAACTGGCCTGGTGATGCTGATCAAGAATATCAATACTTTACAGGTTACAGAGATGCTTTCTTCTGCATGTTACAAACAGTCTCGGTTGGCATTAAGCTATAATACCCTTGTATCCAATAGGTATATAGCGATATATTGTTAGATGAGGTCTCTTGCACCATTATAGGACTTCCCTTTTCATACTTAGCAGTATGCAATTTTACTTTTCATACTTCATACAGTTGCGAATTATAGGGTTGAGGGTTGTATGTTAATTAAAAATGGAACATTTTTTTAGAAGTTTCGATCTTATATTCAAAACAAAAATTAAGAACACAAATAGTCTTAAATATAGATTTATATTTCTTATCGGAGTATTGATATTATTTCTTGTAGGTAATATTTTTGATTGCAGTGCGAAATATCGCATGGAGTTACTCATCTTATACCTTAATAAAGCCTTAATTACATGTTATTCTTAAGTTTTTTGTTAAGTTTATATTTATTGACTGTGAAATTACAATCTTATAAGCATTTGCTTAAAGTTATTGTTATTATTATTATTTAATTGTTTTCTTTTTAGAATTTTTGTTATCGTTTTTTAAATGTGACATAAATACTATTACTTATTAGAAACATATTTGGTTTACATAATTTTAATATAAAATGTAAGCTTTCTTGCACAGAAATCATCTATTCGCCGAATAGGTAGTATTGTTAATTTCCTAAAGCTCGTGTATCTCTTTTTATTGTTGGTAATGTCGTGTACACATGAAATTGGCTGGAGATTCATGTATAATTAAAGACGCATCACCGGCGTGTCGTGGCGTCGGGCGTTTGATATGCAAACGCGCCAATCCAAGGAGCTCGATGGACGACTGCCATCGGGGATTTGGTTATGATGTAAAGCGGGGAAGAGAAGGGCAGAGGGGAGGCCGTGCGTGCCCTGCCCCAAACGCATTTACGAAATGAAGCAGAAATATTGCCTGCTTACTGTGCTGTAACATCAATTTGCATAGAAATCAGGCGCCGACTGTCAAAGTACCTGCCACATATCCCCGTCCCCGTCCCCGTCCTCGCATATAGGCATCCAATTAGCCGCACATTTTTGTGGGTGGACCGGCAGCAGCAGCATCCTCATCCAGAATCCACTGAAATCCTGCAGAATCATCCACCGCAATTCGCTTAAGCAGCCAATCCAATGGAACAGGATCCTTGCGCCGGTTTGGGGTGGTGCCACGGCAGTCCTTCTCTCAAACCTCACATTTGTGGAGAATTTCAAGAGGTTTTCGAGCCCTTATTATGTGAAAAATATTTATAAATGAATTAATACTAAGAGGGCCATTGCCAGTAAAGAAAGTAAAGTATAGTCCTCGCCAAAGATACCAAAAATATATAGAAATCTAGCGAAGTAAGCGGGTATTCAGGCTAATTATAGGCCAGGGCAAAAACGGGGGCTGGACGAGCGGACCGGAAGAACGCCCACGATTCGCGGATTCGAACTCCAAAATTTGCGTGAAGAACTCAAGGAGCTGCCCGTGCATTTTCCACCTGGCCGCCCCTTTGCAATTTCGTTTCCCGGAAAATGGGAAAAGTGTAGTAAAGAAATAGAAGCGGGGACGAGCGAACGAATTCAGAATTGAGATTAAAAGTTGCGAGGCATCAACTTTGTTTGCCTTTAATTGGCACTCTTGTTTTTATTTGTGATTTTTATTTATTACCATTACCATTTCCATTTGGCTTCCGCTTTTTTCTTTGATTTCCCTGTCGTCCGACTGAAGCGGCGCATATGCTGCCTTTCGGGGGGCGGAATTAATGAGTGTCTTGTTTTTTTGCTGCCTATTTATATTTAATTCAATTAATTTTGTTGTGTTCGGTGTTATTTTTTGTAAATCCGGCTCTGGTAGTCCCTGCTCCCGGTATAATTTGTATCATTTTGCAAAAGGCCGCATCAATTATTTAGCCCCTACACACTCTATAGATATGCATTTCAAATAATCGCTGGACAGCGAACGGAAATTGCGCTTAATTGCCGGCAAGTTGAATTTTTTATTTGATTTTCGCCATGGTGCCATCTCTGGCTCGCTTTTCGTTCTCTCGTGCCAGGATAATTGCGCTTAAATAAATATTTGCTTGATAATTGCAAAGTGTTTACTCTCTGCACGGGCATAATTGAACTTGTCCATGGAGTTGCACTAAAAACATTGGATAATAAAGAGTAGGTGGGAGACATTAACGGATAATCCAAGTGCCGCAAGTTCACATTTTTAAGCAATATACTCTATAAATATTCGTGTAGGCAGGGCATTTCCCTGGCCGCCTTTCCTCGGCTCCGAGGGAAGCGCAGGAACGCCTAAAAGGCGGCATGAAATTTCACGTGTTTGTTTTTTGCTCCTTTCGCGCTCACCTCTTCCGCGGCACCGATTATATTCAATAATTGTGTTCATTTAGATAAGTTACAAGCCCCGAGGGCTCCAGACACACACAGACACTCGGCAACTGGCACTGAGTCAGACGCAGGTGGAATCCAGGGCCTCCTCCGCGAGCCAAATGGAGGCCAGGCACGCCATCGTCGTCAACAGTTGGAACTCCTTCGTGCACGGCCCGCCAAGTGTTGCCCCTTCAGCGGGTTTGCAGTCAGCTTGGCCATAGATAAAACCATAGAAAATGTCTGGAAAATGCCTGCCACTACACCTGAGTATCCGGTCGAGGCACTCGACTAAGTGCGAGCCACTCGGATCGGGGGCAACACTGGCACCCAAGTGGTGTGTAGGTGTTGACAGGGCAGGCGAGTAGAGTCAGAGTCTGAAGCCGCGGGATCCGGGATCCGGGAATCCCCTGGCAAATTGCCTGCCGCAGAAATGTGTCGGAAGTCTTTAGTAAAAGTTAAATAGAAAGCATATATAAGATTTATGCGCCGCTGGCCGCTATAGTTATGCAAATTGTTCGGCCCACCATATGTTTAGGGGCTTTAGGTCCTGTGATCACAGAAACTGACTGAAACTTCAACTAAGACTTGAGAAACAAATAATCAATGGGAATAACCTTTGCTATATATGTTTTATACATTCGTTTGTAATAATTAAAGTATCCGCAACTCAATCTATATAGTATAAAGCTTGGGATCATATTTAGGCGATCGTATCAGCCGCGAAACGCTTTTCACAGCTGAACAACTGGCCTAATCCGAGAGCAGGAAAAAAAATATAAATTAAAACATTTGTTGCCATTTTCTATCGGCGGCCAGGCATCTCGGCAATTTGAACCTGGGCGGGAGATTAAAATGCGGCAGAGGACGAAGGATTTGCGCTTATCAGCGATGAGAATTCGAGCGCTGCTCGAAAAAGACAACAAGGACGATGAATTTGTCACATTAGGCATATGTGAGCAGTCCGCTTTTTCCGATAAGATCCGATTTTTGTTGAAAATGTTCGAAATTCCACTGTTTGGTGGTGATTTGGCTGCTCCTTCAGCCATCAGCCAGTGGTGGTGGTGGAAATCTCTGGAAAATATTGTTATTGTCAATGTAATTGGCAGGATATTAGCAGGGGTTGGACGGTGGCCTGAGTCCTGTGTCCTGGCGGGGCAGTCAACGGATTACGTCGGGCATTATGAGCAAATTAAGTGTGAAGTGTCATTTGGGATTTATCCACACACACAGGACTATTAAGCGCTTTAAAATCACACATACATAGCTCTCGTATAGGTAGTAGCGTAAAAAGGACAAGAACTAAGCAAACAGGACACGGCACAAGGCTGACAAAAGGTGTCACATGTCAAGCACTTCGAGTCAGTCCAAATCCCTTCATCCGTCCATTGAGAGAGGAAAAACAAACTAACATTTAACCCCACGGAAGTGGAAGTGGAAGGAAGGCGGGCTCCTTAACCCCCCACATCATCCGCCCACTCAAGGCCGAGCTTATCATTTACACTTAACGGCACCCCCGGCACGTGCCCCTGCATTATTAACCGCAAAATGCTCATAAAGGATCAATTTGTGCGCACACGTGTCCAGGATAATGCGTCCCGGCGCAGGGCCAGAGGCCACGGGGGCGAGACGGACCGTGAAGAGCACATAAATCAAAGCAACGGCTGCCAAATGGACAAAGATGATGACAATGCGCGGAAAAGAAAAATCCGGTGATTCCTGGCGAATCCGTGCAATCCGTTGAATCCTGGCCGAACCTCGAAGGGGTGCGGTGAAAAATCAACGGGGTTGCTGGCGAAAATCCCTCTTCTGCATCGAGTTTGCAGCCGTGCCGATGGAACGAAGGAAATGCAATTAAAATCGCCAGCAAAAAGGAAATCATTAGAAATGCAAAGAGTCCGGGGGCAAGGCTCTCAGTGTGTGAACCACCGGAAGCCACCTAGATTTATGGCCAGGCATTGGAGAAATGGAAGTAGGGAGACTTACCGCTCAGATACTAATTCAATTTCAAGCACAACCCATATTCGTGGACAGATGATGAGTCTCTATCTTAAGTTGACTTGAAGAATGTATTGTTGAGCATTACTGATGGATAAATACAGTCTATATAAACTATATTTCAAAAAGTTGACAGCTATTTATAGTCTAGCTTTCATACAATGTTACCCAAAGACCTGTCTCTGCCCGGCGTCTGTCAGCACACGCGCATTATACATAGAATATATGCAATGTACCTGTGAATCGATGCTTTTTCTAAGGTAAATATATATTTTTGGTTATACCTTTTATTGTGTAATACTAGCAAGGTACCAATAAGCTTGAGGATATAAAGTTTGAATACTTTCGCAATGTATCGGTAGATAAATAATACTTTACTTTATGATTAGAGCGTAGTTGCACTGCACACAAATTTAAGTAAAACGTATCAGTGTCAGAAAGAGATACAACAATCTTAAATAACAGAAGCCCGTGACGTCATAATGCTCAGAACGGAAAGGCAATGGAATCGACTGACACTTATTTTATAAGAATATGAAGAACATATTTTAAAACAAATTTCAATAACTTTATAACGGAGAAGTGGTAAAAGAAACAATACAAAAAACAATTCCCATTTTGACATATGAACAAATTCAAGCACCTTTGCATTATTTACAAATTTTTCGGCCAAGAAGCTTGATATTTCAAAAATAAATCATATTTTATATTAAGTATTTACGTATTAAAACTGATCCAGAAATCACTAGGGTTTTAGAAACTCTCTAAACGTTTTTAAAGTATGTATGTATATGTTTGAGGTACGAAGTAAAAAGCTTCATTTTTAAGGGTTTTAAAAACCTAAGTAATTTGTGTAAAGAAAACAGGAGCAGGATGACCGATAGATTACAAAGGGCGGTATCTATTTTTGTTCTCACTTTATCCATGATTTATTTCTTACTCGCACACATTTTTAATTATAATATAAAACAGCTTGTTTCCAAGGATAGTCAATATCTTCATTCGTATTACTGGTCATGAAAATTTCTGGAACTTCTCTTTAACTGCGATAATATGAAATATATAAATGGTGATAATTCAAAATCTTGGGAGTCCCCTAAAACTGTAAGTCAGAAATGTATAGCTCCTGTTTACCCTTGAGAGAATGAATGAAGACTCTCTTCGCACCCCAACAAAGATTCCTACATATCTTATGTTTATATTTTAGGCTTTTAACAATCACATGAACGTGACAGCCCCATTCGATTGGAGTTAATAGAGTTCACAAAAGAGCTGCGAATCGGAGAGCCTTTTAATATTTCATTCTTGCTTTCGTTCGTGAAACGCTCTTATTTTGTATTTTGTGCGCGGATTTTTTATGTTATGTTTGCCGTTTCATGGCAAATTCCAATTTCCAATTATAATGCAATGCGATTGCGTGCCACAAATGACAAGCTTTCATAAAATCGCGAGACGTTGCCCTGGAATTATGATTTCATATGGCCGTCGCTTCAGCCTTGACTCTGGCTGTGGCTGTGGCTGTGACTGTGGGAAGCACCCACATAGGAAGGGGACAGGACAGGACAAGACAGGCCCAGCCCGGGCAGGACAGGACAGGAAACCGAGGAGCGGATGAACTAAAATTATGCCTCGGCCACATCCTAACCAATTATGGTCATTAAAATGGCATTTGAAATGAGCGGAGACGGAGACGGTCAAGAAAATATTGCCCGTCCGTTTGCCCGTTTGTCCGGGAGCTAAACTATTTAATTCTGATTTAATTCGGCGGTGTTCAGCAGAGCAGAATGCTACCCGTACGGTGAACAACTGTCATAAAAATCACGCAGCGGAAATTACTTTGTCACCATTTATAATTGCATTGTCACAGCGCCAGTCAATAGTGTTCTGTTTCTGCCGTTTCTGTTATTATTTTGATTGGAGGGTGTTGAAAGTAACACCCCGCACATTAAATCAAGTGCTGCTACCCCGCGCCCTCCGTGTCCTGCCGTTGGCTGTCCTTGTTGTCGACAACGTCATACATAAATTATTGAAAAATCATTCTACAAATAAACCCGGAGCCAACGAATCAGCCGGGACGGTGCTCACTCGCCGCCAGACGAGACAAGTAAATAAAATCCACCACCTCTCCGCCAGCAACTGGGCACGGGGCGGTTGGGGTTCGGTTCCCAAGGAGGTAATGAGGGGTTGAAGGGGGTGGCACAGGGCGGGCAGGAAAAGGACACGCTCTGACTGTGTTGATTGCTTTGACAAGACCGCAAATAAAGCAGTAAATAACTGAACTGAGAACGCAGTGGGTGGCGGCTGGGGCTCCCCCGGCGGTTGGGGATTAGTGGTTAAGGGGTGGCAATAAAAATGTGGCAAGGGAAGCGGAAAGTGGCCCACGCCGGACTGGGTTACATTGCGCATACGCCGCTTGGGCGACCGCAGCTTAGAAAGAATTCAATCCGAATTTCGGAGCACATCCTGCCGGATTCAAAGGGATTCAAAGAAACTTAAAAACACTTCTAGTTGTAGCAGTTTGGCTTAAGTTTTTGAATTTTATAACAAATTAGGTTATTTATTTATTTTTTTTTAATTAAGAATCTGACTGTTCAATACGTTTTTTTATGTTTGTATTGTGAAGCAAGATGCTAAAAATCGTTGGGGTTTTTTTAGAAATTTTGTAGAGTTGGCAGGCTTTTTGGTGGAGTGTATCAATATTAACATAACCATAAATAGAAATAATAATTATTAAATAATAAATAAGGACTATTATTTATAAAGTGGGAATTTTGTTAAAAGCCCAAGACACACGCAAGAGGGCAGTAAAAACTTATTTTCTCTGTCTCTTCAACATTAGCACAAGCCAACACTAGCCAACAATGAGGTGCCCAGAAATTCCCAAGTCTGGATTCTGGATGATGGTTGTTTAAGTCTGATAAGCCCGATAAGCACCACGGTCAGTACACTTAAGTGGCCTTGGCGACACCAAGCATCATCGAATTCCTTCGACCACCGCTTAAGAAATCCAAGCACAGCCCTGGTTTTATACACCATGCACGAAATATGATCTTTAAAGTCAAGTTTAGGATATAAACGATAAAATCGTCGACCAGAGTGATTCTTTCCAAAGAGCAGTCGTTCAGCATATAAGCTGCAAGCATGGGAGTGACACGACAGAATGTTATTAGCTTGTACTTAGAACAATTTAAGTTTAATAAATTAACATGGCACCATCGAGTTAAATCGAGTTAAATTTCTCTAACAAGAAGGGAGTGATTAACTGAAATCAGTATAAATTACATCTGTTTGAAGGTTTTGTTGGAAGCCCTTTGTTATAAAAGAAGTGATCTCCAAAAGATTGGTTGTTATTGATCTTCGCCTAATAAATCCATGTTGACTTGGAGAAACGACTGATCTACAAAGATGCTGCAAATGGGGAGTTATAGATTTTTAGAGTTTTTTGATGGCTGACAACTTAGAGATTCCTCTATAATTGTTGGCCTCCGTTTTGCTACCATTTTTATGGAGAGGAGTAACAAATGATTTCTTTCAAATAAGGGGAATGTGGGAGGTTTCTAAGTATAAGGTAAACAATTTTAGAAGGGGATTGCACAAGGCAAAGTAATAGTATTTATTTAAAAGTCGTCACTCGATTTAGTTACCAAACGTAATTAAATACTGTATTTACTAGCTTTTGCCTCTATTTTTGTTCTATTAAACAGTTTTTATAACTTAAATAAAATATGTACTTCTAACATAATATCATCTTTGATATTTTCCTGTTACTCATTCTCACTAAATAATTATTTTGATGATTTTAGTTTGATTTTAAATATTCATTGAGCTCTTAGCTCTCCCCACTGTGCCGCTTACCAATTCCAATTAATTTTCCAGCGCCTAAAAACTTGAAGCGCAGGCGTTGAAGCAAAGCTAACACCAAATCTCCCAACCCACGCAGCTTGAGCCCCACACCACCCCAAGGCAAACCCATGTGGCAGGCTTCGTGGCTCGTCAGCTTCCGTTTCCGTTCGAGCGAGCGGCCGTCTATTTATTTGCAAATGCAACTTGTCCCATTTGACAGATATCGCTTGTAAATGTCACCCAGTGACGGCGATGGCGGCGGCGGCGGCGGGGGATGTTGGGACCTTCCTAGGTGGTGACTGCCGCACAGTGAAGCGGAAAGTGTAAAGGCCTGTAACGAGCCATATTGCTATTGGATTTGTGTAAATTTATTCATGTTAATTAGTTCAAATTTGATTTAATTTGCCAAGCGAGCCGTAAGCACCGAGTGCGGGAGGGCAGGGGGCCGGCAGAGCAGAAGGGGCAGACGGCCGAAGTGGAGAACACACAATTAAAAGCACGTTAAAAACGCATTTCGCAAACGGAGATCGTGATGATGACACATGGAAGGCAGATCTCTACAGACAGCGAAAAAACAGGGGCTATATTTTTAACAATAACAAATTAAAGTAACGCTGAAATATTGATACATATTCGTGTATTTATATTTGAAATCTTTTCAAGTTATATGTAAATAAAGGTACAAAGTCCAAAGCCAAAAAGGGGGCTCTGCAGCACATACTTCTAGCTTGGCTTTGAAATTCCCAAGTGTGAAGTCGAGTGTGTCGTATTGGATACTGATGAGGCAATGTGGCTTAATTTTCTTGTCTCCAACAACATAAGATCGGGTCTTAATTAATTTCTTAAATACTTTTCTAGCTAATCAAAGGAGGCTTTCAGTAATATTTTAATATTTTCAATACAAATTTGATCACTTTCGCTCCTGCATAAATTTGCAATTTCTTGAATACTTTTCTGAATACTTTTCTCTCCGTGTTGGGTCCCGTTTAGCCTGAAAACGAAATCGACTAATGACAGCCGCATCAATCCGGTGCGCTAACAAAGCGTTGAAGAAATCACTTTACCAGCGGCGTCCCATTAAACGTATGTGGCTCCGATGAGAAATCGGCTCGACTTGGCCCGAAAAGGATCGGATCCGAGAAGTCCCGCCAAATCCCCAGCCTCGGCCTGAAGAAATGACAACAAGACATGCGAACAAATGAAATCAAATCAAACCAAATGACCCGACTCTGGCACCGGCCCCGAGTTGCAGCTCGAATTCGTCGGCTCTTTGGACGAAAAGTCTAATTTGTTGATAATTTGCGACCGCCGTCGCCGCCGCCGCAGTCGCAGCTGAATGTGAATATGAATCTGTTATATCTGAGGACCGCTGACCGCCAACGATGCCCCACGGGTGACTCTCCTGCTGCCTGCCTCGGCGGTGTACTTCCGCTGGCTGCGAGTGCCGGAGACTTCGGACTTCGGGATACCTATCAATGATATTTGTAATATATGAACAGGATCGTAATTAAATATATCAAGGATATTACTTCTAAACTCTTAGCTTAGTTCCTAGACTTTTGAAACCCCTAAAAAGGTGTGAAAAAATATGCTACAAAACATATTTATAGAACCCTCATTACTTCTGGAGCTCCCTAGATGAACTCCTTACTTGTCTATTCTGTACACACTTTTATAAACATATTCTGGATTTTTCTCAATAGGGTTTTCAATTGTTTTTTTATTAATAAAGCTTTGATGGGCATTGTAAGATATCATTTAAAATTACAGTTCTACCCTATACTCCTACAGGGTACTATATCTTTTATATAGTTTGCCAAGTGTGTCTTAACGAATATCTAAGTTGTTAACACAGTCGCACAATTTATATATACTTTGGACTGATGTTTTGAAGGAATTCGAGCATAAAAGTGTTGAAATCATAGTTTGAGGTCATGTGGTTATTTCTCTCGTAACAAGTACTGTTCTCACCTTCCAAATCAATTTATATAGAGAGTTAACCTCTGTGTGTGTCCTTGCTTCTGTTCTACGCATCTTGGTCCTTAGCAGTCCCATTATGCCCATCGTCGCCTCGCGTTAAATTCCAATTAATTTCAACGCTCGACGGGGTCGATATTTTATCAGTACCGAGGATCATCTGTCATAGCTTGGATGCTGGATGCTGGTGACTTGCCACCATCGCAGGAACAGTAACAGGTTCGTAAAAAAAGCGGCTAATTGTTTGCATTTGTGATGCAATTTAGCTGAAATCGCGCCTCTTGGCCAAATGGTCTTTAAATTGGCAGTTGGCGCTGTGCGCCATAAATCCAAGCAGCACCAGACCCCCAGCTCTCTGGGGTTAGTTGTTTCGCTTTCTGATTCCTGAAACACTGTTACCCTGGATGGGGACTCAGGGGTATATTGTGTCTATGTTAGAGCTAAGATTTTAATATCCGTTAAGTGAGCGAAAAGTTGGTACGTCGATGGAGGGGACAAGGCTGAGCCCGGCACCCCGAAGTCGAACCAATCGCGTAACGTAACCAATACTTTGGTGAAGGGAACCCACAACTAGCTGGAATAATTGTCACCTTCCAGGGGCCAGTGCCACCCCTATTTCCGCTTCTCTGAGCCCAATCCGAGCTCCACCCAATTGTCAACGCCGAGGGCCACGTTTTATTCTCTTTTTGTGTGGGAAAGACGACTGAAAAAATGCTGACAGCTGATTTGGGTCGTGCTTACCCCACGAAAGGAGCCGGAGCTGTAGAAAAAACACGGCAGGGGACGGAAAAAACGAGAAGCATTTGCACCTGACCAACCGACACAATGGCTTTGTTGGTGCGGCGGGCACTACGACTTCATTACAACCCCCAGGACGACCCCGGACCACCCCTTTACCCTTGGCAGCCAGTTGAGTGAATGATTTTAATTTACCCTAATGCGTCCATAATTCAAGCCATTAGTGCAATCACATTACCAATTTTCCACGGCCAACCCTTTGGGGGCTTAGACTCGACGACGAGGGGGTGGCGTTTGCGGTAACGAGCCACTTTCTCCGACACATCCTTGCCGCCGGCAGGACCTGATCCAATTAAGTCGGCTCTAATCACACACATGCGAACATCGGGCTCAAATCAATCGAATGGGGGGAACTCCATAAACACCAACAGATGTTGGATGTCAGAGCCTTTTCCGATGTACATATATCGGCACATATGTATGTACTTTTTATGTCGCTGAAATACAAGAATATTCGTTTTATCTGTCCAGTTATACGCACAAACCAGGGTAGAACATGGATATTCTGGCGGCACCTGACCTGACTGACTTCCCCTTTATCTCTAAATTGCCCAAAAAGTAATATAATATTCTTCCGATTGATTTTCAGTTTTTAAATTGGGAAATTGGAATGATATTACATGTTTAAAGCTTTACATACGTGTAGATAAATTTCATATTTCTATTTTCATAAACTATTGTAAAAAATCCCTTTGTTCTAGTTCATTAATATAAAAAAAATAAAATGATACTTTCGTTTTAATCAGAGGGTGTTATAATTGCCGAGGGTATCATAATTGTGTCATTATATTTGCACGCAGTGAAAAGGGCATCTCCGACCCATACAAAATATATATTCCTTTCAGCATCACCAGCCCAGTAGATCTAGCCATGTCCGTCTGCCTGTATTTTGCTTTTTACGCAAACTAGTATTGCAGTTTTTTTTATATATCGGGAAATGTCTTATTTCTTTTGCAAGCAGTTTACAAGATGTATTTGTTGTATATGTTGGAACGTCCGACATCGAACTACTATATAATATAGCTCCGATAAGAACTATCGGGCCGAAATGGAATATTTTCGCTATTTTTAAAGATATGCAAATTATACTTCATATATGCTTATCTCGTATTTATGACGTATTTATATCTAGGGATAATTCAAATCGGATTTCTATAACATATATCAGTTAGAGGAACTATCGGACTAAATTGGCATATTCTGCAAGTCTCTTTTAGTTCCACAGCTTATATCTCTAACTTTGTATTTTCTGATTCTTCATCAGTTCCTTCCAGACCGTCGTAGTTGCCGTGTGGCGATCCGTGAATCTTTACAAAAACAATGTCACGGAGCTCTCAATATCGAAAAAAAAGCGTGTTTTGTTGACCGACGTACATGAAGATCATTTGCTCGCACATTCTGACTGTAACTTTAGTAGGTTTCATCTGTCTACCTGTACAGTGGCTCCTTCCATTACATTCCATGCCCATGTCTGTTCTTAACGTTTGCTCTAAGGATCTGATTTAATGATGGGCTTAAAGGTGAATAAAAAATAAAGTAATACTTACTACATACCAATTTAGTGTTAAATCTTACCGAAGTAAACCAGTATCAAAAGTCTAGCTTCAAAGGCTTTCAGACATTATCTCTTCAGCTCGCAAGGTTGGATATCGCACCATACATAAATCTCGGGATCAATGGAAAACAGAACCAAAGAATCTTTTCGAGGCTCTTCCATTCTTTATAAGTTGAAGTGCGAGAACAAACTTCGTTAAATGAGCTCTCTTGAGCTCATTTAACAAGCTCAGCTTTTCCATATTTTTACCAATTGTGCTGAAAATAGAAAACTGTACAGTTGAAAGTCTCCTTACCAATCGTTCTCTCTCTTAGCTATAGTCAATCGTTCAATATCAATCTATAGAACTTCCCACATACGTACAACGTTAAGTACCTGAGCAACACACACATCCAGGTTGGCGCAGATACTATATGTATGGGGTTTCCTTTTAAAGGACGCATTTATACAAAAATATTATTTCATATGTTGACACTCGCACGTAATTAGGAATCGACTTCGGGGCCGATTGTTCATGCTTGATTGACTTTCGACTTTGAGTGAGTGACAGGCAGCTAGGAAAAGCGGGGCCCTTTGGCCCAATTAAAAATCAATCGCTGAGCGCCTAATTAGGGCCCTTTCAGCCCCATTGAGAGGCCCTAATTAAGTGCCATAATACCTACTACCCCCAGCCCCTGGGTCACGTGTCCTGGCCAAATAGGACAAGGTGCATGGCAAGCGTGTGTTTATATATAAGTATTTCATATTTATTTATGCCTTGTCCAACAAATTATGCGCTTCAGTTGCATAAAAAGGCGAACAGCGACAGCCATCAGCCGTCAGCCATCAGGCAACACGTGCCGACCTCTGACGCCCAATGGAAAACCATCATCCCTGACATTTTCAAAACTGAATGAATCTGCAGTGAGCGGAAAATGGATTTCTAATATTTTCCACAAAAGTATTACAAAAAAAAAGTAAATATATATATAAAGATAAAAAAAAGGGAAGCAAAGTTTAGCTTAAAATATGCTGGCAGGCAACGGCGCCTCCTTCTGCCGCCTCTCCCGCAGGACGTCCGGGCTTAAAAGTTGAGAAAAATGAAACTTTTATGATGCGCTTATCCTTGGGTTTTCTTTTCGATTTTAACTTGGACCTCCGCGCGTACATATAGAAGTACAATATATATATATATGTATATATATGGGGCAATTTTCTTTTCGATTAAATGCTTGAGCAGGCACAGCGGGCGGACAGGCGGCCGATGGAGCAAAATGGCGCGCATAAAGTGCCGCAAAATGCCCGAAGAAGCATTTCAGTCCGGCCATCAAATCGGGGAGGGGGTGTAGGTCTCTCCTGCTCCTCTCCCACGCCAGCTTACTTCCTTCTCCGCTCCTAATCCTACGCCAGCTTACGTCGCTTGGCTGGTCCCCCTGCCGACAGTCCGCTATCGAACTCGGATATGTTCAGGGCCTTGGACTTGTTCAGGCTCCGCATAAAGCTGCTTCTGCTTACTCCGCCGCCGCCGGGCTGTGCTCCTCCAGAGCCGCCTGCCGATCTGGGGCCTGGGGCAGCTCCCTTGCGTCGATCGCCTTCCTCTCGCGGCTGCTGCAACTGGCGCACGTCACCGCTGACCGTCGACGTGAACATGCGCCGCTTGGTTCGCTTCTGGGCCTGCACCTTCTCGGGATCGCTGAAGGTAAATAGGATTCTTATTCTGCGAATTGGAGAAGCACCGGACTCGGATCACTTACCGCTCCGTGTAGGTCAGACGATTGGTGGGCGGCGCCGGCTTGGGCGCGGCATGCTTGGCGGCGAACTTGCTGGGCGCCTCCTTCAGGGCGAAGCTCTTGGCGAAGTGGCCCATGTGGGCGATGCGAACGTTGAAGATGGGCTTCAGCTCCTTGGGAAACGTCGAGTAGAACTTCATCCAGGACACAAAGGCTGCGGACGAGGAGAAACAAAAAAAGTAGAGAGCGTTCCGGGGGTGTGTGGCGGCATGTTAATGCTTTTAGAATTAATTGATGTCTTGGCTTAAGTGCCAGCTAGCTGCATGTGTGTGTGCCGCATTCATTACAAAATAAATTTGTTAAAATGACAAATGAGCAATGTCAGCAAAGGATTTCACATCCACGTCTCGGGTCTATTGTGTGCGCATATAATATATAATGTATACGGCGGCTGTGGCTGCGGCTGTCGCTGTGGTTCTCTGTTGTGGGCATGTCCTTGCTAATTACGCAGCACTTATGCCAGGCAATTCCAAATTATACAACAATGATATCAAATTACCAACGGAGCTGGAGCGGAGCTGGAGCTGCCAGCCACTCGGCAACAAAGACCGCAATTGTTACCCCGATAAAGATCTCGCGCAGGGATAAAATTGACGACGACAGTACCGGGGACAGAGTGGAGTGGATATGTAAATGTGATGTGAAATTAAAAATGTATCTTTCCTTGGCAGTAACACACCAAAAAAAAAAAAAAAAAACCAAAAACTATGGGGTTGTATTTTAGATTAGAGAAGAATTGATAGAGGTACTGGCAAAGCATCAAAAAAGTATATGAGAGATATCGAAGGTACAATGTTGCAATATCCATTTTAACTAGTTTAAATTGGATTTAAACAAGAGCTTCCTGCCGGTTGCCTGCGGGCACAATGCCTAACAAAGTAGAGATAACGTCTTAGTTTGCCGCTTTAGAAAACGAGAGCAGCGATCACTCTCTCGGCAAATATCTCCTGCACTTGTATGCATGTATGTGCCTTACCACTCTCTCGCGCTCTCTTGCAAGCGAGTCAAAATGCAAGGCAAGAACAACAGTTCTTAGTAGCGAACGAGAGAGTTGTCTTTAGCTGCACTCTGAGAGAGTTTCGCATTTTTCGAACACAATTGCGCTCACAGCCAATATAACTACGGGAAAAAAGGGCTCTTTGAGGTTTCCTGCATTCGGTTTTTGGAGAGATGTCGTTTTATCTTACAGGTTGAGGAGATTTTACAAAATCTGCTTTAGATAAACTAAAGCTAACAACAAACCAGCCTCAGTTATAAAAACATTAATATCTCATTAGATTTCATTAGTTTGTTCCCACGAAATATGTAGGATTTAAATGGTTCTACAAATAATACCCTAATAAATATTAATTTTATTAAAATAGTTGCGATTCGCTTGCCCAGGATCTGAACTCATAATTGGCTGCCGCAGACCTCAAAGCCACACCGAAACCTCCTGCCAACTGTAATTCCAAGACAACATCCTGGAGAGGAAGTGCAGTAGCAATGGCAGAGATGGAAGCAAAGACGATCCTGCCCCGGCAATTAACTCACAGCAGTGAGTCCCTTTCTGTATCTGTATCTGTTGTGACTTCCTTGGTCCTCCAAAGTCAAGCCCTTGGCTTTTTGGTCTGGCTTAATTGCCGCAAATGCGATTACAGTCAAGTGGCAGACATTAGGCAAACAAAAAGTATGACGACGACGGCGACGGCAGCGGATGTTTAGAGACGTCTGTCAGCCGGAAGTGGCGAATAAAATAAATGTCATTTGGGATTCGGAGGACTTTCACAAATCCACCACACAGAAACCGCACAAAATGGCTTTTTATGCCACTTTGCCTTGCCTCTTCCCCAATCGTTTGCAGTCCATTGTCTCGAGGCACAGCCAGGAATGTCCCTTCAAGTGGAGTGGGTGTGGTTGTGGGTGTTCCTTGGTAGTATCCTGCCTGGCCGTGTGCTTTCAGGGACTGTGGCTAATGCGCACGTCAGCGGCTCAACTCTGGGTCTCAGAGTGCAAGCAAATGGACAGTGAACCCTCCTCAGGGTGAACTTCTAGTTGCCAGAACACAGCACAGTTCTTAAGAGGGAGTGTTATAATTTCAGGCAACCTTCCTCATGTAACATTTCTGCTCAGCAAGGCATGGCTAAATCTATGTGTCTGGTGTTGCTGTTAGGTTATAAATGAGGGGCCAGAAATGTGTCTACTTTGATTTTAATTAACCATAGTTACCACAATAAGGCTTAAGGTAATTTAATTAAACGTTTCCTTATGTAAGTATGCATATTTCTGGTCAGCAGGACTAAATCGATGTGTCTGGTGATGCTGTTAGCGTGGTAGTGACTTAACATGGTCAGAAATGTCTCTTTTGATTTCAATTAAATTTAGTTACCATAACAAAGCTTGAATAAACTTTATATATTAGTTGGTTCGATATAATCCCGATGAGTATATCGAGCGAGCACTGTATTTCGAACAGAGCGCGTGTCCATGCGGTTTTCATTTGTGTGTAGGCGTGGCAAATTGTTGTGATTGTTTTTCCCGTTGTCTCAGTTCTTTTTCCCACCCCTGCAAAGGGTTCTTCGAAGGCTTCCCCCACCATGTGATACCCCCCGGCGGATGTATGGGTTATAGAGCTAATCGGGGGTGTCGCTGTCGTTGTCGAAGTCGGAGTGGGTGGACTTATGAGCCATCAGAGGCTTAAATGTGAAAGCATTAGCTCAGCAGCACTTCTCAGCAGGATAATGCGAGCGAAACAATGGCATAGATAAAAGCCAGTCAGAAAATACCCTGGAATTATTCTGTGTAAGTCGATAATTAACTCCAGGGATCTAGATAATCCCGAGATTATCGGGCACGGAAAATGAATATTTTATTGGAAATAAGTGATTTGAACAAGCCATTGAAAGTGTCTTCAGAAAATGGAGGTATAACTATTGAAACTGCATTATTGAACGTATGTTTCTTTTTTCATTTTTGTCCTAGACACGCACTGCTCAAATATTAAAAGCCAGCTTCAGCTCCACTTTTTGTCTGAATTTTCAGCAGCAAATAGAAGATGCTTTATCTTGTTGAAGCATCCCTTTTGCTTCCAGAACTTTCGGTCCTTTTCTAGCTGCTTTTATCTGCTGCTTTGTACAGTTTTGTTCAAGCGTAATACTTTTTAATGGCTTTTTGATTGGACGCAGCAGAGCAGCAGCAGCAGGAGCAAACTGCATCCTCCTGTCACTCCCCCTTTCGCAGGCCATTTTGGTTTCGTTGCTCTTAAGTTTTGCCAAGAGTGGCTTCCTGTCTTGACGCTTGACTCGGCGCTTAAGTGCAATTTGAGTTGCCATTTTGACCAGAACTCCCTCTCTGCCCCGTCCAGGCTCCTCTACCACCGACTTGCTCATATTTATCTTGGCATTTTGCTATTGTTTTGCGCTTGGCCTGAAAGCCATTTGGGTATTTCGCTCAGTTTCCGCTTCCTGTTTCGAATCGCTTAGCTTTATTTCTTGTTATGATTCATTTTGGAGCCTCCTCTTTTTCCTCCGAATCGTTCTATAAACCATCGCCTCTTTATACTTATATTTCAATCGAAGTGAAACTTTGGCAGGAAAATTCCTCAACGCCATAAGCTCCCCTTGGTTACATATCTAGTTAACTTTCTTTTTTTATATTATCTTAAACCTTAAACCTACAACTTCAGCAGGATGTAAAATTGAGACTGTTGAAAAAACGAATATGAATACGAGGAGCGGACATGGGAATACCCTGTAGAAAACCACAAATTTGTGTCAAAGATCCACAGTCTTTATGACACAAAAATAGGAGTTTAACATACATTTTGCTGTGGCACTACTTATTGATTATTTCTCAATAAAATGTTCAAGTCAAGTTACAGCATGTCTGCCCATGGGGGTTATGACACTACGTAATATGACATGTAGCCGAAATTTTGCAGAAAACTACAAATACAACTAGCATTTGCAAGTTAAATATATACAATATAGTTTACTATATAGTATATATTATATAGTATACTATATATTTTGAATATATATTGACTAGAGAATACGGAAATCTGGTCGAACCATTTTCTATGACTTCCAAGCGGTATCACTCCCCCGTGGCTTTAGAAAGCAAATAAAATAAAACGTGGAAATGAGTGAAAGCCTGGAAAAAAAAAGGTTCGGGGCGATGAAAGGAGTCGCTGGTGGTAACAGACCGCGATGACTGATGGCTGGATGGTTGGAGGTCCTTGAAGCAGGGGAAGAAGGGTTGTCATTTGACACGCAATCGAAATTAACTTCAAATATGAAATAATTTTTGTGTTTTTAACGTGCACTGCCTCGTGGATGGATGATAACTGGACCTGGACGAAGTGGGCGGTCAAACTTATAATTGGAAAAATGTCAGAGGGTTTGGTTTGTGTGTTTTTCCCTCGCAATATCTGTCTTTTTTTCCGCCCGCTGCCCACTCACCCAGCAGGAGTGTTGTAAAAAAATCGTAATTACAAAGTTAATGTTCTTTGGTGAAAGGATTAAATTGCTAGTTTGTTCAGCGGCATCGAGAGTTGGGGCAATTGGAAAAGTAAGAGCCATGGGAACCCGTCCAACGAGGACGGCCAAGGCCTGGGGATTGGGTTCCCACTAGTATTATTCTTTAAATGGCCACATAGCTCTTAATTGAACGCCCCAAGATATTGATTCAAGTAAAAAGCATACCTTTCCTATGTTAAAGTTATATAGAAATTAACTAAAGCTATAACATGAGCCACTTACTAACTAAGGGAAGCAGAAGGGACTGGCAAACCCGCGTGCCCCAATACTGTGCGTAATACACACGTGAATTTGATTGCCACGACAGAGTTGCAAGCAAGAATCCTTTTATTAGCCCCAATAACAAAAGGAATGGCGTTAAATGTCCAAAGGAATATTTGACGAAAAGAGGGGGTTTTTGAAAAACGGCAATACAATAGTTTATGTGCTCCGAAAATATTTACCCGAATCTTTATAAGTTTACCTAAGGTTCTATTTACTGATGGGAGTAAATAAAACTTACTATTGTGGGTAAAGGTAAGGTGTATTTTAAATTTAAGCTTCGCAGAGCCTAACATCCGGCTAGTCCTTTTTTCTTAAGTTGGCAGGACTCTTAATGACATATGTGACAAATTTAATGGCAATACCATTATCAGTAGTATAATTACACTTTTTTTTACCAAACGACCAAGAGTGCATTTTTCGATTTTTACAATGTCTGCTTTAATTGAGCAGAGAAGTGCCATCAAGTTTTGTTTGCGGAATAAAATATCGAAACATTAAGAATGTGGCGGAAGGGGTGGCTCAACCATGTCGCAGAAAAATGTTAACAAGTGGTAAAAAAACATCAAAGAGGGTCCAGAACGTGTTGATAACTTGGAGCACTCTGGATGACTATCTAAATTAACAGATCGCGTCAATGAAGTAGAGGAATCAGTGCTCAAAAATCGTCGGTTGACTGTTAGAGACCTTACTGATATGATCGGATATCTGAAGGATCCGTGTAAAGGATTTTGAAATACCATTTGGGCCTACGAAAAGTCACATCCTGTTTGGTACCGAATGCGCTCAATCACTGCAATCGTTCTTCATGACAATTTTACGCATATCGTCCCGAACGACTGCATTCACCTGATTCGCCTCCCTGTGACTCTTGGTTTTTCCCAAAACTAAGAGACCACTCCGGACGACGCATTTCGAGTCGATTGAGGATATAAAAGCAGTATCGAAGAAGGCGGTGATGGCTATACCGTAGAGGGACTAATTGGCTGTTTCGAGGATTGGAAAAAAACCTTGGCATAAGTTTATTTTATCTGGAGAGGTTTACTTTGATGGGGATGATATAAATTTAGAAGAATAAATAAATATTTGTCATTTGAAAAACAAATTCACCTTACTTTTGGCCTACAGTAGTACATGGACCCGATGGAAAGCAGTTTCTTCGGTGTAAACCACATACAGAATTTAAGCCCAAAAACAGAAAGGCCACAGTAAAACATGGAAGAGGTTCTGTCAGGGTTTGTTTCTGCATTTAATAGATGGCATTATGGATAAGTTTGGTTACCTAATTGTTTTAAATGAAAATTTGAACCAAAATGCTAAAAAATTGGGTATCGCAAACAACTTAGCTTTTCTAAAAGACAACATTCCTAAGCACACTTGAGGTGTTGCAAAACTTTGATTAATCCCAAAGTTTAGTCCCTAAGTTTTCCAATCGCCTGCCCAAAGCCCTCAACTTAACGAATTTAAACAATTTTGGGAAGAAACTAAACACTATTAATGAGCTTAAGGCAGCTTAATTGGAAGCATGGAGCTCCATTGAGCCGAAAGTGGGCAAAAACTTGGTGAAAGCCATTACTAAAGGCTTGCAAGGTGTGTACTAAATATTATGCTGTCTTGCTTTGTTGGATCGTACGTTGAGCGGCAAATAGTGAGATCGTTATTGTTTTAAGTAAATAACAACGAGTTCTTATAGAAAAAATAACAGATTTTCCTTAGTTTTTGAATAATAGAAATGTTCAAAAACAAATAAAATTTTGTATGGTTTCAGAGCCCTTTCCTAATTTGCCCGATAATATACATAGATAACCATGGATAAGCTACATACCTTTGCAGGACTTGTCGTGCAACTCCTTGTCGTCCTCGAGCAGCGACTGGAACTTGTGCTGCAAGTTGGAGGCCGCCTCCTGGACGGTGCGCGCCTCCTCGTCCTTGGGCAGCAGCGTCTGCAGGTAGGCATACATGTCGCCCTGCTGGATGCGGATGCGCTTGTTCTCCAGATGCCTGACGTACTTCGCCTCGCTGGGCGCCAAAAAGAGCACAGCCCGACCCTTTCGGCCCGCCCGCGCCGTTCGGCCCACTCGATGGACAAAGTCCGCGGTGGTCTGTGGCGGGGTGTACTGCAGCACCAGCTTAATGTCCGGCACGTCGATGCCGCGACCCACGACATCGGTGGCCAGGAGGACGCAGCTGTCGCAGGACTGGAAGCCCCGGAAGACGCCCTGCCGCTCTGTCTGCGTCATGGAACCGTGCAATCTGTGAAGCGAAGGATTTTTGGGTTATAAGAGAACCAAGAGCCGCCTCCTCCAGGGCACTCACTTGAAGAAACGCAGACCCTGCAGCAGCGGCGTGCCGTTGTCCTCATCGGAAGCCGCTTCCTCCTCATCCTCGTCGTCGAGCACTCTCCTGGTCAGCGCCTCGTTCAGCATGTCGTGGTGGAAGTTCACCATCTCCGTGGTGCTCATGAACACAATGGCCTTGAAGTTCTTCGGACTGGCGTCCATCTCCTTGGCCAGCAGCGAGGACAGCACAACCAGGCGCAGCTTGGCCGGCACCACCACATAGCTGAGATGCAGGTTCTCGGGAATGCTCAGCACGCCGGTGACATCCTCCTGGTACTCGCCCAGGCCGTCGTCCAGTTGGGCCTCGATGGCCTCCTTTTGGTAGCCGTCCCTGGACTTCAGCGCGGCACTGGCCGCCTCATCGCTGTTGTCTATGTACAGGGGACTGTGCAGGGTGAGGCCGGCCAGCTGCTGGACCTGGGACGTGAGCGTGGCACTCAGCAGCATTCGCTGCAGCTGCGGCACTTCCTGCTCCTCGGCGCGCTGCTTGTCGATGGCCTCGACCAGCTGCTTGACGTCCCTCTCGTAGCCGAGTTCCAGCAGGCGATCGGCCTCGTCCAGAATGAGGAACTGCAGCTTGGTCAGCCTAAAGTTGGTCGTGTGGAGCAGGTGATCCACCAGGCGACCCGGCGTGCCCACCAGAATGTTGATGCCCTTCCTCAATCGCGCCTTCTCGCTCTTCCGGCTCTCGCCGCCCAGCAGGGAACCCGGCACTATCCAGGTGTAGGGCTTGACCAGCTTCTGGAAGAGCTCGTAGGTCTGAATGACCAGCTCCCGGGTGGGCACAATCACCAGGGCCAGGACGCCGTCCTTCCTCTGGATCTTGGGGCTCTTCTTCTGCAGCATCTCGACCAGGGGCAGGGCGTAGGCCAGGGTCTTCCCGGAGCCCGTTTGGGAACGCACCAGCACATCCTTGCCCGCGAGCACTTCGGGTATAGCCTTCTGCTGCACTGTCGTCAGCTCCCTTATGCTGAGCAGGTCCTGCAGGTTCTTTACGGCATGCGGATGCAGTCCCAGGGTCTCTATTTTCGATCCGGAGAATATGGTCTCCTTCACCGGCTTGACGGCTCGCTGGCCCAGCTGCTTGAGGGCTTCCACGTCGCTCTGATCGAAGAGTCCGATCTTTTTCGTGCGAAAACGATTCACGGGCGCTGGTTCCTCCTTCTTTTTGGGTTCCTTTGAGTGGGGTTCTTCCTCTGATTCGCCTGTTCCTTCTTCGCCTGACTGGGACGAGGATTCCTCATCGGTTTCCACTGCCTCCGCCTTTGCTCCTCCTGAACTGCCTTCAGACGTTTCCTTTTGTCGCCTCTCCTCCACCATTTGGGCACGGAAAATGTCACCAGGCCGTGGCAGCTGATTGGGATTCTTGATGGCTCCTCTGGAGCTCTTCAGGACCCGCTTGAGCTGCTCATCGCTGAGCTTTGCGATGGGCCTCTTGTCCCTCTTGTTTTTGGCCAATCTCTCCGCTCTTGTCGGGAGTTTTGGTTTGGTTTTCGGAGCGACATTCGAGGTTTCGGTGATCACATTTAGCATAAAATCGTCGTTGCCAGCTGAGATAGGTCCTTTTGCTTTTGACGGACCAGCATTAAACATAAGATCGTCCGCGGGATTCGAGGAATTGCCGGAATTCGGCAAAGTCTGAGGAGTTTTAGCAGCCGAACTCGAGGTGGCTGCAATATTAGGCCTCAAATTTGAAGACGACGCCTTGCGGCGCACAACAATCGCCTTGACTTTCGGCTTTTCCACATTAAACTGAAAGCCCACATCCTGCGTTTTGGCGCCACGCTTCTTCACCGCTGGCCGTGTGGCCTTCTGGCTCTAAAAAAAACCAAAATAAAAACTCAATTGATGAGAGAAAAAACATGAATTGAGCCCACGCTTACCTGCAAGCTTTTGTTGGCCGCTTTGGCGTGCGGCTTTACGTTCACATTCAGTGTTATGTTGTCCACCATCGTCTCGCATTTGTGAAGATATTTCTCAATTTTTGTAAATATAAAAAAACGTGCGCTTGCACTCAACAGCTGAAAACTGCTGGCAGTGATGCCCATAAGGCGGATTTTACAGTGCTGCCAGGTCATTGGCAGAGTATAAATGAGCGCGTGAATTGAATTGATTGTAGCTGATTGTTTTTGTGCTCAAACACTTTGCTATTTTCTTGTAATTTATTTGACCTCCGTAGCATTTGTGGCGATTTACTCATTTTTGCACAGAGAAGGAAAGTTGTGGTTAGTATTTGGTGCAGAAACATAAGTATCAAATAAATGAGTATCGATAGGCAACACGAACCGTTGTTTCGGACTTAGGCCTAACATCGATTGCTTTAGCACTATCGATTGTTTCCTACTTTCTCTTGTAATCGAATTCGAATACAGGCTTTCATCTATTTTTGGAGAAGAAATCGTAATTTTAATAACTATAACGGTGGCGAATAGCTAAATTATTACACTAAAGCCTCTTAATAACGTAAAGTATCAAAGAAAAAAATTTAATTAATATACACTTGCCCGAATAAGCTCGATTAAGCGCAAAATCTATGCTAAAAAAGTTCGTGTATACCCAAAAAACATACAATATTATTAGGTTATAAGATGTATTACTTTTGAATAGGTGTACCTCGTTAAATATTTCGTTGATGTCACGAAATAATAATGAGGAACTAGGAGGGCTCACTCGCGATCAGCTCTCTCTTGAACGGACAGCTCTCCTGAGCGGACAATTACTTGTAAGTGTCAAATAAATTCGATTATTGGTTCAATTAAATTTTTTTAAACATCAGTATTGCAGCGAATGTTTAAAAACGTATTAAAGTAGCATTTAGTTTCGTCAAACGAAGTGTAAAGAGTGATTTTATTACTTCATCTAACATCGAACAACCAACGGAATCGAAGAACAAATAACTTGACTATGGATGCCAATGTTTCTTAGTTTTTAACCTTAAGTCTACAGTGTACAAATAAATAAATAAATAACTCCCCAAGCCATTTAATATTGGATATTCATATATTTTGGCAAATTCTGTAACATGGTTGTTTAGAGTAACGTTTTCTATATATGTATGTACTTTTATATGCTTACAACGAGTTCATTGGCTACACAAAAAAAAACGAGGGAGTCTACGGAAAATGTTAGGCTGCCTTGGGCAGAAATGTGGTGTGCTATCCATAGTAAGTTTGTGGGTTAAGTGGGTGGGTGGTTTGTGGTGGTTTAGTGCCTTTGTGGTTTCGTGGGTGGCTTGTCAGCCCCAGCTGCGGGCGCCGCAGATGTCAACTGCAGTCCAATGCATGACGGTGATGGCTGCTTGCCCTCCTCCATGTGCTCCCTCTACTTCCGCGGCCGTATCGTCGCCTCCCCCACTGCCCGCTTCGCTCAATCCTTCTTCTCCTCGCGGAATCTCTGGAATTCCCTCTGTTTCCATGGCCAGGCTGCAGTGCTCCTTGAGTGTAACCTGCATCCTTGGCCTTTCCTCGGGATTTCCCCACCTAGTTTCTCTGCCGCTGTCGTCGCCGCCGACTTCGATGCCGCCCGTCGTGTGGCAGGCCGCGTACAACAACTATGCGGTCACGTAGTATTCCCTTTGGCGCTTCTGACACTTCTCCCGGGCGATATAGCATAGGGCGATCGTGATCAGCAGGACTATGGTCACGCCCATGCCAATGCTCACCCACATGATTTCTTCATTGATTCCCACGTACGAGCGTCCTGGGAAAATTCAGTTCATTAGCGGGATTTACTAATAATAATAAATAATAACTTAAGTTGGAGCACTCACCATTGTAATAGTGATTGGAGTAGCCGGCTTTGCCAGCTACTCGACCCGCTGGCATTTTGTTACTGGCAAGGAGTCCGCAAATAGGCCAGACCACGTTTTAATGGAAAATGTGCGTTGCCTTTATCTGGATCCTTTTCAACTCAGTGACCAGTCGATAGTGATTTCCTGTTTTCCTTCTGCTCGTTTTACTGCCTTATTTGCACTCTTTTGTTCATTTCCAACTTATGTATTGTTCGCTGGCTTTCCATGCAGCGTCATTGGGCTAAAAAGATACGTATAAAGGAAGGAAAATGGAAATGTGAAAACATTTCGGAAATATACATTGTAAATCGAAATGTCCGCCGTTTTAGCTGCCGCGTGTCTGGCATCACTGAAGCGGAAGAAGAAGCACTGCTAGTCAGCTGTTTCAGATTGTAAATAACTACATATATTGTTGTACCTTTGTTATTTGCTTTTTGGCCGTGACATTTCAACTGAATGTGTGGCCTGTCCCAAAACATAAAATTAGTTTGATATTACTCTATAAAATCGAAAATGGAGCAATTAGACGACAATGAGCGACTTCCGTTGGATCAAGTAGAGCCCCAAAAAGAAAACCGCGTTGAAGCCGGCAGTTCGTCGGCCGAAGAAGAGAAGAAAATCGCTAAGTTGAAGGGCGAAGCAAAAAGGGCAGAGGAATCATATAAAAAATGTGCCGATTGCAGAAACTGTCAATGCCGTATGTCCATCTATTGCCTACATCTATTATTATTCTTATTAGTCCCACACATACAAAATTTATATTATTATTATTGTTATCAGCATTGCCCAGTGGGAGGAGACTGCACTATTAAGCTTTCAAATGCTTAAATGCTCAAAGCTGTAGCTGTTTTTCAATACTTATTTCATGCAATTTAGTTTATAGTTTACTTCAATGGAAGTTTTTTTATTATCGTACAATTGCTTGCTTCCTTCCTAACCTAACTAAGATAAGAAATTTTGCTTTGGATTGCTGATTGGGTGATTTCAGATAGGCAACAGCATTACAGCTGTACGCTTGTCTTTCTGCGCCTTGCAGCACAAATCTGTGCTTAACAGAGCGCTGTTATTATTTCTCGTTGCGGAATGGTTGACAAGCGATTTGCTTTTACGGCAAGTTTTAAGGATCTTAGGGGGTTACACCACTATAGACGGCCATATTAAAGCGTTTCTTGGGATTTTATTTTAAGTACATAGTAGGAATAGCAATATGTGAATAAAGTTTGTACGTGACAGCAAGCGTATATTAAAAAAATACTCCCAATTTGCTAAGCTGTTAAGGTATCCTTCCCCTTTGTTTTAATCGAGGACCTCCTCAGCCCGGAGCCTATACCTATAGTATAACGTCAAAAAAGACATGTTTCTTACATGCAGTGGCACAGATTTTTTCCCGCAGAAGTACAACCAAACTTGTGTTTTACTATATTAATAAGCTAATATATAGTTTTTCAATTCCACATAAATAACAACAAATAATACTACCCCTGATTATATAACAGCTTATTTCTTGCTTAAAATAATATTGTGAAGGGTTAGATTTCGATTAAAATTCATATATGCTCAGATTATACACAAATCATTTATGTAGCAAGGTTTACCCAGAAGCGTTTCGACTGAGCACCTTGTCGGTGTCGTCAGTGGAGATTTTTCAGAATACAGACTTGGGAATCTGGACACTTTATTGGACATATTTTTGGCTTGTGCTAATCTTGAATGGCTAGAGGGGGAAGCTTTTGTTTGCTTTGTGCACTTAGTGCACTTATTTTTTTGCTCTGTAGGAGCAACCGCCAAACCGCCCACTCACTGCAGTTGGAGATAAGTCACCGAGGCCAGGGATAAGTTATTAGAACAAACTCTAAGATAGCCTCATCCGCATTTTGCATTCGCCATTGCGGATTGAGTATTCAGACAGCCCACATCTACTGGACAAAATGTTCGTCCCGGGTCATTTTTACACATTGCCCTCCCTTGCAGCCCAATTGGAGGCGGAGCCCATCAAGAACCACCGCCAGCTGCTGGAGTTTCGAGTGCGGAGCAGGGACATCAATTGGCGCAACTTTGTCCAGCCGCTGGACACCAGTGTTCGATCGGAAGCGGCCTATCTGGACCGCCAGGCGGACTTTGTGGGCGGCCTCCGCCGCCCTGTGACTGCAGAGAACCGCAGGGAGCTGCTCGTCTGCCACGACATGATGGGCAACTACGGCGAGGATCGGTAGGGACTGGCATACAATAATAATGGGAAGATGCTAGTAAGCGACATCGAAATACATTTTTCCAGGCACTTTCATAGCTCAGAAAAGTACGACGACTATCGGTTCCTGCACTGGTCGGCCGTGGACTACTTCTGCTATTTCAGTCACGAGTACGTGACCATTCCGCCCAGCGGTTGGCTGAATGCCGCCCATCGCCATGGTGTTCCGGTTTTGGGCACTTTCATAGTGGAGGATCCCGCGCCCCTGGACGAGGTCCTTGCCAGCCAGGAGAGTGTAAGCCAAACGGTGACGGTCCTGACCCGTCTATGCCTGCACTTTGGTTTTGAGGGATGGCTGGTCAACGTGGAGGTAACAGTGCCCCCGAAAAATATGCCAAACTTGTAGTGAGTACCGAATCAAGTAATAATAAGTTTTATTTGCAAAGCTAAATGAACTTAGTTATGTTAGATAAGTGATAGTGCGACTTGACTGCTTTCCACATATTAACACATTCTAGGGAATGCCTCAAATGGGGAAAAAGAGCTCATCAAATGAAAGATTACCCAAACATAGCCGGACCAGCTGCTCATGCCATTCACATGTCGCCGAATAATGTAAATGTTGCAGTGGAATCACCTACAGTGGGCAAAAAAGTTATTGCGGTGATGGCTAAGCCTACTTCTGTTGTTCTCAATTTATTGCATTTCAAGTTAATTTCATTTGATATTGCTGAAGCTAAAGTACTCTTGAAATGCGTAAAATAATATTAAAAAAATAATTAGAAGAAAAAGGAACTCGTGTTATTGACAGGTTTGTTCAGAGGCCTCTATCCAGTGTGCAATTTATAATAAATTCATATAAAAAACTCCGGAATCCTCAAAGTTAGGACAAGATAAGGTCGCCAAAAAGAAAATGAACTGATAGGGAAGAACGCCAAATACTGGGGTCAATAAAAGCCAATCCATTAAAGTCTGCACCTTAAATACAGGTGGAACTATTTCGGAGCTTAGGCAAAAAGTTAATTCCCAAACAAGGAGGCGTACAACAAACACCTCGGAGAAAGCATTATCTATAGTAAACCAGAAGAGTCTGGATTTTTATAGTGATGAGTCAAAATTTAACATTTTCGGTATGAATGGCTCTACAATAAAATGGCTCTAAAACTTTAATGTTCTTCAACTTTTTTTGCCAATGTATATAAACGATTTAAAAAAAAACGATATATAAACTATTTTTCAAGATATCTATATTAAACTTCATGTGCGCTTCTTGTTTATATAGCATATTTCTAATTTCTCGTTAATTGGACTCCTATATCATATAGCTGCAATAAAAATGAGACTTTTTCGCTATTTTCTTTAAATATTAAAATTAAACTTCATATACGAATGCTTATTTATATTAACATATATATTTAATAGCCGATCTTAAATTTCGTGTAAATCGAACTACTATATCATATAGCTCCTAAAAAAACTATTAGTCTAAAAAGGGCAATGTAGAATATGGGACTTATAGGACTAAATCGGTCTTTTGGCTTCGCCCAAAGTTAGCTTTCTTTTCTTGTGGTTTTTGTAATAGCCATATATTAATATTATTTATTCATCAAGTAAAGTATCCAAAATGATATCTACAGCAACCTCTTCGGTACTTACAGTGACTCTAATCGGACGAGTATCTTCTTATGATAATTGTGTTCTAAAACCATGCAAAACTGATCGAATTTTGTATTTATGTTTTGTTTTTATTCAATTGTAACATTCTTTTTATTCAAAAAAAAAATTACATTTTTCTAGAAGAGCTCTTAATTATTTTAATTAACCAAAAATTGTCTCATTATCTGCCACTGTGTTATAAGAATATACATTTATTGTGATAATATTTAGCAATGGAATCGCACTTTTACTCATCAACCTATCCCCCACTTTTCGCAGTTCCTTTGTGAGGGAACTCACTACCGCCACGGAGTCCCGGGTGCCACATGGTCGTGTTTTCTGGTACGACAGCGTTACTGAAAGCGGAGCACTCAGCTGGCAGAACGAGCTGAACTCGCACAATGCCGAGTTCTTTCGCCGCAGTCATGCAACGCTGATCAACTACGCTTGGAGTGACGGCCACCTGGAGCGAAGTGCCCAGCAGGTCGAGCGGGAGAAGTCCCAGCGGCATCGCGTGTTCATGGGCCTGGATGTCTTCGGCAGGAGCCGGAAGGGCGGCTTCCAGAGTCTGTCCAGCATGGAGAGAGTAGCAGACATGGGCTTCTCGGCGGGAATCTTCGCACCTGGCTGGTCCTTCGAGACCCTCAGCCGCTTTGGCTACGACATCAAGAACTCGCAAGGAGACGAGCAGGTGAACGCCGCCTTTTTGGCCAGGAACGAGGCTTGGTGGGCCCGGATTTGGCCCACTCTGGCCACGCATCCCTACAGATCGCTGCCCTTCTACACGGACTTTTGCGTTGGCTCCGGTCGCCGTAGCTTCGAGTTCGGTGCCCGAACTACAGATGCCGAGCGCCCTTTCTTCAATTTGTCGCGACAGTCGCTCCAGCCCTCGGTGCCCCTGGACGGAAACGCTGTGCACTGCTTTGAGTCAGCTTTCTCGGGAGGCTGTTCGCTCTTGGTGACCAACTACGAGCGAGCCTTCCGCCTGTTTGTCACGGACCTTAAGCTCACGCGGGGCGTTCTCCTCCTGGGCTATGCCTTTAAAATTAGCGGAGAAGCTAAAGGAGTTGAAATACAGTCCCCCAGATTCGATGTGCTTGTCCGGATGACGCCCCTGCTTGAGGACAATCATCCAAAAGAAGTATACCTATTTTGCGGCGACTACAACGCATCGATTTTGTCGCGGAACTGTTGCTATATCTCCCCGTTGGTGGACCCCCTGCCCCCGACCAGAGCCCATGCCAAGCTTCCCCAGTACACCGGAAGCCGGGGAGAGGGCTGGCAGGTGCGTTACTACCTGGCTAAGTTCGATGGACCCGTCTGGGTGGCGGACATAGGAGTTAAGTGCCAGAGATCGGCGGAGTCCAAGGCAGAGGTTCGCCTGGGCGCCATATTCCTCCAGACTCTAACTCTTGAGGACTGGTCAGCCACTCCGTCGTCGGCAAAGGCGGAATTCAATTTGCGGAACCTATTGGCAGAGTAATTCAGTTCCGAAATAACTATAAATATAACTTCTACATTTTGTATAGTTAAGCTTTGAGCTATGTATATATTATTAAATTCTTCAGTGATTAAATGTGATTGATATCTAAAGAGAACTGTAAAGATATATTTTTGGGAAGACCAATCTATAGTCAGAACGGTTTGACCGAATATTCTAAGAAATGTAGAAACAAAATCGAAATAATTCAAAGGTGAGCACTACTTTGGAAAGTTTAAATTCAATTTAGTGAATTTGTTAACTATTAATTTCACATTTTTAAGGCATATTTGAAGATTGCAAACTTACTAAGTTACCTGATTTTAATTTACGAATTGCATTGCATTTTCTTTACAGGAAGAGAAAGGAACTCTAATACACCGTCACGATTTGTTATGTTTTTAAATCTGCTCTGTTTTTAATAAGCTGTGTACCTTCGAAATTTAAAATTTGGTATTTGTAAAAATAGGGTTGGGTAAAGTATTATCCATCCACTGTTCTATTGTTGAAATATTCAATCCTGATACCTTGCGAATGTGTAAATCCCGTGAATGTATATTTTGGCTCAGTGCAGTTGGATGCTAAAATCCAACTCTAACCCAATAGCTATTTAATAAACGCGAAAAGAATGAATACAGTTTGTTTCTAAACGACAAATAATATAAGTAAATTACAAATAT